>JAODJU010000025.1:5882574-5896805 GCA_026776725.1 Gnathonemus echidnorhynchus
GAACACAGGGAAAGCTGAATGTGGGGAAGGCTGGATGAGGGGATGAGGGGACAGCTGAACGCAGGGAAGGCTGGATGAGGGGATGAGGGGACAGCTGAACGCAGGGAAAGCTGAACCCGGGGAAGGCTGGATGTGGGGATGAGGGGACAGCTGAACGCAGGGAAAGCTGAACGCAGGGAAGGCTGGATGAGGGGACAGCTGAACACAGGGAAAGCTGAATGTGGGGAAGGCTGGATGAGGGGATGAGGGGACAGCTGAACGCAGGGAAGGCTGGATGTGGGGATGAGGGGACAGCTGAACGCAGGGAAGGCTGGATGAGGGGATGAGGGGAAAGCTGAACACAGGAAAAGTTGAAGGCAGGAAAAGCTGAACTCAGGGAAGGCTGAAGGTGGAGATCTATTTAACTCACTTTCTTTCCACTCTGTCCTTTGTGCCCCCCATGCCAGCCGCACTACACAACGTTAACCTCCCCCACCTCAATTGTCAGTCATCAGCCCGAAGATTGATGCTCCTTGGGGTCCACATTATGTGGAGCAGAGTGCTCAACCGCAGGATCCTTGGCCTCCGTTGGTCCCTTTGCCATTAACAGTGCTGGGACACCCCCCCCAACCATGACTGCCCTCAGGGGGGGGGGGGGGGGGGGGTGGGGGGGAGGGGGGAGACGTATGAAGCTCCTCTGACATTCATTGAAGAGTCCGTGGGGATGATAGCACATGTTTTTGTCTTTCACCTGCGAGGCATGTTAAATCAGCACAATGATAAGGTAATTCAGCGGCAGATATTTCATAACATTCCAGACAGTTTTATGTTTACCAGCTTGGCAATAAGCACTCCTGATTAAAAGAGAAAAAAAAAGTTGGGAAACCACAGAAAGACTGGGTATCTGTGGTATGAGGTGTGTGTAATGTACAATATAGTGAAAAAATACTATTCAAATACTAATTCTTCGCTAACAAGATTATGTTCCAGTCTATACATACCTGTAAAGTTACTCAAATGGACTTAGTTTTTTCTGAAACCTACTGGAGTGACAAGCTTAATTCATTCACAACTTGCATTTTTGTGAGGGTTTCCATCCATGGTCTAGAAACAACAGTATATCAGTAATAATTCCTTTATTAATAATGAAGAGGGCAGTTGATGCTCCTCTGGTGCCTACCCTTCCCAACAACGGCTGGTTAAATATTCATGGTCAATTATTCCACAATGACTGAAGGCTAAATGCTTTGTCCTGGGAGAAAGCGGCAAACAGAAAGATTCATGGAGTTATTAATGTGCAGTTCCTCCAGAAGCCGAAGCAGTGGCTCATCGTTCTACTGCCACATGGTTGAAAAGAAAGTTTAATTTCTAATAAAAAATACATTCAGAATTGTCGGATATTTTGTAAGAAGGACAGACTCAACTGACCTCAAAAGTTCACTGCATTGTGGGAGTGGTTAGAGAATATCTTGTTCAATTAATATTGGACTAGACAGATTATGCAAAAACCTATAAACAGGAACTTCTATTAGCAGTAATAGTGTCCAGTGTGTCCTGCCCAAAGTGGACACACTTTGGGGTGGCAAGCTGAACAAAACAAAGAAACAGATTTGCTAACCAATTTTGATATGTAGTCCTTTAAAACCTACAAAGTAAGAGGAATATGTTCAAGCCTGTTACTTGCAAAATGAGGAATGTCATGTCAATTTGTAGTCAGCCCCCACTCCATAAGCTTTTTATACCACTCGTGACACAGAGGTTCTTCATTGTGATATATGTTTCGTCTCTAACAGGTACACTGTGTTCTCATATCATAACCTTGCCTATCAGATTAGACTTTATTGTGTTTAGTTTGATAGGATTCATTAAACATCTGCAGTCTTGGCAGGCAGACACTCTGCAAACCACAAAGGAAATCAAAGTAATAGCCTTCGATTGCGTTTCACATTTTCCAGAATTACTCCGATTCTAATAATTGCTGCCTAAAGTGTTCTATGTTGCTTTTATTAGCTTGTAGGTTCAGTAATCTTTGATCCTACTGCCAAATGTTGAATTCACAAAAGAAACAAGAAAAAAATAAAACCTGCTTTTGATTATGAAACCCAGCACACACAATATGTAGCCAAAGGAAAGGGAATAAAAATGAAGCCAAACTACAAATTCTTTAGTATGTGTTGGGTTTTGTGGCTTCATTCACAATTTCACTCAATTCAAAAAGCACTTAAGTATCTGGGGAAGAAAACAATTCGGGGTGTTTGAATTGCATATAACTAAATAAAAAAAGGTTTCAATGGATCTCCTCACGTGTCCATACAGCTGAATGACATGAGAGGCAGCTCCAGGTAAGTGTCACACTCAGTAAGAGGCAAACAAAAAAGGTTGCCTGATTGGTGTCCTTGTCTATACCACAAATAGAATACACATACACTCACTCACTCTCTCTCTCTCACACACATACACACACATATATATATTTTACAGAGGTTACACTTAAGAGATATTTTAAATTAATTTTTAAGATGTGTTTCAAGATCATGTATCGCTTGGTTGCAAAAATATTGGAGGTTTTTGAAAACTGTGGCTCTAGCAATTAAGAGTTAAAGCCACATAGTAATACTCATTTTTTGTCATCCGTTTAATTAAATATTTCAGAACTGTGCCTGAAAAAGTAGCCAATATGTATGTTTCTGCCTTTTGTCTGTTTAAATATGTATTTCAGTTGTTGGACTGCCCATGGCAATGACTCTGAGAAGAAAATGTTTTTACTTACTTTGTAAATTACATTTTGGGTGGCTGTGCATGTTAATACATTCTGAAAGCACAGATATGCAATTTTTAAAAGGGTTATGCATTTGGATCACTGATTTTTTTTGCATCTGTTATTGACTACAAAAAAAATTAAGAAGATGGCGGACGAAAAAAAGGTGATGGCATAAATTGCTTTGCTGGATTGTGGAGATGCTTCATAGTTTACGGCTCAGCTGATGAAGAAAATGACGCTGAGAACAGACAGTGAATTCAGTGAGCCACTTCTACTCTCTGCAGACTCATCTCTACCTCACCAACTGATTGACTCCTGACTCATTTTCTGTATTTATCATCAAGAACTCAAAATCAAATCTAAAAAAAATGCTTGATATGGAGAAGGGAATTGCCATATTTCTCAAATCCAAGAAAAAGGAATGAGAACATAAGGAATTTAACTGGAAACATAGAATTTTACAGAATTTAAACTGTTAAAGTGAGCATCGTACATCTGATTACGTGATTAACCCCTCCAGGGAACTCTGTTTTTGATTATAGGAACCATATGAATAACTTAATCAGTATGTAAGTGATCAATAAAGTAACAGATGTTTTTGCTGAATAGTAAACTGACAAACTTTGACATGCTTTCAGCAACTTTGCTCTGTGAGGCATGGCTCAGCAAGAAATACACCTGCAAGGTCCAACAGAAATGTCACAGGCAGGCATATGAAGGCAGTCATGCTTGTCACTGTGTGCACTACCTTGTATCATTTAACTGTGTGGAAAAACTAAGCCATTAAGTGTTATTTTCTAAAGTGCATGCTTTGTGCCATTTAAATACCTGGAGGTCCTCTGGAGGAATCTGACAAGGCACCTTGCATAAAATCTAACACAAGAGGTGCCCCAGATTATGCTGGCATTGACAGATTTCACGAAATAGATTATTCCCTCTCATGAAATGATTTGTCCTGTAGCTGATCCACTTTCTTGTTCCTTTTTCATTCCAAAAACTCACTGAATTAGGCAGTTTACTGTTATTTTTTTCTCTTTCATCAAATATCAATCAACACCAAAAAGATT
The DNA here is from genome assembly GCA_026776725.1 of Gnathonemus echidnorhynchus. Taxonomy (NCBI): domain Eukaryota; kingdom Metazoa; phylum Chordata; class Actinopteri; order Osteoglossiformes; family Mormyridae; genus Gnathonemus; species Gnathonemus echidnorhynchus. The sequence goes on from JAODJU010000025.1 coordinate 5,886,382, forward strand.
CCAGTTTTTGAGAAACACTAAATATTGTAACAATACAGATAATAAACTGCTGAACAGACTAATAGAGCCAGCAAAATTGTTTTGAAGAAACCTTACTGTACACTGGCCTTAGGAAATTAAGTTTGGTGAAAAGCAGAGAAACAAACAAATGCTCTTTTCTGAAACATAGAAGGTAAATGTGTTTACTGTATCCTATTCTGACATTTAGATGACTAATGTAGTTGATGGTTAGAAATTATTCTGTTATGTGCGTAACATAAATACTGTGTTTATTTGTGGTACAAGAATTCCCCCTGTCAAAGTCCCCCTACTTCAACTTACATGTACGTCAGCTTCCTTGAACGTACCATAATGTCTTGGAATATGCCTATACAAATGGCAAACAGCAGATGCAGGGGATGCTGGCAGCGACGGGAAAGGTGCCACACGACCTGATTTAAGGCAGCACTCCACTTAATTTCATTTTGAGGCAGCAATAACCCGGGGCCATTTTAAGTGTGGTGACTTTGATATCCCCCGGCCTGCTCCATATGCATCATGGGGATTGTGTGGCGTTGCGGCTAGTTAACATACGTTAGGGAGCAGCACGAGGGTGGGAGGGCGGCCTTCACCCCCCGCTGTGCCATAGCCAGTCTGCCCAAGCGGGTGAAATAGATGCCCCAGGGCAGACAAGCTGTCTCCCAGAAGCTACAGATAAGGCAGCCATGCTTTTACATACATACATATAATAGCACAAATATATTCCACTGACACCTTGCAGGGCTGACATGTCCTGGATCACCACAGTCCGCAGATATTGGATGAACTCAAGGCAATGCAAAAGCACCCGGTTAATGTATGACATCCTGATAACCTATCTTTGACATTTTTACAATGTTCACGCAACATTTGAGACTATTTTGACAGGTGGCTCTTTTCTCTTGTTGGACCTAGTATCTTCAGAAATGACACAAGCCATCCTAAACCAATCATTAGGGGGAAATTCAAGAATGGAGTGCTTAGAAAGAAGGATCGAACCAGTCTGACAGGCATAATATTCCTGCCACACCTAGGGAGAGTCGTGGCACAGGGCCGCAGTGCTTAATACTGCTGTCGGTCAGTAATGAAAGATAGCAATACCGCCCTCTTAGTGCTGTGCTGTGACAGACGGGCTCACTCCCACGCTGTGAAAGACAGCAGCTCCAACTCAGCTCATATTCATATCTCATTCTAATGAATATTCTCACTAAGTATAGCAAGGTGGATTGTTTTTGGGCTACATCCTTCAAGGTGCTAAAAGGAGTTTGCATGATCCTCAAAGCATTGCCACGACAGGTGCAGAATTATTTAAATAGATTTTAACTCTAAGGAGGTAATATAGTTGCTCAATAGTTAAAACTGCATCCATAATGTCCAGCATGAGCACTCAAATGATAAATGTTTAATAACAAAGCAAAGAACCACAGCAGCCTAGCCAGCAGGTCACATCCTGCTTAAAGGACTATTTGCACAGTGTATGGAGTCACATGTGCAATTCATAATCCAGCCAAAAAAAGCACTGTTATGTTTATTTGATACTGGCATCTCTCACCACTACAATCTTCCTCTGTGATTTAATTAGCGGGGAATAACTAAACAGGACAGGGCCCCCTTAGGATTACCGTTTGCCTAGGATCCAGCCCCGTTAAAAGTTTATGGTCCTTTCTAAAATAACTCAGCTGGCAAAAAGAACACAAAGATGACGCCAAGAGCATATGTTTAGCGCAATAACAACAAACGTTATGGCCGTCAAGAGAGACCTTCCCTGCTTAGAGCACACCTTAAGAATGTTCCGGATGGATTGTGAGTATGCTCATCGCGCAGTATATTACACAAGTGACAAGTTACATTACTCATTGGTGTGCTGTTTCACACAAGCAGATGAATGGCAAAAAGGAACCTGTTGTCCAAAAAAAATGAGTAATTGACTGTGAGTTTCAGTTGAATATATTGGCAAGGAACCGAGTTTTCTATATAATATGTATACCCACTATACTAATAATCCAGTTTAGCCTTTTAAAGGTTCAATAGAACAATCAAAAACCAATTGATCCAAATGAAACATTCAACACTCAATCCTACTATTAATCTGAAAGAAAACGCAGAAAAGTGAAAAGTCAAATCAATAGTTCTGCAAATTAAAAAACAGACAATGAACATACAATACCATTAGCTAGAAATTCCCTCTAAAGTAACATTTCCTGTAATAGATCACAATGCCATGACCATAGAAAGGAAAATCAAGAAATAACTGTACACACAAAATTGATTAGGGCAGTTAGCCCATTGCATTATTTAGCTAATTAATTTTTTGTCATTAGTTAATTAATCTGTGGATTAATTGGTGCCCTTTTAATAGTTCATGCAAACTGTTTTCCTGTGTATATAGTATAATAGCACTGTGTGTTACTGTACATCTAACACAACCACAAAGATTGTTTCATCCACATGTATGTCAATGTTGAAAAATACTCTCCCTTTGTCCTTTGTGTTATGACCCTTGGCTGGTGTGGAATTAGTTTTTATTTTTACCAGCTGCCCACTATTTTACCAGTTTCTCAGAATAACAAAATGTGCAGAAGCATTTCAGTAGTTCAATGGAAAAGCACTCAGACTGAGAGTGTTGTGCTTACGCAGGGCATGCTTGGTGCATACTTATCACCAGCTCTGAGCCCACTGAAGGCTCTGCACCTGTCTGCTGTGGCAGGGTGGAGAGCCCCATCTGGACATCATAAACAGGGCTAAAGGTGGAGACATGCGGCAGGAGAGGGGCTGTGAGAAGATCCCGCTGGAGGGTTTGCACCTCTCAAACTATTTGTTTGACAACCACTTTCTTGCATCGGGACAGTGAATAATTTTCTCATATATTTTCATTGTTAAATTATAATAAATGCTTTGTATGTGCTACTTCATTAACTAAGCGGTTATTTTTATTTTTAATGAGATTTGGAAAATGAATATATGTAGTACCTCAGCTATAAAGGTTGAGAAATAGCAGTGATTCTCTGCCAAGCTCCCCCTTTTAAGTCTACAAAGGTGGTTAATGTATGGAACAAAGAGCTATACTGAACTTCGTGCTATACTTATGTAATTATGCCATACATGCCTGATGAAGCTAGTGCATTAATGTACAGAGCAAACAGACACGACACAGGCATGTGCCCATAAGATAATCCACAATAATGCAGCTCCTCATGGAAAACAGCAGCTAGGAAGCCATTTAGTGCAGACACATTTAAAATGGAGCCCATCAATTCAAACTAATTTATCCGCTACAGGATGCCAGTCCGTCCCAGGGCACAAGGTCAGGCAGGTGCGCGTACACACACACACACACACAGAAACACAAAGGTATGTAACCATATCTTTGTGGGGACTCTCCATTCATTTCTGTGGGGAAAACACTAATCCCAACATGACGACCTAAACCCCTACCCAGCCATAACTTTAGCCACAAGTAATCAAACAAAATACAACACTTCTCACATTTTTATGTTTTTGATTGCATTTACAGATCTTCGTGGGGACCTGAAAATTTTTAGTTTTTTGATTGTAGTTACAGATTTTTAGAAAATTGAGTTGCCCCTTGTGGGGACTGAAAAAATGTCATATAATATATGCCTGATCCATACATGTCCACACATACAAAGTAGAGGCTCCAAATGCATGAAGAAAATACAATATTTCAATGAACCACACATAATACAGTGAGTACTTGCCAACCAAACACACAGAGCATTTACATGTATGCAGTCTATATGTTTCAATTTAATCATACTTCCCTAATCGCTTATACCATACAGATCACAATCTGTGTGCGTATATGCTGCCTATACACAGTACTGGGCAAAAGCCTTAGGCAGTCAAAGAAAATGATGTTTTTGTTGATGTGAAACTATGATATTATGCCAAAAAGCTTGTCATACTTGCCATACTTTTTGACTTGCGTACTAGATCACCTCCTATGGCTAATCAATACCTCATTGATTTTTTAAAACTAGTTTGTTTAATTATTTATTAATTGGTCAATCGGATCAATCAATTAATTGGTTAATTAATTGAGCTGGTGGTGAAACATATATATGGAATGGCTGGGGTGCGCGAGAGAAAAGGTTTGGGTACTAAAGCAATGTTCTTCTAGCAATCTAGCAAGATACCAGTACGTTTTTTTTTGTTCTGAATAAATGTAAACTTACTACCCAGATAAATAGCCTTAAACTGCCTAAGACTTTTGGACAGTACTGTATATGAAACATATAATATGCAGTGTTACATGTGTGGATATATTCATGTTTTTCAGTGAGATCATTTAAAACATAAAAATGTTTTAGTATGCCTGTCTAGAGACTAGAGCACTGGGTGACACCCTCGCCGTAGGCCAGTGTGTGTTTTTTTCAGCCCGCTTACAGCGGCAAGAGGTAAAACACACAGTTCGGAGAGAGATTAGTAGCTCTTTGCCTGACCTTCCTCCTGCTACAATAGCCATCTTCTAATTAGGCAATGCATCTGATCGTCATTAAGAGCAATGAGATAATGAATCACTCACTCCGCTCTTTGTTAATTTGCTGTAACCAAGCAGCTAATGGATGTCAGAGCTGACTGATCGCACTGATTGTGGTGATTTATAATTGTGAAGAAACTATTTAAAAGCAGCCAGTTTATTTGTGTCACCCTTACAAAAGGTGCTGTTTACGGAACATGAGAAGGTGAACCCTTCATAGAATATGTGGATTTACATGATGAACAGGACATACATATAAACTTTATACACTACAAATTATACACGAATCGAATGACCCCAGAGCAGGTTTAAGACCATCCTCTCAGCAACCTCAACCCTACTGAAGTGACATGAGCGGCTTCACCGTGGGAGTACAAACAGTGCCATGAATGAATGGAAAGCAAGCTTCTTCTAAAGCCAGCCTGGAGTGTAATTACATAATGACATTTAACACGAGTGGCCCTCAATCCTGAATGAAGGTCTTTAAAATTCCACACAGAGCACAAGGTGAATAAAACAAATATCAGGCTGCACATTCACCACACCTTATATGTGTGCTTTCTGTAATTATTCATGCAGCCTTGCCTACCTTAGTTTTCATTAAAGAAAGGCTTGATATTTACATCATGCATATCTAGTCGTGATCTGTCCTCTCGGAGGAAACGTCGTAGCCTAAAGTTTCGCTGCCGCCGTTTCCTGTGCTAATAGGCGCGGCCCCTTCCCGCACCGCCCGTCTGTTTGTTTATTTTGCTGAGCGCACACCGCGTTGCCGCGGGCCTGGAGACGGGGGTGGCGTGCGGCCCGTTTACCTGGGGGCTGGCTGCTCCGATGCCCACCTCCTGCGACGCCTGGCTAGCCAGCATCTGGGCTTTGATGCCGTCCAGGGCTCGCAGGATCCAGCTGTGCTGCCGGCGAATCTGCCTCTGTAGCTGCTGCCACTGGTGTGCGATGGTCTGCAGCGTGTCCCTTAGGCCTGTATGGGGTGCCAAGGGGCACAGCCCGGAGGGATGGGGGCAGAGGTATTGGGGAGAAATGGGATGACATGAGCACATGGAGGCCACCTCCCTGTGCCACCTCAAGCTCTTGGTCAGTTACTTGCAGAATTAATATCACCATATTGATTCACTTCTTACAGAAAGAAAGGACCATAGATCAATAGTTCAGTGACTATAGTTCCCTAGTTCGTAATAGTTCTCTCTACAGTGATCCACATTTCTTTACAGCTTTTATACCTGCATAATACATTGCTGCTGCTATTGGATGCAGATTGGGCTACTCGCATAAACATAAACATGGATATCTCTTCTTAGGTGCACTAAGTAGCCTTTTCTACAAGACTGACTGTCCAAGTGGCTGAGAGGTTGGAGCCAAAAGCAAAGGAGAGACTGTGTGAAAGTTGCAGACAAGCAGGCACTGGACAAAGGCATGACATGTGATGCAGGGACGCCAGGAGAAAGGAGTCCGGGTTTATTATTTCCCCCTTTCAGGACAAAGAGAACAGGGAGAAAGTGTGGGAAATGAACTACACAACCAAAAACATTATGTTATTCTTTATTTTAGAGAACAACTTCTTCAGACTAAGAAGTAGAGTTGAATACTAAGCACATTGCTTGGTTACCTGGAGTCCAGATGCTCACTGAAACCATGAAACCAGAGAAAATCTCCACAAAAAAGCAGTGAAGCTCAGAAACACTGCCCTCTAGTGGATGGGTGGACTACTTACAATATCTGACAATATATCAACTTTTACTTATTTTAAGGAAAACAATAAAATTAGCTTTGCACCTTGTAATTTATGTGTGCTATTAGTTATGCTTCTTTTTAGTTTCTTTTTTAGTTTTCATTGGTATAGCCTCTATTAATTATATTATTAATTATAATATGATTTCCCTGTTACGGAGTGTCATGGTGGTGCAGTGGTTAGCACTGTTGCCTCACACCTCCAGGGCCAGGTTTCTGTATGTGTGGAGTTTTCTCCCTTTGTCATCATGGGGTTACCTCCGAGTATTCCAGTTTCCTCCCACATTCCAAAAACGTGCTGAGGCTAATTGGATTTACCAAATTGCCCATAAGTGTGCGTGTGTGAGTGAATGGTGTGTGAGAGTGTCCTAGGATGAGCTTGCGCCCCACCCTGGGCTGTTCCCTTCCTTGCACCTATAGCCTCTGGGATAGGCTCCAAACCCCCCGCAACCCTGAATAGGACAAGCTGCTTCAGAAAATGGTTGGATTTCCCTGTTGTGGTGTAATACAAGACATTTTTACTATTCATTATTTAGTTACTATACATAGCTGGTTGGAAAAACTGTGGGATCTTTATTATTATTATGATATAAATACAGTCTATCTGTGATTTAGAGCTAGATCTACAAACAGATACTGGGTTCTAAGAGTAAAACCAAGTTTCAATGATTGTCTGATTGTTGAATGTGGCTTTAAAAACCGGAATTCTGCTTAGGGTGAAAAAGTGCCTGTGTGCCCCTTTGATGTCTTTTTTCATCCCTCTGCTGTGGTAAGGGTTACGTTTTCCTGTCTTGTGGGTGGAACCTGGCTCTAACCCTCATCCTTTCTCGCCTAGTTTGATCCTCTATGCAAAAACCTAGGCAATTTGAAACGATCCTGTGCCGCCAGAGCACACTGTGCAACACTAATCCTCATTTCCGTTACAAGTCATTTTCTACTCTGCCAGCAATACCGGCGCAAAGATCATTCCCCAAATCCTATTCCTTCAGAGTAATTAAAAAGCATAAATTAAGATAAATGAAAAAGAGGTGAAATTTAAAATGTGACCCCGCTTTTGTAGTTTGCGTGGATTACACTCCGTATTGTCTATCTACTGTTGAACAATGCGAGTTCCTGCTTCTACCTGCAGAATTATTACTGATCTGCTGAGTTGCTAGGAAACCAGGTATTACTGGTTTTATGGGATGTTGGAGAGAGATTTGCAATTAATAATTGTGGTGTCCAATACAAACTAACTGAAGGTACTGGAAGCCAGAGCAGATTAAACAGAAAGACAAAGAGGGATGGGGGGAGGAAGGGGGTGTGAGACATAAAACGGGGGGGGGGGGGGGGGGTGGCAAGGGGGCTGGATGCTAGCAAATCACAGCAGGACTCAGTTGCTTGAGCTTTCAGACAGGCTCTGCTCCTGGGGGCCATCTGCATTTTTAATGGTCGGCAGCTTAACTACCAGCCAGGAGACACCTTGCCAAGCGGGAGGCCGGCTTAGCAGATTTGTCCATTTGCAGAGTGCTCCACTGCCTGCTTGAGGTGAACAGTGTCGGAGTGGGAGGGGTGTCTGGGAGATGCCCTGTGACTCCCAAGCCACTGTTCTTAATGCTGCTCGCCTAATATACTCTGTCCCGGCAGCTTCCTTCAGCCACCACCTGGCGCACAGCCTGCTGCCTTTTTACAGACCTCATTCACCGCAGAAAGTCATTTGTACAGTATATGGAAAGCCCTCTATCCCTTGCTCGCTGAAAGATTTATAAATGCTGAAGGTCAGTATGTTAATGTAGACATTAATAATGAATGCGCAGGGTTTCTAGCACGCTACCTGATTTGTGGGAGATGATGACTTCCAGCAGCTGCTTGCCTTCCTCCAGCACGCCATCTTTCATGGAGCAGTGGCTGTCCACGTTCAGCTTGAAGCTCTGTGCCAGGAGAAAGGACATGTGGCATAGCGACTCCTGTTGGCAGGATGCCCCCATGCACTCACAACACTCGTAACTTCCAAAATGCAACCTCAACACAACCAGCCTCTCACCTCTTCTGAAACACAAAGTCTTCCCAAGCCTACACTAGTTCTGTTCTACCCTGCAGTTGTTGAGTCCATTCTCACAGCCCCTATTACTATTTGGTTCAAAGAAGCAATGGTCCAATCTAAAGAGAAAATGCAGGGCATCAACCATGAGAAGGTCATCTGCAGAGATGATCATTAGCTGCAACCTCCTCCTAATCCAGGAACTATATGCATCCAGAATGAGGAAGTGAACTAAGAAGATCACTGCTAACCCCTTTTATGCTGGCCATGAGAAGATCATTGTCGATCCCTTTCATGCTGACCATGAGCTGAAAAGATCATTGTCGATCCCTTTCATGCTGACCATGTGTTGAGAAGACCATTACCGATCCCTTTCATACTGATATTAAGCTGAGAAGACCATTGTAGATCCGTTTTATGCTGGCTGCAGGCTATGAAGACTATTGATTATCCCTTTCATGATGGCGCCAAGCTGAGATAATCATTGTAAATCCCTTTCATGCTGTCCATGACCTGAGACGATCATTACCGATCCCTTTCATGCTAGCCATGAGCTGAGAATATAACGGATCCCTTTCATGCCAGCCACAAGCAGTACCAAACACTCTCTTCTTAATGTTATAGATTCATAAAAGCGAACTCTATTTACCACTTAAACAGCTTTTTTCCAAAGGCAATATCCCATATTAATCAGAAATGATACATGCAGTAACTAAATTGCAGTGCAATGATTGTTCAATGGTATACTTTTGTACACTGTACAGCCTATTCTGTTCCTCTTGTACCATGATTTATATTGTGTGTACACTGTGTATACTGTATCCTGTATATCCTGTGTAGTGTTTTTAGGTGAAGTTCTGTGTGGTGTTTATTATATGGTAGGTGTACTCAATGTGACCAATTCACCATAACAAACTCTTCGGTCTCTTTGTCTCCCTGGCAGTGACAGCAAAGGGGTGGCAAGAGGTGTTGACAGGGTGGTATGGAGGGTGATATGTGGGAGTTCTCATATAGAAATACAATTGTACTTCTATAGGCAAATGTGCTCAACAAATATCCACAAATACATTTTTACAACATTTATTTTGACATAATGTTACAGTTTTCCTCGATTGCTTTGGAGCATTTCTTACATGACAATTAACATTTGCAAAACAACAAGTGTAACCCCTGCACCTTCTGCACAGCAGGACATAATTTCTCATTGCTTTACACAAATTTCCACGTATTTTAGTACATACATGCAAATGATTTTGTACAGTCGACATCATTTTGCACAATTTTCAGTTGCTTTAGTCTAATTGGTCAAAATAAATTATGTAGTTTCCCACTATAATAATTTTACACCCAAAACAATATATGTATGTGATCATCGTGTTAACCACCCCATGCAAAACAGTTAACCAAGCTTTCAAAGTGATTTAAAAATATATTCTATAAATAGTGATACGCCATCGTTCTATTTTTGGTTCCTACAGTACACGATTTTGTTGTTTTTTTGTTCCTGTATTGCTATTTTATTGGCTTTTACTATGTGACATTTTGGTTTGCTATTGTACTATTTTGATTATTCTGAAGAAGTTACATGTGCATGTCAGTGCCTTCTATTTACATACTGCAATGTAGAACCTTGCAATGATTTTCTGCTGTGCAGAAGTGACATTCAAATGTGGGCATTACACTTGTTATTTTGCAAATGTTAATTGTAATTTGAGAACTGCTCCAAAGCAATTAAGAATAACTGTAAGTATCAGTTTGCTAAAGAAAAATGATCGGTCAGTGACGATGAGAAAGTGGGAATCCACTCATTTAGCATTTTGACTCTCGTGGTCAAAATGATACTAATTGTACTTTCCATTTTGGTGGCGCTGACTAATTCATTGGTGGAATTATTTGCTTTTGAGACATGAGTTCATTTTTTGTGTTACAGACTTTTGCAGCTGAGCCATTGTGTTGATCTACACTGAACAAAAATATAAACGCAACACTTTCGATTTTGCTCCCATTTTGCATGACCTAAACTCAAAGATCTGAAATTTTTTCTACATACACAAAAGACCCATTACTGTCAAATATTGTTCACAAATCTGTCTAAATCTGTGTTAGTAAACACTTCTCCTTTGCCAAGATAATCCATCCCACCTC
>JAODJU010000025.1:5906731-5921708 GCA_026776725.1 Gnathonemus echidnorhynchus
GAGTTGAGGTCACGTGTTTCCTGTGGAGGTGACGTATTTCCGGTGGAGCTCCACTCTACAGGCGTCTGCAGCTGGACACTTCTCAAAAAACTGAGTTAAAAAGAATGATTCTTTCGCGAATCGGCCATCACTATAGCACACACATACCGAGTTGGCTGAATGTGGCATATGCTGCTGTTGAAGACACTTCAGAAGCTGCCTTAGTAAAAAAAAATGCAATGATGGAACTTTGAAAAATACTGTGAAATCAAATTTTGGTCATACTGCCCAGCTCTACTAAATACACTCATTATTAAAGGCATAACGTTGTCTGCCTGCTACGAATCTCTACTGAATAAGTGTTTAGGCTAAAACCTGGTCTTATTTAACAATGCGAGAGTGTGGGGGTTCATGCGCATTGGACTTGTTAGAACCAGTGTCGTTATCGTAAACTAAAACTGAAACGAAAACGGACACTAAATAAAAAAAAATAATAATTGAACTGAGATAAAAATTAAAACCATATTTACAAAAACAAACAAAACATGCCTAATCTGCAAAAAAGTACCACTAGACCACCAACACCTTTTTAAACATCTTTTTACCTTGTTTAACCACATTATCTCCTCTTTTCAAAGATTTGGCTGCTGATCTGTCCCTTCCTTCATCGCGACTTAAGTGTTTATCGCTTGTGTTGCATGTGGTGTGCTCCGCTAACAGAGTATATTAAGCATTATAACTTTTGGGCATTACAATACGCGTCTCATCAATATTTTAGGCATAATACTAATCTGCTTATCGAATTGTGGGTGAAAACAATGTTCATATGCTGCCGAAAAACCGGCATAAATTATCCAAAGTCCTGCAATGGCAAACAGTTTGTTGTTATCAAAATATAATTAACTTAAATGGTCGAATTGATTTTCAGGAGGAAAATTGTTTAGATTAATCGATCAATTGATAAAATAGTTGAATCTATAGAAAAATAGTCATTAGTGGCAGCCCTACACCAATGTATTCTACCTTGGATCTTGTTTTTACAGTATTGTGTAGTCTATGTATATTTTTATAAATTTACATCTCCCATAAGCACTTAAGTAAGTATTCGAACTTGTATAACATTACCTCAATCTTGTTCCATATGTCTTTATAGTTTTCCTGATGCTGGATATCCTCCAGTAGTTGTTTGATCAAGTCTTGGTGATGACGGCAGTGTTCTTCGACAGCAGGGCTCCAAGCTGGCTTCTCTGTTCTTTTACACTCACCAGCATGCCAGTAAACTTCATCCTCTGACAGCAGGTCACTGAGGGGCCCTGACTCAATGCTCTCATCAAGAGAAGGTGCAATGTCACTGGAAGATGTAGGGGAGAAATGCCCGGAAGGGAAAGCATTCTCATACCTGCGGCCAGCCTGGGGGGGTGTTGAGCTTTCCCATTCTGAGTGCACATCTGACAGCTCCCAGTCATCCACATCCTGGATTTGCTCCTCTGTGGGTCTTTGGGGAAGAGCTTTGGCAATGGTCTCCAGCTTTAATGCAAGAATTTCGGTCTTCTTCAGCTGAGACGGCAGAGCCAGATACTCATCAGAGCCATACCATGACTCTTCCTTCAGAGGCCTGCTGGTTGTAGGTGGTCGTTTCTTCTCAGGGATAGCTGGGGAAGCTATTTTTTGGGTTGGATCACAGATGGTTAAAGGGTTAGCTGTATTGTCACAAGAGTCTGTATCTGGAGGGCTTTTCTTGGGTGAATTATTATTTTGTGGGGTGTCAACCAGGCAATTTTCCTGGGGGTCAAGGCTGAGCTTATGGGAAGCTGGATGCTCCAGGTCACTGGCATCTCCAGACTCAGACAAGCTTCTCTGAAGAGCAGGATCGGAGCCAGTGACTTGCAAATTCTGAAGGCTGGCCTGTCTACTTGGTTTCCAGTTCCTACTATTCATGGTCCTCAGATTGTCACAGGAGTGTCTGATAGAATTAGGGTAGACGGATGTGAGTTCCAGCCAGAACTTGGAGCGGTCTGGCTGACCCAGCAGTGATGGGGTGCTGCGACTCATGTCTGCCTGAAACTGAAGAGAAGAGGTGTGTGGTGCTCTCTTAAGGATGGTCTCCGTGTCATCCCGGGACAGTCCTTCTGGGTACATTGCCTTTTTTGGCAGGGATGGCTGAGTGGGGGACATCTCATTGCAATTGAAGCTGTCCTGTAGGTGTCTTTTGGAGAGTGTATTCTCACACTGGAGAGCATTGCGGTTCATTGTGGAAGAAGTGGGGATAGTGTCTGCTGGTTGGCTGACTGAAGAGTCCTCACGCCTCAGCTGGGGGTCTATTGGACTCCCAATCACAGAGGACAGGTGTTCAGCTGTGACTGTTAGGAGGCCCACACTCTGGATTAGCTCAGGAAAATCTGACTCCAATGACGGGAAGCAGTGGTGAGACTTCAGGCCCCGGATCTGGCACTCTGCTTCTTCAGCAGGGCTGTAGTCATCCAGCTCAAAGGCAGTGATGCCACAGTCCAACGAGAAGTAATCTTGACTACACTTGATTGTCAATTGGCCTGAGTCATCCACCTCTGTCAATGCATCCAGCCGCGCCTGGAGAAAGAGAAGTCCTGTGTTTGTATTGTTTTCAGAATTACATACATGTCAAAGCAATGAATGTACATTTAACATGTAAGATAGCCTGCTACTTCTTTGCAATAGTGCACTATACAAGAGTAATATTTTGATATGTTGATCAGCCTTTTGTAGCTTAACTTTATAATATCGCATTTTAAATTTCAAGAAAAGAATTTATTAGTCATAGATAGAGTACCAGACAAAAGTTTGGGCAGACCTACCCATATTATATATGTGTTTCCACTCATTTGCTGCATGCCGCTTACTCACCATATATATATATATGGTGAGTAAGCGGCATGCAGCAAATGAGTGGAAACACAGTCACTCTGCAAAGGAGTGAAGTGAGAGGAAGCCCTGCCTGGGAGGGGGACATCACAGCTGCTTAAAGGAACTGTGACAGATGTCATAAGCGCACAGCCACAAGACACGCGAAAACACTTTCAATGGCCGTTTCCAGGCCCACCTATCACTAAATGTAATAAGAATGCTATTGTTTAAAATGCATTTATATACTCTAAATGGATTTTTCCTGTCAATGTGTATTCCCATCATAGTTTATCGTCGTGGATTCTGTACTATTTACTTTGATCATATTTTATCATGAATTTACAGTCAAATTCACTTTATAGTATACTACACAATGTGGTGACATTTTAAAAATGTCTCTTAAACAGAAGCTCTTTGTGAGCAATATATCATTATAACATGGAGATAAGTGGGGAAATATATCAGTCAGAGCTATATTAACCAGACTGGCAAAGCACACACAAGAGTCTGAGACTGAATGCATCTACAGTAATATACATAGAGTTACAGTTTTTTTACAGACATTATTCACTGTTGCATTTCTTGTGGTTGCTTGATGTGAGTATTGAAATGAGATGTCATGTATGTGACTAGTAAAATTGCACATAGGGTACAGTGGGAATAGTGCACAAGTAAGTGAATTTACTGTGCTGTAAGGTAGCCCTGTTCATTTAATTAAGAAAAAGATTTCTTGAAAACACAGATCTTTTTGTTCATTAATTTTTTTCCCACCTGTTGCATGGTTCTGTTCTCAACCACTGTAACTTGGTTAAGATTTTATCAGAGGGAGGACAATACAGTCATTTGTTCCAGCAATCCATCAAGTTCCGCTGCTATTATATGCCGTAACAATGCAAATTCACTCCTGTTACACTCAGTCAATTTACAGTAGTTCTGGGAGCCATTAGTCACTTATCACGCACCATTGTTTGAAATCTAGCTTGCATACAACCTGAACCTGAATAATAAGTACCAATTGATGGATTGGATATTGGTAAAATAGAGAGTTTTGCAGTTAATTTTATACAGCGCCTGTGTGCACTTTGTGATGCGTTATGGGATATTCCTGATGTGCTGTGGTGATGAGGGTGATAAGGTTTCTGTTTCTGACTTGAAACAGCTTGTCTGCACTATGTACTGTGAACATCCAAAGTGATTTCTCTTCATATTTATGACAAGCGTCTACACTACAATTAGCGAAGCTGACTGTTGATCTTTTCCTGATTAAATGGAAGACATATGATTAGGAATCATACTTTAATTTCTTAATTACTTTCCCTAAAGGGACATACTGTACACAAATGAGGTGTAATAAAGTAACATGATTTAGCAATAACCGAGTGACCCCTTATTATACCTCGAGAAAATATGTTACACCAGAACCTTTCATAGACCACAGATTTCCCCCAATCTGTCAAAGTTAATTCCATGCAGTATCTGTAGTAATACATGTATATGTCTGGGAGTGTAATAGAATGACTTGGACAGAAGTTCATACACATGCATTGACATAGTCTGCCATTCATTTAGAATGAGCTTGTGTGAGCTGTGTGGACGCTGTGAAATGTTGCGTGCAAGTGTTTTTATGATACCTCATCATGGTCCTGGGAGAATGCCTGCAGGATGTCAGTTTGCCGGGTGTAGTTGCCGTTGGAGTCCTGGAGGCCTTGCAGCAGTCGCTCTTTGAGGACCAGGACAGAAACTCGCAGCTGGTGCCACAGGAGCTGCACGCTACGTATGTCCACGATGATGTTCACCGAGTAGGAGAGCAGCTTCAGGGAGAACTCAGTCTCCAGCAGGGCGTGGATCTGCTCCACGTGGTCAGAGATATCCTCACAGATATCCTGTCAACAAGAAAATTTACTGGATGGTCCCATACACGTCTGATGGACCTCCAAATGCGAGGCCAAATGAAGCACATGTGAGCGAATGTAACCTACACAGGCATAATATTTGGTAAAGTTCTATTGCCATTGTGATAGTAATAAATAGTACGAAACAGTGTATTAATACAAATCTGAGAAGAGGGTTACAGTGTTTTAGTATGAATTAGCAAACTCTATGCTAACAAAATACAGTAACATCTAACAATGTTAAGTATTAAATTGAGCATCTAACTAGGGAAACCGTACGTGTTAGTACAAAATCCAAAGAAAGCCTGGGTAAGACTGGAAAGTAAAAAGCAAATGAATAAAAAATATTAATCACAAAACAATGGGGCACTTAACCATAGAAATATTTTTTAAATCTTATAATACACAGTTATCCTTATAATAAAAACCATAAAAGGTCAATGAAAAAAAGCCAAGAAAATGATTACCAGGCTTGTATTACTTAAGAAACTAATGCAATTCAAAGACACTTGTAGTATTAAATTCTCATCTTTCAAATATCAATAAGAAGAAAAAAGCAAAATTGATCCTGCATAGATACATAATCTTATTCCAAGGTGAATGAATGATACTCTGGTATTACAAACAATTACGCGTGATTATTTCAATGAACATCATCTTTAGTACTGCATAAAACATAGAAACATACTACAAATACATTTTAAAGTATTCAGTATATTGCAGAGTTGAAAACTCAAATAACCCTTTTTGTACTAGTTTTCATTGATGAATGTACATTTTGATTGCATTGTCGTCTTTGTATTCTTTGTACTGTATTCTTTAATTATAACAAATCAGGCAGAGGTGAGGACACTAAACACCAGCAAGTTAGAATACAGTACGGTTCTTGCCTCTGAAGTTCATAGGAATACTTGTTTCTCTAATAATACAGCACCAAAGACAGGCATTCTGTCATGGGAAATCATGGGTTTAATTTGAGATGAATTTGACCAGAACATTTACAGCTATTTTTCCAGGAAGGGCAGCCTCTTACCTTGTTTTTCTTCTTGATTTATTAAGCCAAATTGTGCCTTTCAACATCACATCATCCTGAGAGACAAAGTCCCAATATTACACTGCAGCTATTTCTGATTTATGCAGACACAGAATAGGCTTGGATTCGTCATTTAATTGCCAACCTCATGACTGCATCTATAAATTTGCCAGAGGACTCATATATCAAATTCTTTCCCAAGCAAGATGTAATGTCCAGCCCAGGGGACATTTATATTGCCACCCTATCTTTTACTTGTTTCTGTCTGTGATACTTCAAAATACAACCAGCAGAGCGTTCTGAAATGTACTTAAATAAAGACTGAAAGCAGAACTACAAGAAGACCCTGGGCTGTGCAGTGCTACTCCATGTGAGCAGCATGAGTCACACTCCTCTCCAGCATGCTGCCTATGTTTCAGAGGTAAAAAACTTTGCTCACCAAAACTCTGGGTCCAATACAGCTTATACCAGATTTGTTCTGCAGCAAAATCCAGGTATGACTATCACCTCACAGATGCTAGGCACTGATAAGAAGTCACAGAACAGGTGGCTGGTGGGACTGTTTTCCACAAACAAGAGGAACAGGTACGAAGAAAACCATTTTATCTAGGCCTGTAGAGTTTGCTTAAACAAAGCATCCCAAATTTCCAGTACGCACATCTTGCCAGATAAAAAGGGGAATTTGCTTATTTGCTGAAGAGGAACTGTGAGAAGGAGCAGGCCTAAGCAAATGATGCCAGAATGCCGGAGCAGCACCAGGGGCAACAGACATACTTAGAAATGGATCTTATAAGGTGACCGCTGAGCTCTGCCTCCAACAGCTGCAGCTGCTGCCTGAGGACACAGGACCCTGGATCAGATACTAAAGGAGCAGTGATCTATCTGCATAGTAAAACTAGAAGGTTACAACTTCTTACACCTTCTTTACACTGCTATACATACAAAATGTAATAAATTAATTAGAGATCTGGTTGTACATGTTTTAATGCATGTATCTGTACTTTTTTACTCATTACAATGACGTTATTAGTCATAATTAGTACCACTAACAGTTTAAGCTGATTGTATAACCCAGGTACATGGCCAGTCCACTTGTGTGCTGAGCTCACGATTTCACACCATATCCTGAAGTTCCCTACATCATATACTCACTACTCAATGGAGGGGATTTTATCTGATGCAGTGCCCTTCCTCATGCTGAGAAACTGCATCAGAGAGACTCCAGTGAACACCCCCGCAACACAACACAAATTTAGTCAGAGTGGAATTCTAACTGAAATGCACACAATGTTTCAATGCCAAATGAGTAAAATAGCTTATATATTTTTTTTCAATACCTTGTAACATTTTTATGCCCATTTAAGTGAACCCAGCCCATAACAGAATACTCAGTCAGAAAAATAGATCTTTCATTTACAATATCTATTACTTTGACCTAAAAAAAATAACCTAAGTCTTGTTTTAACCATGAAACTATAGATACATCTTTTCTAGTGCACCTGGGCATGTCATCTCCTCAAAGTACACATCCTAGTTCTGAGGGAATACTGATAGACCCATATATTACAAAATGGAGTTTTTTCTGCTTGACCAGATAGCTAATGATAATCATATTAATTTTCACTAGATAAAAATGGCTGAGCCTCAAATGATGTAAAATCCTGTTTAAAAGAAAGACTGCAACTAAAATCCACTGGTTTTGTGCAAAAATGGCTCTGAGCACCATCCACATGAATCGAAACTGGCCGAAGACTATTATTTAGTGTGTGTGTGAGTATGTGCATGTAAGTGCCCTGTGATGAACTGGCATCCTATCCAAGGTGAACCGCAGCCATGTCCCCTATACTGGGGAGAAGATCCAGGCCGACTGCAACCCTGAACTGATAAATGTTAAGAGGATGGATGGAAGGTATATCAGAAAAGCACAGAGGCCTGCTTTGTGCTGTGTCATAAGAAGTGTGATTGAGCTTTACAGTCACTGGATGCCCTCCATAACTTTTTGAGGAACTGCTACGCTTGTGACTTGTCACTTGATATCAATAACAACTCACAAGCTTAACAATTGCTTAATATCAATAAAGCTCACAAGCCTGACAGTCACTGCATATCAATAATGACTCAAAGACAAACAAAAATACTGGTCACAGCTCAATAAGCTTTTGGCCCTGCTTCCTGCTTCTTAAAATAATACAGAACCCAAGAATGTAGGTCAAGCACGTGTCCCCCCTGATAACACTACAGTATATATTCAAATACTCTTGTAAATTCATTATTTACACCATTTTCTTGTTATTTATAACAAATTATATTTCAAACCTTGCAATATAAATTTATGAACTAATAAACTAATATAATGTAAACTAAGAAATATTCAGCTAAATATTCCATTTTATTTTTATCTTAAGTAAAATATACATACAAGCTAAATATACAATTAGAGAGGCTAAGAATATTTGGATATGGGAGATATAAATACTAAATTTTGTTACAGAATATAATTGTGTATGAATTCTGGGTTACCATTTAAACACAGATATATTAAAACATACATATGTAATATCCATATATGTATTCTTCATGTAGTACTTGTTAAATGTGAATATTACAGTAGGTAAAACAGTATGACAGGGTGTGTGTATGTAAGAATGGAATTTAAATAATGGCTCCACCAAGATCTATTTCTGTGGAGAGCAGCTGTCATCTAATGGCTCTAATGTGGAATCCACATGTAGCAGCTCACACAAACTCCCGTACACACTCACTCTCACTGACGCAGAAATGCATGCAGGCTGTCATGAAAACAAATGCTATTCACTAACTTTTAAGTGACTTTGAACCAGCAATTTTAGAACCACTTAACCATTAAGCAAACATACTGTATATGCAAAATTTGCTAACTCTAACCACTTCTGCAGAACGATTGTTTTTCATTAAAATGTACAATATACTAGAGTATTCTACTACTCAGTAATATTGCTGCACATGCTGCATCAGGCTGTCGTTTTTCCTGAACACTCGTCCTTCTTAATCTGCACTTCAATAAAAGATTTCTTAACTACAAATATATAAATGCATAGTGAGATATAAGCCTTCCAAAAATGCCCTGTACAGTTTCTATTAATACTCTGTAAACTCTTAAATCAACTGATTCGGTCTTCAATCCTCCTTACCGTCTGATTTTGCACTGCAGTGGCTGCTTCAGTAGAAAACAAAGCCAAAATGGATTATGCTGTGTTGTTAATTTACCAGCACGGTTACTGCTCGAGGTTAAAGATAGTTGTCTGTCTCGCGTTCTCCACACTGACCCGGGTCTCCCACAGACCAGGAGGGGCCCTGTCCCGACACTGACAGTAGTGAGTTGGCTATTTTAATCACTGACCTCATCCCCGTTCAAGGGCTCTGGGCTGAAGACCCTGAAACCTACTTTCAGAACAGCTGCCTTTGGGGATGAGGGAGGGTGGAGTCAAGGGCACCCAATGATGAATGACTGTAGCCACTGTCATTGGCTTTAAAAGCTCACTTTTTATGTTATAGACACCTTTCAGACAGAAACTTACATGAGTAGAAGAAACATGACACACTGAATTGATAAACCTTGGGTGATACACAGTTTTTGGAGTTATTATAAAAGAGATATATAGGTGATACATGAAGTGATACATTCTTTCAGTTGCCATACAAATCAATTATAAAAAAATACCATCTTCTTCATTCTCTGTGCCATTTTTCAGCAGCATTACAGTACACTGTACTTTTTTGTTTTAAATAGGGCATTTACAGCTTACCATTTAATCAAGTTTTTCTTTTTGTTTTTCGAGAAACACTGAATATGTCAAAGAAATTAAATAAATGCAGTTTATAGTTCAGCACAATCAAATTTCCAGCCATTTTCCATCACTCAACTAATTCTCTCTACTGGTTGACAGAGTTTGATTATAAAGCTAACTAGCTTCACATCTCAGAACTAAGTCTAGTTCCTCCTCCTGTCAGCGTCAGCCTGACCCTACTCCTCTCCTTAAGGCTTGTTCATCTATTATTTATAGTTCAATTGCCAGGTTTTCGTCAAATAAACATACTCTATGAGCCTTTACAGTCTGTCTTCTGTAAACAGCACAGCACTGAGACAGCTCTAATGTGTGTTGTCAGTGATTTAATCAGGCCTGCTGATGATGGTGCCCTTAACATTGGGCTTCATTGACCAACTGTTCTTAAGAAGAAATTTCTTCTTAAAACCCACTTACTCAGTTTTCACAAAACTTCTGACATTCATGTGTTTTCTTATGTGGGATCTTAGGTAAGAAAAGAATCTATGTACACTCAAGAGACACACACATTTGAGTGTTGACAAGTTATTGTATGTATTGCATCATTGCTTATTGCATTTTCTTCAATTCCACAGTTGTATAATAATATCAAATTAAATTGCAATAATGTGTTCATCATTTACAATAGTTTTAAATATAATATTTATATTTTCAATACTAAATAATTCAGAATTATTTTCATAATAATTAAATTATTAAAATGAGTAATAGCATTTCATCCATCTTTTTTGTGTTATTCTCACGCTACTGACACTACTAAATATCACAGCTACTAAATATCACTTCCTGCACCAGTACCTCCACTTTCAGAACTACTGACATTTTTCTTACATTTGGAGTCCAGTGCTCCACCATCTTTAGATTTTTGTTTGGGCATTCTTAACTAATATCTTAGCCTTTCTTCGTAGTTTGTGTTTGATTTCTGTGTGTGCACATGGCACTGTAGTTTCATGTCCTTTTATGGGGATTGTTGGGGCATTTACCCATGCTAATTAGGAACAACCGGTATGCGCTTTCAAATTACAAGAACAATGGGATTCATCATTATAATAACACATTTGCAAACATTTCTGTGTTTTATGAACATGTGAATCTGACATAGACTGTTCTTAGAACCTTCTTATGACCTTTTTCAAGAACAAATTTAAGAAAAACTTGAGGTGATGTTTGTGAATGAGGCTCATTCTCCTCGTCTTAGACCTAAGCGGAGTATTTGACACTGTAAATCACAAAGTCCTCAGTTCCCACCTGTAATCTATTGGTGTTACTGGTATATCCTACTCTGGTTAAGGTCATATCTCACAAACAGACAACAGTTTATCACTTTAACCAAACACAAATCCTCTACCTCTGTTGTTAAGAGTGGTGATCCTCAAGGATCATTTCTTGGCCCCCTAATCTTTTTAATTTACATCTTGCCTCTTGGTCAGATCATTCATAGTCATGGCCATCATCTTCACTGCTATGCAAACGATATTCAGTCATATGTTTGATTCGCAGTACCACATTCAATCCTCTCCTAAAACACTAATGGCACACATCTCAGTACGGGGGACTTACAGCTTTGGATACATGATAAGTCCAGGAGTACTATTTGACCCATCACTGAACTTGGATCTGCATATCAAATCCCTGACCAAAAGTGCATTCTACCACCACAATATTGCTCACCTTCAGCCATTTCTCACTAGTAATGATGCACAAACTCTGTTCATGCATTCATCACGTCCTGTATTGGCTATTGTATTTCCTTTTTCATTTGCCTTTCTGCTTCATCTTTACAAAAACCTTTTGCAAAGATGAAAAGTTTTACAAAAACTTTTTGTAAAGTGATTTGTAAACTAACAGATTATTCCGGACTCTTCTGCAAGAGTCTTCACCCATAACAAGAACTCTACTCACATGACCACCATTCTCACAGTTACACTGGGTACCAGTTCTGTCTTGTATTAAATTCAAAATCTTGCTGCTCACCTTCATAGCATGACATGGCCTTGCACCCCCTTACCTCAGTGAACTCCTGACCACTTATTTTGCAGACAACTTACTCCACAAGTTGGCAGGTACTGTAGTGCCATTGCCATTGGGTTTCTCGAAGGCACTATATAAATGTAATCTATTACTATTATTATTATTTATTTTCCCATGACCCACATAATCATGTGTGAGGTACTATAAATAATCTGCTCTACACAGTGAGAGATACGCAGCTTTACAGCATTTATCCAACCAATGAACTGCAAACTCACCATTTTGCAGCCGACCATTAGCAGTTCATTTTGATTGGCCAAATAATTAATCCTTGGTCTCCTGTCTCTCCTGTCACTGACTGTAGCTCAATTATACACTGGAGCCTGCCGCCATGTCAGGATTCTCCAGATTCTCAGCAGGGGAGGGATTTAGTCTGCATCATCAAAATAAGAAGCTGCAAGTCACTTTCTGCTGCGATATAAAAAGATGAGGCAGAGAAGAGACTTCCAGCTGCTCCCCAAGATGAGACTACAGAGGTCTTACTGTGTGGGCCAGAATACTGGAAATGATGGTACTGGAATAAGGCTACATATTTTGGCCAGGTGCCCAGAATCTACTAATATGTGTGCACTATATCACCCCCTTCAGAAAAAACTCACCTTCTGACTTTCCAAATTCTAAACATCTATGCTATATTTGACACACCAGCCACTCATGGGTATCTAAGCATGTTCTGATCTCATCTAGTTTCTCCTCTCATGGAACCTTCTATAGTAAGAAATACTGCAGTTGTCTCTAACTTTGGAGGGTTTCGATACCAGCCTAATTCTGTTTCTCACCACAGAGGCTGAAATATAAGTTGACATAATATTCCATTTAGAGTTGTCACGAGTACTCGATTAATCTCGATTACTATTTTAAAAATGCATTGATTAAAATTTCCCTTTTCAAATACACAGTGATATGCAGAAGGCAGATGGAGCATAGAGGATGAAGGTCCAAATAAAAAGAGTGTCTCAGTTGTGTGGAAGCTCTTCAAATTAAAAATGAATGAAAATGCAGTGCTCTGTCAGTAGTGCAAAGCAGAACTTGAATACAACAGCACGACTTCAATTCAACATCATCTTAAAACAAGACAATGAGGTTTTATAGACTCACACAATGATACAGCTTAGCCATTATAACTATAAGCTAGGTGCCATTTTAGCATCTTTTAGTAGCCTAGACTGTCTTTGTCATCTATCTGACAAAAATAACTTTGCTAAATTTACCTTCTGCAAAGGCTACCCCATCGCTTGCTACATCATCATATTGAACGCACAATATGGTAGGCTACATAGCCATATTGTATTAATTATTTTTGTGAAGGCACTGTGTGTATTGAGTTGGGCTGAACGATACTAGAAGAGGTTCAAATTGATATTTATAAAAACAAAAAAAGAGTAGAAAATTTACCAGTTTACTATAGTGAAACAGAAGTTATTTTTCAATGCAGTCTGTCAAATACATTGGTGGTTGCTGCGAGTTGGACTAACAGGCACAAAGCAATGCAGCAAATCACTTGCTTTTGCTCGATATCATCTCTATATATATAATTTTGTATAATATTTGTTCAATTTCTCACAAATGTGCCACCCTACAAGCATGGAGAAAAATTAGTATGATTGGCTGGTACAGCACATGCAGAGCTCAGGCAAAAGAAGCAGATATAAAGTATAGACATTTATTTAAAACACACTAGATAATGCTGAGAGGGAGCCATCATTAAAACTGCAAAGTTTGCTAAATTTTGACAGGGTAAAATATTTGATTGCAACTTATTGGTGGTCTTAACCCAGCCAACTATCTCAGTCCTTGCGATGTGACAAATGCAAGTGCATAACATATGATGTTGACATTAACACTGCATATTTGGCAGGCCCGTGGCACCGTGGGTAGCACTGTCACTGCACACCATCACTTTGTGTGTGTTGAGTTTTCATGTTCATCCCACATGTGTGCAGGTTTGTGCTGGATTCTCCAGTTTTCTCCATAGTCCAAAAATTGACCCATGTCAGTGGGCACCCTGTGATGCGCTGTTGCCCCTGTCTGAGGTTCCTGCCTCACCCCAATTTCCTGTGTATAATGTATATAAATTATATTTCATATACAGTACCAGTCAAAGGTTTGGACATGCCAAGTCTGCCACAATGGAGAGTGATAGTGTCGCATGACATGACCACCTGACCTAAACACAGTAGAAATGGTTTTGGAGGAGTTTGACCAGAGAATGAAGGAAAAGTGGCCCAGGAGTGCTCAGCATATGTGGGACCTCCTTCAGGACAGCTGAAAAAGCTTCCCAGAAGGTCACCTCATGAAAATGGCATAGAGAAAGTCATATCAGCTAGTCCCTGGAACAGTTGGGGTTAATGGCCTTGCTCAGGAACCCAATGGTGGGATCACTTTGCTAACCCTGGGATTTGAGCAACCTTCTGAGTCCAAACCCAGAGAGCTGACCGCTAACAAAGTATTTCTTTAAATTTTTTGGTCAATACATAACTCCATATTTGTAATTTTACAGAAGTCTTTATAATTATTCTAAAATGTAGAGAATAGTACAAATAAACATTTCTATGGGTAGGCCTGTCCAGACGTTTGACTGGTACTGGTATAATCGATAGCGAAAGGCATAATTCCCTTTGTAAATTCTTTACTGGGAATACAATTGCTAGCAGAAGTGCTTCCACGTCCTTTGTCCTTATTGCATGAGAGTCTGATACTAGATAACATTTTTGAGAGAGGACAAAAGTCTTTTTATTTATTTATTTTTATAAACATTTAGTCCACTAAATATCCTGTAATTTTTATTGATTTAAACTAGACTAAAACAAAAAAATCAGATGACTAAAATATGACTAATACCAAGTTGCATTTTTGTCAAAGAACTAAGACTTAAACTAAATCAAAATATGCTGTCAAAATTAACACTGTTGTGCAAAACAAATGGGATTCCCCATAGGATGACAGGCTTTCAGTAGATCCTCAATGGGATGCCAGTCCTTCAGAGGTGAACCAGACATATGATCACAATTATAAATCAAATTTAGACTCTAGTTTTCTTGGGTGGAACCCCAGTTCTGCTCTTGACATTTAAATAGAGGTGATCTCCTGCACAAGTAACTCAGTGACTCAGTTACTACTCAAGTACAAATAATAAACAAATACAGTGGTACCTCGGTTCTTGAACCCACTAGAACTCGAATTTCTTGAAAGTCGAACAAACCAGTTCGACCTGGAACACGATCTGAATATCAGAAGTCGAACCACCAGGAAATGAGTCACACGGCACTTGTCTGAGCGGAAACAAAAGGAAACGCTTCAGTTTCAGCCTCTCATTTGCTGTAGTAGCAGCGCTTGTT
>JAODJU010000025.1:6038576-6064042 GCA_026776725.1 Gnathonemus echidnorhynchus
CGTATAAGACGACCCCCCCACTTGGAGGCATGTTTTTCAGGGGGAAAAAGTCGTCTTATACGCCGGCAAATACGGTATATATAACATGAATTGTAACGGCACACACAAATACACTATTAACATATTATTGGTTTTAGGTAAGAAATCAACAGAGGTGTTAAAAAAACCTGACGGATAGAGCACAGAGAAATAAACAGAAACAGACAGGGCAGGCACTTCAAAAGGCAAAAGACAGAAAAACTCCATCCCTGAAGGCCCAAAGGAAGAATGTCACTATAAAAATACAAGCGACAAACAGATATGCTTTTGAAAGTTATTTTTAGTTCATAGGCAATTACACTTTTAACTTGGTAATATTTGTTTTGTACCCCCTTCAGTAATATATAGACCTTCTGCGTAAGTCATGGAAGATAAAAAGTGTCAACCTACTGAATGTGTTCACCAGCAGAACACCAGAGGAATAGCAAGTTAAAAACATTACATACCACTTGCCACAATCTCAGGAACACCCATAATCAGTCAAATAAGCTAGTACGTCACTGGCCATTTATCTACGCAGCCACTGAATAGTATAGCAAGGAAACCAAATATTCTTAGAGCTTCCCTATACAAGATTAGAGAAAGACCACACGATTGATCTTACCAGTACGTTCAATGTAGTCCACACACTTCTCAATGAAAAGCGGGATTGGTCTCTCAGGGGTGACAAGGTTCTGAAGGGGAATCCCAAAATAGTTGCTCTCCCAATTCCTCCGGGTGGGTGGGTACAAAGGTTTGGTGGGCTTTGATTTTTGCTGAGAAAAGAAATACTATTAATACCACATAAATACAGATGGTCCTTGCTTTACAATGGTTCAGCCTAGGATATTTTGACTTTACAATGTTGCGACACCAATGCACATTTAATAGTCAACTTTGAATTCTGGTCTGTTCCCTATCTAGCAATATGTTGCACAATACTTTTTACTGATGCTATGTGATGGCAGCATCCAGCTAGCCACACTTGCAGTCTCTGCAGTGACTGCAAAAATAAACATCTCATAAACATTCATCACATCGCACATTTTTTTTTTCTATTTAAAGTTGCATTGACTTATTTACTTTTCAATTATTGACATTCAGTTAGATACAGTTACAGGGCTGCAACTAACAATTATTCTGATAACCGATTAATCTGTTGATTATTTTCCAATTAATCGATTATTAATTGGGGGGGGGGGGGCAAAAACCAATTCCATTTTTAGCATTTTTAGCAGTCTTTGTACAAAGGTTGTTTCCAGCAACTCACATAAAAAAATAAATGTATGCTACATTAAGATTACAAAAAAATAAAAAATTTGTAGCAGCTGAATCAATGTAATGAAAAACACAAAATTATAAAGTGCAACCAGCATGGTGCTGTAGATAATGTATTCAGTACTCCAGTTTTTTAATGTAAAAGCACAGACTACTGCTGCTGCTACTAAAAATATTATTAAATAATTCTCTAATGTTATTTAATATTGATACACATATGTGACGGGGGGAGAGAGCACGCAAGCGAGTGTGCCTGCATTTAATATGGACAAAGTAAACATTTATTGCGGAGAAAAAGCCTTTTCCGCATTTTACGCTAAAAATGCGCCGGCTTGCTAAAAATGCATCTTTAGTGACTGAATGGCGCAAATAAGACGATTGGTGAGGAAAAACCCATGAACGGCAGGTTGAAAATTTTGTTTTAAACGTGTCCGGTTGTCAGTGCATACTACAGTGATGAACTGTAAATAAATAACATAAGGCTATTTAGTTTGGGTGGGTAACTATTCATATCCTTAACATTAATGATCTCAAAAAAGGTGAGTAAATGCCATTTTTGTAAATTTAAAAGGTGCGTAAATGGTGTTTATGTGCATTTACCCTCCACTACACCACTGAATGAAGGATTTGTGTTAATTAATCTGAATAATTGCATAAAATAATCCAAAAACTCCACAACATCACATAATACATCAGTGTCTCTCCAACCTAATTTCAACTCATTATCGTCAAATACTACCGTTTCTGGCAGAATTAAAACAAGACTCTGCTGTGTCTGCCTTCGCCATTTTTCAAATGTTTTTTTCTTCAATTCTTCCAGAATTCATCACGTAAGCTACTCAAGGCATGGCATTGGTTCTTGTCTCCTTTTTCTTTCATGGCGGTCGGCATCCAGCTTAATGGTGCTTTACTGCCACCGCAGCTTTGGTTAACTTACTGCTCCCTGATTAGGGGGTAGCCACTGTACTTAGGTGTATAATAACGTAGACCCAACTAATCGATTATTAAATTAGTTGCCAACTATTTTAATAGTTGATTTTAATCGATTTAATCGTTGCAGTCCTAGTTACTTATTCTGTGACAGTAGTAATATGCTTGTTTATCACATCATAGATGACTTGCGATATTTTTATGATATCTGCAGTAATGGCAATCTTTTAAATGTTCCATTCAAACTGCTTGTATTAATAATCAAATATGAGACTACAGAGATTAATCGAAAATAAAACTAAAGATATTTAATAGTCACTATTGCATTTCAGGTTTCTCTCACCTTGGCTAGAGCACAAAATTTTACTGAAGAAATTTGAAGAAAACAGAATAAATTCAACTTCAAACTAATCTGATGCCTCATTTCCACCAACACAGAGCCTGTGCTGATGCTGGGCTGGTTTTTGCTTGGTGCCTTTTGAGACCCTGCCCACATTTCCATCGGTTTCAAAAAAAGAACGGAACAGAAATGTTACGTAGGCAGAAGAGAGTAAAGTAAAAGTTCAAATGTAGTGCGTTTTTTCGATTTATTTTTATATGCTTTGGATTTTAAGTTTTTACAAGCTGATAAAAGCTGAAAGAGCTGAGTTTTCAAAGTGTCTTGTTGCACTTCATCTCTATTGCCTGTATTCACTTGTCTCCTTAAAGGATCCCCTGCCTGTGTGTGTGTTTTTGTTCCCGTTACCGTTTTACAGCTGTTCTTTTAAGGACTACACAATAAAAGAGTCTGCTAAAAATGAACTTTACTGTCCACCTCATGATTTCTTCGGCAGAGTATTTTTTATTTGCCCTGCGACATGTTGATGATCTGGCCAGCAAATGGATCTTTCATTTTCCACAGAATGAAAAAACAATGCTGATTCTGCTAATAAACTGACATGTTGTTTCACTGAAGGCACCGGCGATATTAGGTAAAACTATATTGGTTATAGATTGAATTTTCCAAGTATGTGGAAGGTTTGGATGTGATAGCCCATCCCACCTTTGATGACATTACAGTTTCAAATTCTGAAACCAGCGTTTCTGTGGTGCTGTGCTAGAGCCATTGTTTTCTGGCCCAGGGCCAGTTTTTTGCAGCAGAAACTCACGGAACTAGTTCCGGATTGGGAAAAGGTTCAGCACCGGCACCACACTGGTGAAAACGAGGCATTACATTTTTCATTAATTAATCACATAATATATACACAAAGAGTACAAATCCAAGCAAACATTAACTTTTAAAATTCTGCTTTAGCATTTAATTTTTCTCGCTGTCATCTGGTTATATTCCTTAATGGCAGTGTCCTGCTGGAGTTCACTGAACTAAACAAAATCAAAACTATAACAGCTCAGCTAGTTAAATTAGTTTTGTCATATCATCAAATCACTTTGCCATGGTCCATTTACACACCGATGTGGACACTTGTGGTTTAGAGGAATAACCATATTGTTAACACAAGGGAATGGAAACCTAAACCCTTGTGTTTTTCTTAGGAGCACTGAAAATAAATGTTTTGTTAGGGATAACCTGTTTTTATCCTGATATTTAAGTAAATTTTATCTTTAAACCTTGTGTAGAATATTTTTTAAGCAACTGAACCTGATTACCAGACTGAAGGAGCAGTCTTGGCCACTGGAAAACCTTAATTTTATCACATCAATGGGAGCACTGGTCTTCTGAAGATTATGTAAAGTACATCTCTGCAGAATATTTATAAAAAATATCAAGTACAGTTCATAAGTCAAATGGTACCGAAATCCTTCCTTGATCTGCATTTTTTCTAAGACAACTTATGTAATGTTCAACAAATACAAAGCCTCTTTATATTTGTTTGCCCGCATTCACATTAAAGCACTAACATCACAAACAAAATGCATGGATTTGCTCAGAAAGTATGAGTGTGTGCGTGTATGGGCCCTGAAAAAGACAGGCATTCCCAGCGTATGCCCTAAACTGCCTTCACCTGACCAGGACAAACAGAAGACGGACAGACAAACTTGTCCAGTTAGTATTATTTACAGAAGATAGAACTGCTATTGCCATTAAAGACACCGAGTTGGCCACTGAGCCATCACACCACCCTTTAGACTATGATATGTAATCTTAAAAGCAAACTGTTACAAGTTTGTGAAGAATGAAAAACCACACAGCTTGACAGCAAACGTCAAGCTAAAATTCTATGATATCCCTGATTTGCACACACACACCGTTACTGTATACTTTTAATTAAAACAGCAAATGGAAATGGAACACTCTTCATACAAAAAACAATTCAAAATTTTTATTCAGAATTTACATCACAACTGGAAGAGACTTGGAATCATTAAGTATTCAAAAAAGGGGTCAATGAGAACAATGGAACAGGCTCTTTGAAACGGAGCTAAACCTCTATATACCTCCTCAGGCACCCTTGAAACAATTAACCAGACCAGTATAATTCCCCAACAACCTGTAAACACTGATACCTCTGCATATTCTCTGTACTCCATGGTGATTAAAAACTGCTTTAAACATCTGGTCAGTTGCCAAAACATTGGGTTCCAAATGTTTAGTCATTCCAAGATCCACAAATCCTACTGCTCAATGACAGCTAAGTAATTACTTGCAAAATGCCACTGAAGCATTAACCTCATCTGAGCATAAACTGCCCTCATGGTTAATCACGAGAAAATGACAAGATATTTGAGGTTATTATACATACAGTATCTTGCTTAGTATTGAAACCCCTCCCCCCCAAAAAAAAAAATCAGATTTGCCTGAATTAAAAGTGCTATGTATATATATTTTTTCCTCTGTAGTTTTCTGCATTGCCATCATCTCTCACAGTAAATTTTCAAAGTCAATATCAATTATTTGTCAGCAAATCTTTAAAGAAAATCAAAAACTGAGAAATACTGCTTGCATAAGTATTTAACCCCTGTGCTCTGGAAACTACAGATAAGAAAGAAAAAAAGACAAATGAGAAAAAAAAACAGCCTCACCGAGGTCATAACTGTGTTACAGTTGGCCTCCACCTGTGATAACTCCTACCCCTCCTCCTCAATTTCATTAACATTGGTAAGACTGTCAGTGTGAAGCAAAGGAGTGAAAATGAAGACTAAAGAGCATTATTAGGCAGTTAGAGATAAACTAAATGAATTGCACGCATTTAAAACAAGGTACAAAAATAATATTCAAGAGCTTGGACATCCCGGTAAGCACAGTTGGATGTTTACCAAGAAACTTGAAGCTACACCAAACCTTCCATCCCTCAAAACTTAGCAATGAAGCAAAGAGAGAACTAGTGAGCAAAGCCAAAATGAGGTGAACAGTCACTCTGAAGGAGCTACAGAGCTCAATGGCTGAGAATGAAGTGAAGGTGGAACATGTCAAGAACATACTGCATACCACAGCAGTACATTGTGCCAGAAGGAAAGGTGGCTAGAATGTAGACCTCCATGGAAAGTGTTATATGAAAACATGTCTAGAGTTTGCCAGAAAGTATAAGAAATGACCCAGCTAACATATCAGTCAAGGTTCTGTGGTCTGATGGGACCAAGACAGATTTCTGGCCAAAATTCAAAGCACAATGTGTGGCACAAAGTAATACAGTCCATGTCTCAATTAACACCATCCCTACAGTGAGGTATGATGGTCATCATGTAATGGGGATGCTTTTCATTTTCAAGAAATGGGTAATTCGTCAAAATCAAAGGAAGGACAGATGGAGCAAAATACAGGGAGATATTAAAAGAAAACCTGCTAAGGAGTGAGGAAGCACTTCTTTACACAGCGTGTAGTTAGAGTATGGAATGGACTTCCTGCTAGTGTAGCGGAGTTCCTTTAAATCAGAGCTAGATAAGATTTTAACAACTCTGAGCTATTAGTTAAGTTCTCCCCAAACAAGCTTGATGGGCCGAATGGCCCCCTCTCGTTTGTAAATTTCTTATGTTCTTATGTACTTATGTTCTAATTTGCAAAAAAAAAAGAAAACTGAAGCTTGGGTAAAAGTTAACCTTTCAGGAGGACAACGATCCTAAGCACAAAGCCATAGTATTACAGAAGTGATTAAAAAAACAAAAAGGTGAATTTTTTGAACGGGCTGAGTTAAAGTTCAGGTCTAAATGCTACTGAGAACCTGTGGCTTTCTTAGAAAATTGCAGTCAATATATGACATCCAACCAACCTGAAGCACCTGGAGCACATCTGCCATGAAGAATGGCGAAAAATGCACCTGTAGATTGTACAAAGCTGGTAGCTACACCTACCTATGCAAAAACACTTGAAACGGTTACTGCAGTAAAAGGTGGCTATACTAAATACTAATGTGTTGGAGTTGAGTACTTATGAAGTGGCATTTTTCAGTTTTTGGCTTTCTTTAAAAGATTTGCTGACATTATTTTAACTTCACTTTGAACTTATTATGAGAAACTACGAGTCTGTAAAAAAAATACTACCAGGAAGAATATGTGCACAAATCATTTGTAATTCAGTCAAATCTAATCTTTTTAAGGGGGGGCTCATTACTTTTACACTGCAGGTCCATCCAATGGTTTTGACTTGACAGCTATTACTACTGTTCAAAGGTCCAGTACTCAGAATCGTGGAGAAAATACTGATAGGGCAATCTGTGTCCCTTTCAATGTTCGGTCAGAGTATGCAATATGCATGGGCAGATAAAGCCTATAAGGTTCTAAGAAGTTCCACTTCTTATGCCCACCCATTCTACACAAGGCCAAGAAAATCTAGCTTAATATTTAGTTAATAAATTAACAAATGGGATGAAATCAACAATGAAAAATTAAAACAATAAAGTCTTTTCCTAGGTTTATCAGTCTTAACATGATTAAGCTAAGAAGTCATGTTATTGGCTTCAGTCTTAACTGTTTTTCTGTGTGATCAGTTTGAAAAATAACTTGGCTTCTTAGCTTTATCATGTTAAGACTGATAAACCTAGGAATAAAACAGCTTACCTTCTTGGATTCCTTGGTCTTTTGTGGCTTCTTTTTCTTCCCTTTTCTGTCATCTTGCTCAGGATCAGATGTGATAGCTGGATTGTCTATTCCTCCCTTCCAGGGATCAACAGGGGAGAGCAGAGGATCTTCTTCACTGCCCCGATGACCCCTTCCTTTCCAAATCTTCTGCATTTCTGATCCAGTTTCCTCATCACTAACATCAGAATGAACACGATTGTGGTATGCTTTTGTTTTGCTGAACAGAATCTTGGAACGGTGTTTGTACTTCGAAGGTCTCCTGCCTGCCTGGCACTTCGACACATGGTCATACCCATTCTCCTCATCCTCTTGGTGACCATGATGTACCCCCACAGGATGGCGCATCTTGACTGCACGGTTTTGGCTGTCTTCTGGGACAGCATAAATAACATCGTTAAAGCCCTTGGATTTCAGAAGCGTATCCACAGGCTCAGCATAGTTGTCAGAGGCCTCAAGATCATCCCCAAGACCGGTTCGATTCCTTCGGGTGCTCCTCATACCTGCCTCAATAGTCTTTAGGAGATTTGGGTCCAGTTTCCTTACACTATGTTTGGGTAGAACCGGCTTTGGTTTGACAGGGGGAGGCACTTTGTGATTGCGCTCATCAATGACAGGCATGTTAAGGACAGGGTACTCATTCCCTTCCATGTCAATTCTATATTTGCGCTCACTGGGAGTTGGCAGCAGCTGGACATCGTCACCAATGGGACTGTATGGTGGGGGTGCCTCTGCGTCATCCTCTGAATCAGGGTAGTAGTTGTAGGCAGGTGAATGCCCATGTGGCGACTGAGGAAAAACACCCTCACTAGCACCATCTCTGCTACTGTCAAGCATAAATGAGCTCTCTATGCAGTTCTTCTTTTCTAGCACTTCATTGAAAAATGGTGTAAAGACTTCTGTCTGACGGTGGTACTGGGAGAGTGAATAGAGTGCTGTAAACTTAGCTGTGATTTCTGTGGCAATATGCTCCCCCTCTGTCATCAGTTCTTTGATGGCCTCATTCTCAAAAAAATCAGCCTGGCTGTCAGTGATAGCCACCATTTGTACGGGAATGACATCTTGGACTTCTGCCAAAAAAGCCCTTAACATAGCCATAGATGCCTTGCGCTTTGCTGAGTAAACCAGAATATAGCCATGGACAAGCTCATCTTTTCTGATCCCAATGGAGGAGTGGTATGACAGCACAGTAATCTGTATCCGCTTGCGACTGTCTCCAATAATCTTATCAAGGATTAATGTGTTGCTTTGGCCAGGTTGGCCAGCACTACAGGAATGTGACTCAAGAAAAGGTGAAAGAATGAGGTCCACACTGAATGGATCACCACACATAGCACACATGACAATGCGCAAGTCAGTCTCAGATAAGTCTTTGATGGAAGGAAGCGGGCTCATTACATCGAAGTTGTGCTTTAACCCTTCTAGTACTCCCCTAAGAGCCTGTTTAATTTGAGATTCATTAAATTTTCGAGGAAAGGTCCCAGAAGGTAGATCTACAAAAGTACATTGTAGTTTATTGGCAAGTTGTTGGCCCTGATGTCTCAAGATAGGTATATTTTTGCAAACACCGTCTCTCTGGTTGGCTAGAATTAAAATAAATGGCAATGGTGGCAAAAATCTATCCCTTCTGCTTTGTGCAAACTCTGCTCGAATTCTTCCAACACAGTCACCAATGAAATTTAATGACTCTATTGAACTGAAGACACAAAAACAACCATGAGGTTTAAATGTTGATGGCCAAGAATGACTCAGTAACAATGCTGGACTAACTTCAATTGGAAGAAGTTCCAGCTCGTATATTTTGCCATCAAGGGTATACTCATCATCTGTGGACTGTGCTCTGATCTCATTTGCCAGTTCTTGTGCAAGGCCCTCTCTACCTATGAGACACAGATTAATTTTATCAATGTTGGCACTGTTATGGTAGAGATTAGAACGACCATGATCCAGCTGAACAAGACTGTTTGACAGGATCTGCTCTACCTTCATATCCACACAACTCTGGCCACTGAGACAAGTCTCTTTAGTGGGGTGATACACAAAACCGATGTGCTTGAGCAGAAGGGACTCCCTATCAGGTGCAAGTTTCTGCAAGGCCCTGTATCTGGGCTCTTCATTGAGTACTGTATGAATCTCACTCATTTTATCACAACTTGGAGTAGCATTTAGATCCAAGTCATAAAACAACTCTGCATGTTCAAAAAGCATTTCCTGAAATTCCTCTTTGGCTCGTTCAACTATTTCTCGTTGGTGCCGGCTATAAACATCCCTGCGGTCAGATTCACTGATATACTTGTAGGCTTCATCCTCCATGACAAAACACATTACCTCTTCCCAGGGCTGTCCTGGACTGATAAACTGCACACGTTCCAGAGTTTTCTTGAACTTCTCCTTCATCTCCCCCCGTCTTTTTTCAGATATCAAATGCTGGACATGATTTTGATAAATCTTTTCCCCTTCTGCAGTTGTAAGGAGATCAAAGGGCACTCTTCTGTCATTTGTTTTGTCAATGTGCTCAGTCTCATCCCAGGGAGTGTGTTCTAGAACTACAAACCAATACTGAAACTCCGACCTACTCTTCAGAAGACTTTGAGCTTCCATCCAGCTCAGTTTCTCAATTTCCTCCAAGTTATTGAGCAAGTTATTAAGAATTTTAGGCAGGCTTGAAAAGTAATCATCTCGTCTTTTCTTGATATGTTCCTGTTTCAGCTGTTCAATGTGCTTTGAAAAAGTGTTTTTAGCTTTTCGAGTACCTTCC
The DNA here is from genome assembly GCA_026776725.1 of Gnathonemus echidnorhynchus. Taxonomy (NCBI): domain Eukaryota; kingdom Metazoa; phylum Chordata; class Actinopteri; order Osteoglossiformes; family Mormyridae; genus Gnathonemus; species Gnathonemus echidnorhynchus. Next base: position 6,048,571 of record JAODJU010000025.1, read on the forward strand.
AAATTTATGTATTCCTCATAGTCTGGATGATTTTTTAATTTATTACTTACAGCTTTCCAGCTCGTGTGATAATCTTTGACAGTCTGTACAATCAACTTCTCAAACTTATCCGTCACAGTAGCAACTAGCTGTCTTTGGATCTTGTAAGCATCCAAATAAGGCATAATTTTCGGTTTGCCTCGTGTTTTGTCTATCTGTTGTATCAATGCTTGAAAGCAGAGATCTACATTTACACAGGCTCTTGCCGATGTCTCAACCACTATCAAGTTCTTCTTATGGGATGCAAAGGTCTGGATGTCCCTTAGGTATTGCTCCACACACTCATCACACTTTGTTGCAGCAATTACAATGGGTTTTTTTGACTTTGCCAATTGAGAGTATAAGCTATTGACTATTTTCATTTGATCATCAAATTTTCTATTACAGCCTTTACTCACATCTATGCAAAGAACAAAACCATCAATGTTCAGCCTGCCATCAGGCATCTGCTTCTGGTCAAAGTCCTGCTCCAAACCCAATTGATCAGTGCAAATGTACATCAATTTTTCTGCTGACTGCAGCTTAGAGGCCGCAGCCCGCTTGGTATAGGGCTGCAGGTTTGTGCTGCGATGCGGCAAAAATGTCTGATCATCAATAAACTCAGTCTGTTCGACGACCTGAATTTTGCAGTCAAGGCCATCATCACCACGATGTGACACTTCACCCCAGTATAAGAAATGGTCATTGTTTACAACACGGCCACCAAAATCTATTGTGCTCAGTACAGAGGTGTGTTCAGGATAGTAGTCATCTGCCTTGGGACGCACATACCTGTTACACAAGCATGACTTGCCCACACCACAGTTACCCTTCTCTTTTTCAGTCCCTGAAAGCCCAACAACGCTTACGGCATACATTGGTAGACGGGGTTCCTTATTCTTAGCCATTATATTCCCCCGGTCATTGCCTTGTCACAAGAAAAGTTCACAGCTAGAGTTCCAGTCCCATGTCCTGAGGGGAGCTATAGAAGGTACGTGCCCATGATTCAGTGAAGTGACTGGTCCCTTCTCTCCACGATCTTCAGTTTGGGATAGGTGCTTCTCCCCTCCTATTACCTACCTAAAAAGACAAACATGGAATGGTCTTTTAAAAATCCATTGAATAAGCTATTTAAATCATTATATCAACTAAATGAATACATATAATGTGCCAAATTTCAAACTGCAGATATTTCAGCACAGTTGTTACTTTTCAGAATTCATACAGTACTTTAAAAATAAGAGACAAATACTACAAGGCTATGACAAAAAAAACATGAAAACTTGATGGGAATTACAGTACAGTTTTCTAGTATCAATAAAAGTGCAGTTATGTTTAAACAAAGACAGTATTTTTTCTATAAAAGGACCATCAAGATAGTGAACTGATTGCAAGAGTGAGAAGGGTGAAAAGAATGTTTTTGAATTCTTCATTACATACAGAATATCAGCAAAAATGAAATAAAGTAATTACATCCACAGCATATACTGCCCGAAATAGGCTCAGGGGACCACCCTGACTCAAACCAGTAAGCAGTCAGGAGATGGGTGGACAGAAGATGGACTACTGCAGTTTTTTCCCAAAAAAATACATTTAAAAAAACTGGGGTTGACTTATTTTCATGGACAGGAAGATGCTGAATTTTAGTGTTCTAGACATTTATAAAATGTTACAGATTTCTGCATAAAGGAAAATTTAACCTTTTGACAGGAGAGACAAGTAATGAAGGATGTCACATTCACTATGATGAACATTTGCACATTAAACTGCTACAAGTGTTCCGGTGGGATTTATTTACTATTTTGATCACTTTAAAATAAAAATGAATTACTTAAAAATTACCAGAACTCCCTTATCCTTCAAACCACACCGATTTTGAAGGACAACCCATATGACGACCAGCAGAGATTATGTACACATTCAAGTATATCATTAAACCAAAGAGCAGCAAGGCCAGTGGACAGCTCTGGCTAAGAAGAGATTCAAACCGTTACTGATAGTAGTAAGTAGTACCAATGGTCCAATGGAACAAATCAAGCCTGCAAGAAACTGTATCTGTACATTATCAGTTGGAACCAGAGGATGAATCTGGTGCACCGATATGAAAATGTAGTTTTATACCGATAGTGAATATAGTTTTGTCTTATATCACCGATAACGATAACTGACTAACCTAGCCTGGCTGGAGGGGGGGGGGGGGGGGGGGCTTGTTGGCTTAGAATAACATTGGGTTTTTTTTTCTATGGAAAAATAAAAACTGATCTGTTGGTTTGATTTAATAATGAATTCAAAAGATGTCCAGGCCATATAAAACCATATTCCAGGCCAGAACTTTCAGACCTCTTCTAAGTAGAGTAATTTCCTATCCAACATTTTACGAGATCTTTCCACATTGCAAAATAAAATGCTGTTACACCTCGAACCAATTTGGGATGTGATTTCTCCCATATTTTGAAACTACGTAACTGATACCCCCCAGCCAAATTTTACTGTCAAAGATGCTGGGGCTGGGGTAGAAAGATGCAACTCTACTTTGAAGGAGCCAATGAAATCCCTGAGAACAGCATGCATCGCTAGAGAAAAAAAAACATCAAGGTTAGTACTTTACCATATGGATTAAACAAGTTATAAAGATACAACAAAAAAAGGGAAAGATGTATCTTACTTTAATGTGAAAGAACACCCTCTAAATTTAACAAAACATTCTATCACTAAAAAAAGAGAAAGCATCAATTTTCATTAGCACACCTAATTCACTGTACACCTATAACAAAAAAAATCCACACTAGCCTTAACGGTCTAAGATCTAAGGCAGTCTTAGCAGAGTATTTACTTAGTAAAAGTAGTTTTCATTGTGAAAAAGGTTGGAGACCACTAACCTAAGGTAATATTGAATATCAGCACCTTTATTTTAGTAGTTGCGTCTTTAGCTTTGGTCCTGCTAACTTTGAATATTCATCAAGTTTAAATATTAGCTGGCAACATTGAACCATTTCGATTTTGATTATTAACAAATATCAGCTAATACAGATGTGTTAACCAATATACTGTACATCTCGATGGCTAACATTACTTTTTACTTAGCCGGCTAGTTAGCTACTTCAGAGTCTTGACCATTGTGAGTTTCCCAAAAGTGTCGTAGCACAAAGATCATTAGGTAGGCTAGCTTCCATTTTCAATATGAATGAACCTTCTCATATCAGCCTATGTTTCAGAAACCCACAAGCTGGAGCTGCTACTCTACATATCTACCTACAGCATGTGAACGTGAGTGTGTGTAAATCCCAAAGTAGGAGTAACTTTAAGGAGGATTTTGCCCCCCAAAAATCAATTCTAACATTTCAGATTGATGCAGCTGAATTACTACCTCAATAATAGTGCATCACCATGCACTGATGCTTCTTTACACCAGCTGAGCAAGTAAAAACAATTTTAACAACTGTTCTGTAGCACTGTTCTACGGAACAGTTGCTAGGGAACCGAGGGAAGTGAGTGGATCAGCAGGCTAAGCCTCTGTGCCTGTAATCGGAAGATCGCTGGTTCTACCCCAGCCTCAACAGAATAGTCACATGTCCATGGTCCCTTGAGCAAGGCCCTTAACCCCCAAATCCAGGGACATGACATGCTGGCTGATCCTGCAGTGACCCCCCCCCCCCCAAACTTACTATCAAAGTGAAGGGAAGGATTCTAGCGTATCTGTATTCGTATTTAGGAAAATAAAGGGTAATTTTATCATTAACAGTTATAAAATCAAATGATCCTTAAACTACCAAATAAGCATAGCAAAGGGCATTCAAGGATACAACAGCTTCTGCGTTAACTTTTTATGGCTTTATACCATAAACTTTTTACATTTAATGGATATTAAATATGTGAACTGAATAAAATGAACTGCATTACAGAAAATAAATTCCAGTATTTCTGTGCAAAAAAAAAATTCTCAAATCAAAACAAACTTTGATCACCATAGGTTAGCCATTTGTGGCCTATTAACTACTTACCAACCAGCAAATATCTGCATATAAGCATTTTTATGCAAGTCTCTCTAAGGCAGGGGTCTCAAACTCCAGTCCTGGAGGGCCGCAGCCCTGTGTAGCTTAGTTCTTTCCCCCTTCCACCACAAATGATTCAGGTCATGAGCTGTGTGGTAATTAGACAAGGAGTTGAATCAGGTGTGTTAAACGAGGGTGAACCGAAAACTGTGTAGGGCTGCGGCCCTCCAGGACTGGCGTTTGAGACCCCTGCTTTAAGGTGAAGCAAGGAAGGTGAACCATTTAAGCATAGACTGATAAGTGCTATGAATATGAATATGAATGATATGAATTTTTGGAATTTCATATTTGTTTCATATAAAGGGGTAAAAGTGTTGATTAACACAAAACAGATGGACCAACTATGATACAAAACAATAAACGCTAGTAAGTTTATTTACTGATAGAATTCATGTAATATTCTCCATCACAAAATTAACAACACAACATTAGTACTGACCTTGCCAAGAACCTCAATTTCTGAAATGTTTCTCCATTCCTTATTTCATTATCCTTAGGACAACTGCAGTGTCATATACACTAAAATGAAAAGCAAAATCCCTAGAATAATGAGCTATACCATGGAAAATGTTTCCTTAATTTGCATGGTGAGTAAATATGACCATAGTGTAGGAACTAACCCTAACCTTAAATAAACATTTCTAAAATGTTAAAGATTTCTACATAAACAATAATTTAACCTCTAAACAGGAGAGACAACAAATAGTGATGTCACCTTCCCAAAAACTTAAGATGTTTAACAAAAGTAAGCAGAAATTTTGCAGAAAATTAAAGTTGATGGTGTATGATTTAAAATTTGTGTTGGAAAGGCAGCTGCAAAATAAGATATAGGCTGTCTATGGCAGGGATCACCTCAAATGAGAAAATCAGTTTTAGGGGCAAAAATGAAACTCTACACACTGACTTCTGCAAATTATTATTTAACACATTGCTCAACAGGAGAGAAAAAAAACGTTGTCCTCGATTGATTTGGTTTTTCCCTATTTAACCTTTTGATTTCAGGCTACCTATGATAAAACACTCAGCAGGCTATAGTTTTAAATAATGTATTAAGTGACTGCAGAGGAAAATAAGAGCAATGACAACTGAAATGTTTAGAAATTTAAACGTGTTTAAGACTCAAGATCACTTAATTATCTAAATATAAGGGGGATGATAAGATACTGATATTTTCCTATTTGACCCCAGTGCGAAAATCAGGTTATCCACAATTTCCTATCAGTTAATTATAAGGTGCTTCCTTGCATCACCACTGATTTGCATAAACCTAAAATTGTTCCAACTTGCACAGTTGTGTTACCCCTGTTTCTGTTAAGAAAAGAAAATTGATGGATTCGGCATTGCTTATGGTGATCACCATTCAGCGCACCACCTGTGTAGCTGAGGGAAACTATTCCATTTGTTCTGATCACACCCACTGCCTACGACTGGCCAACATAATGTGATGCCATGGGGTTGGTCAGCAGGACTAATTATGGAGTTACGGGCATACTTTGTGCTACACACATCTGTTAATTTTCTATTAATCTAATCATAGCTGTTAAAGAAAACAACTTCCATTTTAAAAGAGTTGTCATCCCCTTTATTAAAATGACTCTTCTACTTGCCACAATGTGTATAAATACACTCAGCATGTAGGTCTGCTGCATCAAAACCATTCTGCGCCCTCTAGGATTGTGGCATGACATAAAACGAGCAAGGTGGCACATCATTCGACAGACCCTTGTCATTGACGTGTTCGATTTAGTTTTATCCAGGCATCATTTGCAAAGTGGAGCCACCATGCACCTGACCTACATGCTTATGATGATACAATGTGTGAACTGTATTAGACAAAACAAAAGCCAAGTCCTTGACAAATGTGATATTTATGGCACTTTTCCACTGGCATTCAGGAACCAGGCCATATCCAACCAATATCAAAAAGTGAGACTACTTACAGCGTGATTAGAGCTCACTTCAATTTTCCGCTACAGAAGCACTAACTCAGGAAAGGAATTGCTGGATTTAGAGAGCAACAGTGACATAAACCTGAAGAGAAGCTTCTGTACTGTTCATATGGTGTACAACATGATTAACTATGTGCTAATTTTCACTGGAATGTTTTTGTAAGAATCACCGTGTTACAGAGTTGCCAACTTTGGTCAGCTGGCTGGCGTGAGATTTTCAATTCAAGACAAGTTTGCACACACATTTACATAAATAATAGTTTCATTACCTTGCAAATAGTCTGTAGGGTTTGCAAACTACCCCAATGCTTTTGATATAGCTCATTTTAGGTTTATAATGGAATGATATAGATTTGCTCTAAGATTTCCTGCACGACCATGATAGTGAGGAAGCTCAAGTGTCACACCAGATGCATAAGAGTTGACAATCCTGGTGTTATGTTAGCAAATTATAGAGGAATTAGCATTAGCTTGTGGAAATTTGCATTATGAATCGATTCCATTTCTAGTGTTTTTTTTTTTTTTTTTTAAGTACAAGGTTGGAAATTTTCAAGTTCCAAGTTATCAGGGATGCATGAATACATCATAATGAGCGATAGTACTAATAATTAATAATATATAGAATATGTCTTTTTTCCATCAGTTAATCTACAAATACTGATACAAATAACTGGTATGTCTGCGCATTTCGACCAATCAGATGGTGGTGATGTAACCAGCTTGGTTTAGTCATGCTTTCAGCCCTACTAGTAAGCAGGGACAAGTCGAGAAGGGTCAGGCTGCAGACCTCCACCAGGAGGATCTCCACTAGAGGGATGGAAACACGTGACCAGATGCTCTTGGACATGTCAACACAGATACAGGTCGGGTATGGCTCTAATAATTTACAGGGAAACCAGTCTCTTTGCGATATGGCTAGGTTCCTGGCAGCAGTGGAAAAGCACCATTAGCAAGCTAGGTACAGTAACAATCCCTGCTCACAGTCTTAACTATTAACATTTATCAAACATCTGTACTGTTCTTTTTAAGCTCTTTACTGTTTCATATGTATTCCTCTTGTTGCACTGAGCATATTTAAGACGAAAGAATTTCCCTCGGGATAAAGTTATCTTATCTTCAAATTTCAGGCTGGGCCAGCATCACAAGCTTATGCAATATACTGGAACATAACATGGGTAACTAGCTAAAATATGGCCTAATAAAATGCTAAACCCCAAACTTTAAATCTCTAAAATCCACGCCAATGGCAAACATTTGCTATTGCCATTTGCTAACCCTAACCCTAAACATTTAAGTAAATGTATCTGATTTAAATGTATCCAAATACGTTAAAACTGAAATAATTTTACCCCTGTTGTCAGCCATCTTGAAACAAAAAAAATCCGTTTGTAATTCTGGTCAGGTTCATTTATTTTCCGGTTTAATTCCCGTCCTGACCCGGTCATCAAACGGTCACAAACCGGTCTGTTGTCCCCATTTAACAAAAACGAACTGCAGCTGCACTCGTCCAAATTGAAAACATCGTGACTAGTCTCACTAGCAACCGGGCGCAGTCGTATTAATGAAAATAATAGCAATGCAGTACCCGGTGTGCTGCGTAAATGTGATATTGCGAAACACTTCCCTGTTCTAGTATTACAGCGTCCAAGAGCCAGTCAGACCGTGTTTTGCTCTCCTCCAGTATGATCAGCGCTGAGTAAGTGCTATCTGCTTAGCCACTGTAGCCACTACAGTCGAAATATGGGTGTTCCCCAATTCACACGGTTTTCCAACTAGGACAAAACCCGCACATCAACAAAGCCGGCAATATGTAACGCTATCGGGACGCCGCGGTTTCTGGGCATACCCTCCAAAATAGATGGAAACGCGAAATTTTGAGTCGAAGCTAAGCTATGTGATATAAGCTGGCTAGCTGCGCCGATATACAGCCGCCACTTCGCTACATTCAGGCATCCAGATGTGCTTCCAAGCTAACGCTAGCCTACTAGCTCAGCAGAGGCATAGCCAACGAGATATCGAAGCAAACGGAGGTCGCCACAATCTCTATTGGTTGCTAACTACTCGATCATTTCTCGCATTTTAGAACGACTGTTTTTTTGTTCTGTCGCCAAAGAATTGGTTTGCCCTCAAGTAGCAGAAACCATTAAGACGCCAGTTACTGGCAGTTTTCTTTTATTTTCCCGTAGTTACAATATTGTCAATATTAAACAAACGCTAGTTACAGAATTAAGTTTCGTTATCTGAACTAATATTATAATTCAACCGACAGATGATTCGATGGTGGTAACATTTGACAATGTCCGATGCTAGGAGGCTTTTTTTCCGGCTATTAATAGCATCAACATTACACCTATTTCGTTAAGTAGATGTCCCTGCTACGTAAAATAGCTAATTAGCTACCGATGTGGAGCTTTTGAGCATACCAATCCGAACACGACACCTACAAGCCTAGCACAGCGCTTACATGGGATGACAACACTTGAACGACAAATCAATACCAAAACTGTATGTCTTGGAGAAAGACAATATAAAAACGGGCATCCTACGATCACCTGCCCGGACCTGGCACAACTATGCCCGGATACTTTTGGAAATTACATGTGCACGCTTGAACATAGCATTCCGTGCGTGTGTACTCCATCACGTATCCTGGTATATTACATATTCTAAAATATATGGGTGTATAAGTCTGGTAAGCTGTCTCACCACTCCGACCCAATAAAGCCAACCTGCATTATATATCCTTTTCATCTAGGCTATTTAAGTCGGGGCAGTTTTGCTTGTCCGTATACATTCCCCTACCTAGGAACATGGTCGCTCCCTGCTCGCGACAACACGGAAAAGAAGCGAGCATTCCTGCGCCTTCTTCCCAAAATAATCTCCTGCATTCGACACTGGAGCAAACGCAGATAGTTTTCCGTTTCCCCGATGCGAAAAACGTAGATAAACCCTTTTACAATCCAAAAGTGGCGTTTTTGATGTTTTTTCCTCGTATAATTCGATGTGGGTGTAATCCGAAACCCGCTCCCTCCCCTCACACTCTAGGCAGTAATGGCGACGGATAGATCCTGCTCTCTCACCTACACCCCCCAAGTTTTCCATTCGCCTGGGCGCTCGTGCACAACGTGCGCGCACCATTCCCGGGATAACGCGCGTGCTTACATTAAGCGAGTACGTCACGCAGTACGTCAACTTTTAAAGATGTGAATATGTGGGATGTTATTTCGTTTTTTCCCATCTTAAACTGATTACTAAGTTGCAACACAACTTAGTATAATAGAAGACAACGTCGGAGCTATATTAGCAATTATTTTCCTTGTGACCGTCTATTTTATATTCCGAATCCTTGTGTTTTGACCATCCTTGATGCGATATGTCAGTTTTCAGTGAAACAATATGCTGTTATCAATAATCAAATATTTTTGAAAATAAGCACATTACGATACAATGTACATATGGAATGCATACATTAAAAAGATCCTGGTCTTTCTGAAAGTGTCATTTATGTGACGTAATTCTGCTGGTTTCATCTTGCCGTACCAGTAGTAGTGTTATAATGGTATCCTTGAAAAAACTTTACATTTTATTACCTTGGTTTGACTTTTTAAATCTAGTATAAGTTATTCACATGTTTCTGGCTCGCAGTTCTGTTTGTGATTAAGTCATATGTTTGCGAAAGGAATAAAAACTGTATTTTGTCATATTTTTATTAGTGTTTCAACAATATTACTGTCCATATGAAAATAATTATGTTTTTATAAAACATTGTTCAATAATTCTGCCCTTACTCTAACCCGCAACTGCCTTCTCTTAACCCAGAGAGAATATTTTAGTTATGTCCCACTGTGTCTAAGATTTCTAAATATAGGTGAATCTTATCGAATTTAAATTTAAAGAATTAGACATACAGTATATACTTTCAGTTCCAAGACAGACATACTTCCCAAGTGTTAAATGGTTAGCAAGGTTTTTAATCATTTAAATAATTTAATAATCTAAGAATGTTAAAAATACATGCATGACTATATGTAGTTTAGCCTGATTAATATGCTAAAATATTTTAGTTTAAAGGGTCATCTAAGAAATTAAATGTTCACTTTGTCTATAATTCACAGGAACATATAAGAAACCAGTTGCAGTATTTTCAAAATTAAGCCAAAAACAACACATTGCCTTTTACTTTTTTGCCGTTCTATTATCAATTGCTTGACCTGAATAATTACAAGACAAGTGACTGTCCATTGTTTCCCTAAGTTCCGTACACTTCCCCGTTGACCAGCATGCATTGTTGGTCTTTCCTTGCGTGCTTAGTCCAGTCCATGTCTTGGTATTCTCCCAGTATCAATGTCTATTGTAGCTTTTCTGGGCTGCTGTGTGGCTGAAAAGGCTGCATGTGTGCCTGGGAATCATTTATCCCAGGGGTGCCCAACTCCAGTCCTGGAGGGCCGGAGTCCTGTGTAGCTTAGTTCTTTCCCTGTTCCACCATAAATGATTCAACTCAAGAGCTGGGTGGTAATTAGCACAAGGAGTTGAATCAGGTGTGTTAAATGAGGGGAAACTCCAAAATGTGGGACTGGAGTTGGGCACCCCTGATTTATCCCAAACTGTTGCAACTTTTAGGCCAGCTTCACTAACTTTGGACATCTTTGTTATTTGTTGTCCAATGACAAAAACTTTGTTTTTTGTCTGCCCAATGTAAATAATGATCTTTGTGTTTGTGTATTCCAATTTAGCTCTTGCCTTTAGTGTCTTTGCTCCTGGTGAACCCTGCCTGTGCTCAGTTTGTATCTATTTGCTGTGTTCCTAGTACCCCCTGGAGTTTGAGTCCCTAGTGCTAAAGTGTTTGTTAATGGCTCACACCTGTCCCTTGTTGTGTTCTCATTACTTGTGTATATAAATCCCTGTCTGGGTCCTTGTTCGATATTGAATTTGTTTGATTATGTTTACCATTAGATGCTCCCCATGTAATCCCTGCTCTGAATCTGTGTGAGAATTTGGCATTCCTTCATGCTTTTTTCCAGTCTTAGTTAGTCCTTGTGTTACTGTGTTACCTGCCTTTGTTTAGACCCCTCGTGGTCTCTTTTGGTTGCTATGTGTTTTGGCATTCAATACAGTAGGGGCCTATGGTTTCCATAATGCAAAAAAAGCAGACATAATCATAGAATCGAGGCATTAAATTGATATATATTTAAAAGCACAGAATTGCACAGAATTTGCAGATATTAGGAGCTTTCCCACGGCAGGAACTTATCAGAACCAGGACTTTTTTCAAAAGCCAGGAACTTCTGTAAAATTCCCACCACAGGAACTACTGATTGTAGCTCCTCAGAGGTAGTTTGGAACCTTTTTTTAGTCTGTCTTCCAGATGAAGTTCTTTATGGGCTCTTTTCCACTGTACCAGGTACCATACTTTTGGTACTTCAAAAAAGTAGGGTACTTCAAGGTGTTGTTTTTCCACTGGTGTAAAAACTGGTACCACTGCTGAATGTCATCACAATGTGAGGCAGGGTATTTTGTGCTGAATTCGAGAAATGGCTATAGTATGTTATAGGGCTGGGTGATATGCGACATTTAATACCATCATCACATGTTATGCACTTGCGATTCTCACAGTCCAAGGGCCGTGATAGTCAGTTGGTTGAAATAAAGCATTACAGTGCAGGGATTTTGCTAAAACATTTTTATTATGTCATAGCTAACAAAACTTAGCAAGCATTGCAATTTTAATGATCATTCTTTTTCAAGATTATCTAGTATATGTTTAAAAAATCTGTTTAAAATTTACTTCTGCTGCTCTTGCATGCGTGCTGCATGCGCTTTCCAAGCCAATCAATAATTTTCACACTTGCTCTTTAAATTACAACTAGAAGGGTTTGTGAACTCCTTTTTTGTTTTATAATTATCCCAATATTTATTTACGGAAGAGGATTAGGGCCACAGGGGCGGCATGGTGGTGCACTGTTCCCTCACACCTCTGAGGCTAAGGTTTGAGTCTCTGCCTGGGTTACATGTGTGAGGAGTTTGCATGTTCTCCCCATGTCATCGTGGGGTTTCCTCTGGGTACTCCGGTTTCCCCCCACAGTCCAAATTCATGCTGAGGCTAATTGGAGTTACTAAATTGCCCATAGGTGTGAATGGTGTGTGCGTGTGCCCTGTGATGGGCTGGCCCCCTGTCCTGGGTTGTTTCCTGCCTCATGCTCGTGGCTTCCGGGATAGGCTCCGGACCCCCCGCGACCCAGAGGGATAAGCGGTTTAATCTCAGAATTGTGACTTTTTTCTCAGAATTCTGAGATCCATCCATCCATCCATTTTCCAAGCCGCTTATCCTACTGGGTCGCGGGGGGTGCGGAGCCTATCCCGGAAGCAACGGGCACGAGGCAGGGAACAACCCTGGACAGGGGGCCAGCCCATCACAGGGCATTCTGAGATTAAAGTCAGAATTCAAATAATATTTTCATGGTGGCCCTCTTCCATATTTATTATATCAAAATCACATCTCGATATTTTTTTTCCAATATCCTGCAATTATATTATAGCAAAAACTTTTATTTCTTATCAAACCATCCAGATCTTGTGATTTTTCTGACCAGAACACAGTTAAAGCTTGGATCTTTTCATTTGTCCATTTTTCATATGTTTTTACTTTTTCACAGCTTGTTTGGTATTTTAGGTACTGGAATTTATGGTACTGGTACTCAACCAGAAAAGGGAAAGTACCTAAAGTATGGTACATGGCAATGAGGAAAAGTGCCATGTGTTTGACCAGGAACTACTTGGGTGGGGCTTATAGCAATAAACTTGCTGATAAGCACCAATGCTAACTTGGCTTTTACACAGAAGTGCGGGGAAAAGAGAAGTAATGAAGCAAAAGTTGAGCAGATGGATTTTTTTTTTTGTATCTCTGCATTTACTGCATTAATGAATACCTTTCTGCTTGTGTCTTCATAGTTCTACATCAGAAAATTCTATCAATGACCAAACTAATACTGCTGCGAGCAATGAAATTTGCCAGCGTTTATTAGCAGAATAGCTTTTTTTTATTTGGTGGAAAACGAAAGATCGATCTGTTGGCCAAATTTAATATTGAATTATAAACATGTTTATAATTCACGTGGATTGTATAAATAAAATATTGTGGCAATCAAGTGGCAAAGAGACCATGAAGCGGACAGCAAAGCTCTATTTTTAGCTCTCTTTTTTTGCACAATCATTAAAAGCATAGTGGTAAAACAGTGATCGAGAATAAACTTAGGCCTACACACAGACTGGGAACATACATAGCTTTTAAGGAAACAAAAGTGGATAGAGGCAATAGAGACAATGCATCTTACTCTGAAAACTGCAAGACTTTTGTCTCCTTGAAGGCTCAGTTTTTTGGCTATACAGATTTAAAATCCAAAACAGGTCAAAATATAAATCTGAAAAGACTGAATTCAAGAAAAAATAAGACAGATTTCATAGGCCATTAATAAAGTTCCCTGTGTTCGTAAGCTGCATAGTGGACTGTCGTAAATCATGCCCTGCTGTGACATTGGTAGTCTGTTGCCTAAGATTTGAAACTAAACAAAGTTATGACATTGATTTTCTCAAAGATTTTGTCAGGTCTCTGAAGAAGCATATGAAAACAAGGGTGTACAAAGTGCATTTTGAAATTTACTCAATGTAAAGTGCGTGGAAACCAGATGCTACTCCAAAAGACTTCTTCTCTTGGTATAACCAGAAAAATAAATATTCAGAAGGGAGTATTAATGTTTTTCTACAACATATACTTCATATGCAATGTGGCAATTTATGTGGGTGTGTGTGTGTGTGTGTGTGTGCAAATATAGCGTACGTATGTATAAAAATTGCCATCTTATATTTAAAATGTTTAATACTGCTGTATACCAATCTGTTTTCCCTTTCTCTCATGATATGCAAATTGAGCCGGATGTTACTGCTGTACCTCCAGGAAGCGAGCATGTGCTCCCTCCAAGGGATGCCGTCTCTTGCTGCCCTCCACTCTGTGAACTTGCTTTTGCTCCAAAGACATAGATACTGTCAGGGTGTGGCTGATAGGACCATAAGCCAACTGTTAATGGAAAATTCATAGCGGAATCTAGGAATAGTGTTGCCGCATCGTGACCAGCAAGATATTTAGAGCCTTAGCAAGAGATAGATCAGAAACATGCCAGATATCATTGGTCCCTGGGCATTTTCTAATTTGTATGACAAACGTTAATTATTTTGATTGCACAGCTAATGACTGCAGGTAAAATAAATTCTTCCTCTTCAGACTCAGTGTGTTGGAAATTCCTACCATTTCTAGTCTCTGTTTCATTTCCTTTTCATTGAATCAATATTGAATATCAAATAATCTGTTTTTAAATGATCTTCACATAATTAGAGGTTTCTCTAGGGGAAGGGACAGTGAATGATAATACAAATGAGGAAGCCTTTGCACTTTTATACCCCAGTTTGCACCACAGCACAGAAAAAGTGTTATGGTAGACAAAAAAATTCTTGATACATGCCCATACTTTCACACAAGCATATTAGAGCTCTTAGGATTAAAGAATTTAAACTCAATTGCTCGATTATTGAAAAACATCGAATAAAATTTTCCTTTTGGATTACTGAGCAATATGTTGGGAGAAAGACGTCACATAGCAGATGAGAGTCCAAATAAATAGCGAATGTATCCTTTGTGTCTAAGCACTTCACATTGCAATGAATGAAAATGCAGTTTTCTGTCAGTACTGCAAAGCAGAACTTAAATATCACCTTAACACAACTACAATGCAAATACACCCTAAAAGAAGACATTCCATTTTGACGGATTCACCCAACAATGCAAACTTAGCCAGAGATACACTATAAAGTTTTTGGACACCTGCATTTATACACACATGAACTTTAATGGCATCCCCTTCTTAATACATAGGCTTCATAGGCTTCAACTCTTCTGGGAAGGATGTCCACAAGGTTTAGGAGTGTGTTTATGGGAATTTTTGACCATTCTTCCAGGAGAGCATTTGTGAGGTCAGGCACTTATGTTGGATGAGAAGGCCTGGCTCACAGTCTCTGCTCTAATTCATCCTAAAAGTGTTCTTTTGGGTTGAGGTCAGGGCTCTGTGCAGGCCAGTCAAGTTCCTCCATATCAGACTCACTCATCCATGTCCTTATGGACCTTCCTTTGTGTACTGGTGAATTCATGTTGGAACTAGAGATGGCAATTTCGGCACCCAGGATCGATCCGTTCCGAACACGTCCGAAACTTCTGGACTCGATACAGAGTTTACGAAATGTTTCGAAACATCAGTCACGTGACCGCAGTGTCATTGTTCACAGCAAGAGAAAAAAAAACTATTAAAAAACCCCCGGAAAAAAATTGGGGCTTGTTGGTTTGAGCGAGTAGTTTGGCGATCATTATTATTTGAAATCAAATTGTATTAATGAAACAGGTTAGCAGTT
>JAODJU010000025.1:6068939-6082210 GCA_026776725.1 Gnathonemus echidnorhynchus
GAAAGAAGTACCGAACTTTCGGTACTTTATGGAAGTACCGAAAGTACGGTACCTGGTGCGGTGGAAAAACGCCCTAACAGACTTACGGGGATACCTCAATCGAGTTTGGAGGAGCCGACCATTAGGCATAACAATTGATTAATAATCAGCATTAAATAATTATTAAATAAACTTTAATTAATTTCAAACATTTTGGTGGAGAATATTAAAATTTATTTGAGTTAATAATTCCTACAGTGTCTTCACGTTGAAAAAATGACCTTTTTTGTCCTTCCCCGTACAAAGGACCCAATAATTCTGGGTCTTCCCTGGTTACAGGAACATGACCCCTGCATTCACTGGTCCACAGGGGAACTTGTTGCTTGGTCTCCCCATTGCTATTCACGGTGTATTGCTATACCCTGTTGTGCCTCTCAAGTTGAAAGCCCAGAACCAGAGGATCTGTCAGTCATTTCGGTGGAATATGCAGACTTCCATGATGTTTTCAACAAATCACGGGCATTTTAGTTACCGCCACATTGGGACTGTGATTGTGCAATTGATCTCCTCGAGGGAGCGTCCCTCCCAAAGGGGCGGCTATACCCGTTATCTATCACGGAAGAAGCAGCAATGGAAGATTATATACAAGAAGCCCTCAAACAAGGTATCATCCATCCGTCCACCTCACCCACTACAGCCGGTTTCTTCTTCATAAAGAAGAAGGATGGAGGATTGCGACCCTGTATTGATTAAAGGATTCTCAATGCCATTACAATAAAACGAAGAGAGCCCTTACCATTGATTCCTTCTGCGTTGGAACAATTACGTAAAGCTACAATTTTCACTAAACTCGATCTCCACAGTGCCTCTAATCTGATCCGTATTAGGCAAGGTGATGAATGGAAGATGTTGTTCATCACTCACACTGGACAATATGAATATCGGGTCATGCCTTATGGTTTGGCAAGTAGCCCCTCTATTTTTCAATCGTTTATGTACTCAGTTTTTCGTGACATGCTGAATTGATTTGTAATAGTGTATATTGATGATATTCTATTCTTCTTCCCTCTCTCTGCACGTTGACCATGTGAGACAGGTACTCCAAAGACTCCGCGACTGGCATCTTTTTGTTAAGGGTGAGAAATGTGGGTTCCACCAAACACAGGTACAGATCTTAGGGTACGTTATGAACTCCAAAGAATACAATAAATTTTGGGAATGAATCATATCACCAGTGATTGACACAAATAGAGGAGGACTAACATCCTGATCAGATATGACAATTGACATTGGTGTGAAAGACAATTCATGTTTTTTCATTCCTGTTTCAGGGAAGAAGACATGATAGAGGCATCACCATCTGCAAATCTTTATTCTGGGGAAAATGCACTTAAGTCCTGACAATAAATAAAAATATCTATGGTGGAATTATCCTACCAAATTCCTGCCCTCAGTGGATGCAGCAACAATACTAGTCAACAAAGATTTTATTACAGAACAACTAAGGAGTATCTTCTATTTACAAACCCCATTTCCAGAAAAGTTGGGACACTTTCTAAAAATGCAATAAATAGAGGTCCAAACGGGTCCAAAGCTAATGGACAGAAGCAATGGGGAGGAATGGAGTGAATGGCATAAAATTAGTAGTTCAGTAATGATGGGAAATAAAGTACAGACTGTAACTGATGGCCAATGCATTTAAATAGTCAGAAAGTATGAAATACTACTATGATAGGATAAGACCTGACATTTGGACATTACAGTAGAAATGTTCATCAAGTTAGGATAAAGGAAAATGGGTAGATGAGAAACAGAAGGGAAATGTGCTTGTATCTCTTTAGGAGAAATATCACCAATGTAGAACCGTCTGGTGGAGTGCCTGAGCCTAACTGAATGTATGGTTTCGGTCTTATGGTCTGAGTAGTTATGTGAATTAGCAAAGGTGGGTCTTAGACACATATGCACAGTGGTTGTAGCGCCCCCGTTTAATCAATCAGCACCAAAGTTGGAGGGTCTGTTTGTGGTCCAGTGCTAAATTAGTGGGTCAAATTTTGTGAGGATTGGCTGAACCATGCCTGAGATTAAGGCGCTTGATTGAAATGAGAATGGAAATGGTGCAGGTTGGTTGTGGCTGGTGGCCATACTGTACAGGCAGGTCAAGTTATTTGTCATCCATAAAGGCAGTGTCCTGATTGACCTGCCACCAGAATGACCTAGGTGGGGTGTACGTTGTAGGAGTTATAGGAATATGTCATTTATGGAGTTTTTAAACATCACGAGGGAATGCAAATCACTGTCATTGGACGGTACATATATCTTGATTTGGCATGACTCACAGAACTTGCAGTACAAAGGATTTTAACCAGTAATATGTCACTGGAACAGAAATGAGAAAAATGTAAGTTGAGCTGATTTTCCAGGTTTATACAGACATGTTATATTGCTGTAGCGCTCCCGTTTGACCGATCAGCACAAAATTTGTAGGGCCCTTCACCAGTACTATCCTACAGGATATATTCAAGTTTGGTGATGATTGGCTGAGGCAGGCTTGAGATACAGCTGTCTCATTGAAATGGGTGTGGCACCTGCATGATCTGGGATGTGGCTAGTGGCTGTACCTTACAGAAAGTTTAGGATTTTTTAAATTATTATTTATAAGGACTGTCTCCTGATTTAAATGATACCAGACTTATGTAGGGAGAAAACTTATGTAGGGTGACAGACTTATGTAGGGTGTTGGGAGAAAATCTTAGGAGGTTAACGAAAAGTCCTGTTTTCAGACCTATATAAATTATGCAAAAACACAAAGATGGAGAACCAAGTTGTATATGTTGTTTGATTTAGCATGTCATACTGGGCGCGGAAGGCGAAATAATAATAATGTTGCATTATCGAACGTTACGTTGTGTGTCATGGATACTTTTCGCTCCAAATCTCCCGACCACTATTTTGATCTGAGACAGCAAGACCAACACAGCGAGACCAAGATAAGACCAAGGGATCCGAGACCAAGACAAGACCAAGACCAAAGACCATCGAGACTGTGACAAGACCAAGACCACGTAAAAGTGGTCCTGAGACCGGTCTCGAGACCAAGACCGGTCTCAAGACATCCAACTCTAGTATTTAGTATATGGGAGGGTCCTCTTTTGGCTGGGAGGAGGGCCCTCTACGATCCAGGGGAGGGCCCAGGCCCAGGGGCGGTGGGTTCTATGTTTTAGATGAGTCACTTCCAACATGCACATATACTGTAAATATACATAATGCATAAAGAATAATTGTGTTTATTCAAAATCCTTGTGTGATAGGGAAATTCCGATTAGATATTTGAATTTAACTCAAAAAATACTATAGGATGCACTTATTTTGATTCTTGCAACAAAATAAAGTAAAAATTGTAGTCCAATGCTATAGGACTACACAGGTTAAGGTTGGTCTTGTACTGTTGATGTGGGGCAACTTGCAGTGAGAATAAGTGCATTGCAGTACATTTGAGCACTGATATTGTTTTCACCATGTGCAGATTCCATGTCAGCGCCTGTCTCTCTGAACCCCTGCACTTTGACCCTGGAGACCCCGCCTTTTATGATTCAATTCAGGCTAATAAGTGGCAGCTGATTCCAATTGTGCTGCTTCTCTGGGGGACTTGTATTTGTTGGCAGCAGCAGAGAAGAGCTACAGCCCCCATTTCTCTGTTCTTCCTGCTCTTGCTACTCTAAGGTGTTAGGGCCCTGAGATGTGGAACAACCACATCTTAGAAATTAGACATGGCACTTGAGCTAGGTCAGACCTCTTTCACAAATTACTATAAAAGCAAAAATGGTGACATGGAGGCTGTATTATTTCCTGCAACCCTGCAGCCTACAAAATAAATATGAATACAGAACTTAAATTAAAGATTTTTGTAATGTCATAGACTCAATGTTAATTTTGTCGATAAAAAGAGATGAAAAAATTTGTCTATAACATTGTTCCTGTGACAAAAATGGAACAAACGCTAAATAAAAAAGCGCCTTTAATAAAAACTAAGACAAATGCTTTTAAAATCATTGTTGATGAAAAAATCCAAGATGTTAAAAAACAACTGGACAATGAGCAATATGAAGCTGTTTGCAGATTTTTATTACACATGACACGGCCCACCGGCAAATAAAGATCATGAATACAGTGGTGCAATTTTAAAAATTTGTATGCACACTTGTAATTGGATAACCCTAGTTTGGACACCATCAGGAAATCATCACTAGAGGCGGAATCCTGCTCCACTCTACTCCGCTATGTCGGAGAACTTGATTCTGATTCTGTTACTTGTTTGGCTTACCTCTCTCTCCTGCCCTTGTGTGATTCACTCCAGCTGCCTCTAGTTTTGCTCCCCTATTAGTCCATGTTATAAATGTGCCCCCCTGTCCTGGCATTAATGTCAATCCTGCTTCTGGCCCATCCCATTTGTAGGGTTGTGTGCCCCCAGTTTTAATTCCCCTGGGATGATTGTGATCCTGTTCATTTCTATTTTTAGTCTATTAGCAGAATAAAATCCTGTTTGTTTGCCCCATCTCCTGCTTCCAGGTCCTTCATCCCTCATTACCTGACAGTCTGATACTTGATAATGTATTTGAAAGAGGAGTTTTTTATTTATTTATTTTTATAATATGAATGATGATGTGTTAATATGCAAGTATTTTTAAAAATTTTGTTATTAAATTTTGGTTTTATTTATCTTTTAATTAATGATAAATAAAGTTCAAATAAGCCATTTAAGAATTGCAACATTCCGCATTACAACAGTTAAATCTATGCCCTTAAAGACTATGTTCAAACCTAATTGCACGCTCAAATGACAGCTTTACAGATGTTTCATTCAAGAATCGAGAGTGGATAGAGAGAGACTAATCTGTGTGCACACATGTGTACATGCATGTGTAGACTACTACTAAAACTGTTTTGTTTTTAGTCGACTAAATATCCTCTAATTATAAATGTCCTGTGACAAAAATTTTTATTGACTAAAACTAGACTAAAACAAAAAAAATCAGATGACTAAAATATGACTAAAACTAAGCTGCATTTTCGTCAAAGGACTAAGACTAAATCAGAATATGCTAAAACTACATAGACGCATATGTTTACTGGAGCATATTGTCATATTCACCATTTGATGAATATCTAATTTAACTTTCATTTAATGCCAACAAATCATGTTTCAACTTGAAATCTTATTTTACAGGTTGCAGAATTTTCCATTACTCAAGCTAAACAAGTTTATGTCTCTTTGTCTAAATAGCACAGCAGGCTATCATGAATTGTAAAGCCGGGCTAAGGAAGAATTGTCCATGGTCAGCTGTGTCCTGCAGGCTTGCAAGTGCTGGGGACAGCTCCATTGGCTCAGTTGAATGAATTTGTGCTTGTGTGGTAATATCTGTATTTACTATGGCATTTTGGGTTCTCAGCTGAACTTCCTGTTTATAGAATACATTGTTATCTAGCCTGGTTTCCAGTCATTGTAACAGATTGCCACAGAACATTGTTAATCATGCAAATGACTATGTTGAAATAAAATGGAGATGATGTGGGTAGTTGTACTTTATGGAACAGAAATATATGAGGGCAGTCCTGTTTCCTGTCTCCTGAAGCATGTGTGGTTACAGTATCACTGCAGACATGAAGACTAAAAAAAATCAGATTGTCCATATAGCACTTTGGGGCTGAACTGAAAAATAGTTGTGAAAACAATAATATAGAGGGTGATTAAGTTAATCATTACCATTTATGTATTATACATTGCAACCTGTCCCAATTTTTGGTGAAAGAATTAAAAAATTTTATTGAATGAATTAATTAATACTTTTAATACTTTTTAAATCCATTAAATCTAAAACACACTTTAACTTTAAATGCACTTAAATATGAAACATAAATATTTTTGCTAAAAATAACAAGCATGGTGCAGATGGTGATTGCCACATGATTTATGTTTAAAATTCTGTTCAATTATATTTCGAAGTGGCCCTGAATTCTAAGAAAAATTCTTTTTACTGATGAGTCATCTGAAACATGACGGTGTGAGTAGCTAGGCCTCCCATCCGCGTAGGTGTGACATTGGAAATGGTACAAGACCTAAGGCAAGAGCAAATGCACAGAGCCCCATGCAAGAATCTGCATGGCTGCCCAGCATTCCTGCTGAGCCCTGCTGCTTTGGCTCACATCCCACTGCATCTCGGCGCCAGTAAAGCTTTTTTTAAATATCGGTGTGTGTCTATGTATATATGCTACATGGTGGAATGGCTGTTGCCTGGCAGATACATAATGGGTCTGCATGCTTTGTGCCTTTTATGCACTTGGAGAAGTAAAATGTTAAAATCAATCAAAATTGACCTACTGAATTGACTCTTGGTAGCTGTGTTTCTGAATTATTCATTAAACACATACAATGCATAGCATATCAAGACAGTATATTCCTATGCCCATCATAAGTCTGCATCATTAAAACTGGGGTCTTTGAAACTAACATGAAGTGGTCTTGAAGTTTGGTACTTGGTCTTGATAGGATACCCAGCAGTATAACACCAAAGTAATGGAACACCCAGTTAGACATAGATCTCACAGCATTACTAGAATATTTGTTCTCAGTGTCTGATTAAATATGTCATGCATGAGGGGAAAAACAGCACTCTATGTACATGATTGAAATCCTTTTCTTCAGGTGTATTAGAGACATTGTTTCATGAATCTAGAGAAACTGCAGTCACAAGTGGTGATAGAAGTGAGTATCTGATAGTAACAACTGCACAGGAAAACCCAGTCAATGGACATTCAATTTAATTTACTTCTAATTTTCTCCTTTAGTGTAGATGCTCTTAGGCATTTGTGTCCCATTTCTGATTTAGCATGCTTATTTTGAGGATGAGGAGGTTTAATCCATAGGTTTATTTTAGCATGAATTGCAGGGAACAGTTAAGAACAATACAATTAAAAGATGTCCATGGAAGAGGCGGATTGCATGGAGCTGGATTCTAGGCTTTAGTTAATATTCAAGGTTAATGTGATATCCTGGAAACCTTAAGCAGATCAGTATTTTGTTGTGTAACTTTGCATCTTCTTAAGCAAATACGTGTTTTCTATTGCTTTTGGTTTTCATTATTTTGTTTGTAAGAAAACCTTGGTACATAAATACTGCAGATACTATAGAAGGAACGTTACTGCACTCACATAAAAATGACATAATTTTGTGGCACATGTATAGTTGTATGCAAAAGTTTGGGCACCCCTGGCCAAATTAAATATTTAATCAGATTTGTAACACAAAAGTAGTAAACAACTGCTGGAGGAAACAGATGATAAAAACAATATATTTGCTATATGTTAACACATAGTTACTTTTAAAACATAGGAACAAATAGTAATTCTGGCATGTGCAAAGGTCAGTATTTAGTGATACATCCTTTAGCAAATATCACAGCTTGTGAGTACCTTTTCTATCCTGCTAAGAGCCTTTTAGTTCTAGTTGTAAGGATTTTTGCCCACTCCTCCTTGCACATTACTTCTATTTCTGAGATATTCTTGGGCCATATTGCATGCACAGCATGTTTAAGTTCTACTCACAAATTTTCAATGATCTTTAAGTCAGGGCACTGTGAGGGCCATTCCAAAACCTTTAACTTGCTTTCTTCAAGTAGATTATGGTGGATTTTGTGGTATAGTACCAGTGAAAAGTTTGGACACATCCACCCATAGAAATGTTTATTTGTACTCTTCTCGTTTTAGGATAGATACCTCAAAACTATAAAATAACATATATGGAATTAGGCACTGACTAAAAAAAGTGTAAAACAAGGGTGGAGGGTAGATTTTTGGGTTGGGATCCAGAAGTTTGCTGGTTCAAATCCCCAGGGTCTGTATAGTGATCCCACCACTGGGCCCCTGAGTAAGGCCCCAATAACTCAAGGGACTGGCTGGCCCTACTGTCTCCTGTATACCAGTTTCATGAGGCGGTCTTCTGGGATGCTTTTCCTGCAGTCCTGAAGGAATCCCCACATATGCTCAGCACCCATTGGCTGCTTCTCCTTCACTCTCTGGTCAAACTCCTCCTTACCAATTTGTACTGTGTTTAGGTCAAGTACCCAGGTCATGTGGTGCAACAGATTGGCCTGTTCAAACTTTTGTCTGGTACTGTATTGTTATAATAATTATAAATTTTTATGCAACCTTGGCTTTGCCTTGAATATAGCCCTAGCTGCTTGCATGAGGGTGTGAAAACCCAGTTAACTAACTAACTGCAGTCATATGTGCACAACATATGTGCTATTCTCTCTGAAATTTTCTTGGTCTTCCAGATCCTGCCTTGACTTCCACAGTTCAGCTTGATGGGAGAATTTTTCATTCTTTTTATAGCCCTCCCCTGCTTAGTAGGCATCAATTAGCTTCATTTTCAGATCCTCACTTAGTTGCTTAGAGGAGCCCATGGTTGTTGAGTGACAGGCCAATGTTCATAGTGGCAGGGAATTTATTAATCTACAATTGTCAACAGGTGACAACTCCTAATGGTTATTAAGGCCTAATGAGGTAATTAAGGTCAGTAACCCAACAAAAAAATTTTAATCACTAGACAAGTGAAAAGGGGTCCAGACTTCTGCACATGCCACAATCACTATTTTATTTGTTCCTATTTTGTGCCTTAACATTTGCAAATATGTTGTATTTTAACATGCTGTTTCCTGCATTAGTTGTCTATTAATTCCCCTTGCATGACTGACTAAATATGTATGGCCGTATACTTATTGATGAAATCAATGTTCTAGCAATACGAAATCATATGAGCAGTGATCACTGTTAAGTACATTGTCTTATAGGGTCTCCAAGGTGAACTTTTTCACTTGCTCTGATCCCACCCACTGTCCACGACTGGCTGACATAATGTGACACCACGGGGTGGATCAATAGGACTAGTTATGCAATTACTGGCATGCTTTGCACTGCACTGAGCAAATAGTGAAAATTAATATGTGTATTTGTGTATTCATGTGAATCGTGATTGTCGTAAATATATATGTTTGCCATGGAGTGTGTATGTTTTTTTAGTGTGTAACCGGTAGTGTCTTTTCTGTGCAACTGCTAGTTTTAAACCAATAATGGCTGTTAATAAAGAGAGCAACTTCCACTTTAAAAGGGCTGTCAGCTCCTTTATTAAAATGACTCACGCATTTGTCGCAATACTTTTATTGGCGCTCTGTATGTAGGTCTGCTGCATCAAAAACACTCTGCACCCTCAAGGACTGTGACGTGACATAGAATGAAAAAGGTGGTTATAATTGACTGGGTTTAATAGGCTATGTTCCCGGCATAATGGAGAGGTGTGATTGGTCAGTTACATCACATGTTTGAGTGCTCTTCCTGGGAACTAAAAAATTCAGAGTGTTTGAGCACTGTTGGTACGATACGGCTTGTACAGCATTTTATCAGTACTAAAGCTTGTTCCTGTTGCAAATATTGTCCAAAATACTTATTGAACAGCCACCAAATATATCATATTGGAAATGAGGGTATCCAATCGATAATGAGAGGACCTGATGTTACAGAGCTAACAAGCCCCTATTTTCATATACTGTGGAACTAGGAGGTGATGGCATTAATCAAATGAGTGAATGAGTTCAAAGAGTTGCGGAAGGACTTTGCATCCTACCTGGAGAGGTTTGAACTGTGGCTGTTAGCAAACAATATACAACAGAAAAAGAAGGTAGGTGTTTTCCTAGCGACCATTGGGCCAGAAGCTTACGGTCTTTCAAAGAACTTGGTCATGCCACACATGTCTGTGGCCATGACATACAACCAGTTGATGGAATCGTTGCTTTCGGATTACCAGACAAAACCCTTGGTCATTGTGGAAAGGTTTCGTTTTCAAAAATGTAATCAGAAGGCAGGGGAGTCTGACTGATTATATAGTTGCTATACAACAATTGTCAAAACATTGCGAGTATGGCGATCATTTGGATGAAACTTTGTTGTAGGATCGCTTAGTAAGTGGGCAGTTTGCAACGGAAACTGTTGACTGAGAAAGATTTAACTTTGCTTGTGGCAATGAAGTCAATGGAAAGGGTGCTGAAGAACTTCACAAAATGCAGATGTGAATCAAGTTTTGAAAGTGAAACTCATAAATAAAGGACAAAGGTAGTTTACAAATAGAAACGGGACCTCGGGCCAGAGGGATGCTTGGAAAAGGGATTATTAACATAAATGTTATTTTTGTTGTGGAAGACATTTACCTTGAGAGTGCAAATTTAACAATGAGAAATGTCATACCTGTTCTAAAACACATTGCAAGAGCATGTAGAAATAAGACTCAAATAGCCAGGACCCAGTATGTGGAAACTGGGGATCAAGAAGGAGTATTCACCGTGTATACTGCATCCAGTGGGAATGATGGCATCACAGTCACTGTGAAAGTGGATGATGAGGACATCATCATGCAATTAGATACGGTGGCAGCAGTGTCCCTCACATCTGAAGTGTTGTACCAAAGTAAATTTCCACACCTACCCCTAAAAGAGTTCAACATTAAACTGAAGGCATAATCGGGAGAAAGCATTCCTTTATGTGGCTATATACTGACATCAGTGTAGTAATATGGTGACCAGAAGGCAAAACTGCCTCTGGTGATAGTTAAAGGCAAAGGGCCAGCACTTATGAAATGACATGGCTTGATAAATTTAAACTTGATTGGAAGAGCATTTTCATAGTGGAATATGAAACAGATCACCATGATCCTCAATTACAAACAGTACTGAAGCGCCACTTAGTGGTGTTTTCTGAGAAAACAAGTGCAATTGAGAGTTGCGCAGCAACAATACGAATCCGGCCAGGTGTAAGGCCAATATTTTTTAAAGCACGGCCAGTGCCCTATTCACTGAAGGACACGGTGGAAAAACAACTTGGAACTTTGGATAGTGAGAGAATAATTTCTAAAGTGGAGTGCAGTGAATGGGGTGCTCCAATAGTGGTAGTCCCAAAGCCTAATAGGTCTGTCTGCATTTGCGGGGATTACAAAGTCACGATAAACAGCTACCCAGTTCAGAGGATTTATTTGTGACCTTAGCAGGAGGAAAATGGTTTTCCAAGGTTGACCTTTCTCATGCTTACCAGCAGCTCAGATTACACAAAGACTCCAAACAGTATTTAACCATAAACACTCACAAAGCTATGGGGTGGCAAGTGCACCATGAATATTCCAGGCTGTGATGGATCAAATTCTCCAAGGATGAGATGGGATGACCTGTTTTCTGGATGATATTCTGATTACAGTCAGCACAAAAGAGGAACATTTAAATAGGCTGAGTGCAGTGTTGACCTTTCTAGAGTGCTATGACATGAGGGTGAAGCTGGCAAACTGGATCCTTATAGAAAAGTGTAGAATATTTGGGGCATCTTATAGATCAAGAAGGATTGCATGCAACACAGGAAAAGGTGGAGGCAATAGTGAGGGCTCCCAAGCCAGCCAGTGTCACATAGTTACAATCCTTTATAGGTCTGCTAAATTATTATGGTCCGTTCTTGAAAAATTTATCCAGTGTGCTTCATCTTTTACATGTATTGTTGAGAAAGGAGGAGAAGTGGAGCTGGGCATCTGCTTGTGATGAGGCTCTCAGGAGGGGAAAGGAGATGCTGCTGAACAGAGCAAAGTTGGTGCATTATGACATGGTGAAGCCACTGAGGGTGGCGTGAGACACATCCCCTCATGGAATAGAGGTGGTCATTTCTCATTTCATGAGCAATGCAGAAGAGAGTCCAATTGTGTTTGCTTCATGCACTTTAAGGGAGGCAGAAAAGAAATATGCGCAGATAGAAAAGAGGCATTGGCAATCATTTATGGAGTAAGAAAATTCCATAAATACTTATATGGGCACATATTTACTCTGATCACCGATCATATGTCATTGCTGGCTATACTGGGGCCGAAATCACGAGTGCTGGGCGTTGATGCTGATGGCCTACTAGTATGAAATTGAGTATAAGAAGTTGGTTGATAATTTTAATGCAGATGCATTTTCCAGGCTTCCATTAGGGAAGATAGATAAAACAGCGAAGGAAGGCAATATATTTTATTTCTCTAATGTAGAAGGCCTGCTGGTGTCGGCACATGGGACCCAGTGGTGAGCAAGATTTGGAGCTCTACCATCAATGAACGGCCCAGTTACCTGGCGGACATGAAAATATGAAGCCTTACTTTGTCAGGAGACATGAACTGTCAGCAGACCAAGGATGTGTCTTGTGGGATCTCAGTCAGGGACAGACTGAACATCTGACACACCAGCATTTTCCCAGTGGGTCGACGTGCTATTTGGGTCAACACCGTTTATTTATTTATTGGTCTGACAGGCCCATAAAACCATTTGACACTGGGCTGGCCCAATCACATTTTTAAACACCACCACCTTTTGTTTTGGCCCCTGTGCCTGCGTAGCGCATTCCTCAAAAAATTGTATTGTATAGTCAGCACAGGAGTTTATTTCCTGACCACTGGTCCATGAAACACATTGATCTACAGCCCATTGGTTCTTTTTTTTAACTGACACGGGGCTGGTCCAATCCCGCTTTTGGCCCTGCGCCGGTGTGCAGTGTCACTCAGTCAGAAGGTGCAGAGAAACTGTGGGAAAACAAGAAACTGGCTCTTCAAGCAGACTCTGCCAAAGGTGCCAAAATTACTGTTATGTTTGTCACAGCAGGGCCTTCATCAGCTCCCGTGGCAGATGATAGTGGTGGCAGCAGCAGCACCGGCTTTGGCACTCACAGTGAACAGATTAATGTAGAACCTGCTGTAAGTTGGACTGCTTTCAGAACACTTAGGCTATGTTAGGGCTGGGCGATATGGACCAATTATATGGACAAAAATTAAAACTCAATATTTTTTAGCTGAACAGCAATATACAATATATATCTCTATATTTTTCCCATACAGTAATTACAAACAGACATTTCCAAGCTAGAGCCAAATATCCCCAATGTGACACAGGCACTTTTATCTACAGACAGCTGTACATCTACATGAAAAAACAGCTTAAAAATAAACTACTGGCGTTCTGTCAATTCGTCCTACCTTGTTGCTTTGTCCTACCTTAGCATGTTTCGACAGATATATTTATTGATTCTTGCTACCCTACCAAAAATGCTATTGTCATTTTTATGGGCTGAAACTGAAAGCGGAAAGTAAAAAAAAAAAAAACTACAGTGTGTTACGTTTCGCGGTGCGGCGAGCAGGCAAGCAAGCGAGAGATCCAGGAAGTCGGGCAAAACGGGGATTTAAT
>JAODJU010000025.1:6607058-6622087 GCA_026776725.1 Gnathonemus echidnorhynchus
CAAATTACTGTTTTGATAAATGTCCTTAGATGTGTTTAGTACAGTATATGCTCTTCTTGTTTTATCCGGTTCATTTCATGTTTAAATGCTAAAAAAAAACACATTTAGGTGTCATTTTTTGGGGCCGGGAACCAATTAATTGGTTTTCCATTATTTCTTATTACTTGGAGAAAATTCGATCAGAACCCGAACTTTTTAGGATTCGATCCTGAGTTCTGAACGGATTAAGTTTGAGTTCTGAGGTACCACTGTATTACAAATATGTTAAAGGGCAGACATAAAATAAAGCAAGACAGAACTGACTGCAACAAGTATCTGCCTCTATTCTTGGTCTCTTAAAAACTTTTTAAAATTCTAAGGTAGAAAAATATCTAAACCAAACAAAAAACATTAAAAAAAAATGCCAAATTATGGTTAGATTTTTTGTCCGGCGCTGCAAAACGTCACCACGCGTCACATGATACAAAATCCTCATGAGAGCAAGACAACTTGAGACAGATTGTGCAGCACCTCTTAGCTGGCTGCACAAACTGAAACCACCTCCGTGATTACACAACTTTGCCCTTATTGGCCAAAGAGTTCAGTTACACGCATGATATTTGTATCCCAGGAAGTTGCGATGTGTTATCTGCTATTTCTCCCAAAAAGCACGTAAAGCAATGAACTGGTTTTCAGTTAATTTACCTGGTAAAATAAAGTTTAAATAAATTTCATAAATGCTCTAACAGTACAAATAAGTTAGTGGTTTATTTATTGTTAGTTACTGTAATGTTGCGCTGATTTGTACCATAATTACTTACCTTCTGTGTTATCCCGACTTCTCTCTTCACCTTCAAAATTAAAGCAGTATGTTGAACACCGTGCCACCCCTAAATCACATCCATGATTTTGAAAATGAACTATTATGATTGCAATTTAAAGAAAAAATGTTTTAAGTTTATGTTTTCTTAAAATGGCCAATAAATGTTTTTGTAGTGTTTTGTTGTTCTCCTCTGGTCTCCATGAATTATGTCCTGCATAGAGATGAAGAGGCATGAGCAGTCCAGCCTTAATAGTTCAGGTCATATAGAGTCTTGTTTTAAAACATTATCATATATGTACTGTAATACTGACTGTTTTCACTGAGATGATATTCTAAATTCTGCATGTGGTTAAAAAAAAATTTACATTTATTATTGTTAAGGCAAATGTTTTAAAATATTGTGCTTATTGATTTTTGTTTATCGGCTAGCCCTATATGCATGTGTTTAACATTTTCATTTGTTTGTTTGTTGCTTTTAGGGAGTATCTACTCCAGTCCTGGGCTTTACAGCAAGACCATGACTCCTACATATGATTCTCGTGATGGAAGCCCATTGTCTCCAACTTCTGCCTGGTTTGGAGACAGCCCTCTGTCTGAGGGGAATCCCAGCATCCTGGCTGTTAGCCAGCCCATATCTTCACCTGACATCTTAGTCAAACTCTATAAGCCTCAGAGTTTCTTGGACAAAGCAAAGATTAATCAAGGGTAAGTTCATTTAATTGAATTACCTGCATGTGCCAGCATTTTTGAAAACTCTCATATACAAATTAACATTTATTTGTTCTTTGCCTAAAGATGGCTGGACTCCTCGAGATCTTTGATGGAGCAGGATGTGAAGGAGAATGAAGTGCTTCTGTTGCGGTTTAAATACCACAGTTTTTTTGACCTCAATCCCAAGGTAGTAGTTATTTGTTGTTGTTGTATGTGTACTAGTGCATTATCTGTATGGGATTTGTCATGTATCTCTTATCATTCCCCTTTTATATTTTGCTAATTTTCTCATAATTTATGAGTATGGTAGTATTTAAGTAAGCATACTGTTTGTGTATGAAAATTGTACTTTTCATATACTCTTGCTTTCTAGTTTTAGTCACACAGGACTTGAACTTTATACTGATATAATTATTTGGATTTGGATTTGCATCAGCAAACTATACTGGCTATATACTCTGATTTACATCTGTTAGACACTCTCTGTACTCAGCCTAGACCTTCAGTTCATACTACTAATAATATTACTTCCACCATATTAATGTGGGTTACAAAAAATAGCTTCAGTCCCATCAGATATTATGCGACATGATTTTGATTATACAGTATGATGCCATCCGGATAAACCAGTTATACGAGCAGGCCAAGTGGGCCATTCTTCTGGAAGACATCGAGTGCACTGAGGAGGAGATGATGATGTTTGCTGCCCTGCAGGTAAGAGGGATGGACCATACTGCAAAATAATTCTGGCAAGAATTATGTCACTTTTTATCTGAGTTTTCATATATGTCAAAACAGGTTTTATACATTTGTAGCTTTGAGCTTCCACTGACATTTATACTAGAAATACAGTAATAAATGGCCTTTCCAGGGCCATTTAACATGTTTTACAAATGTGTAAGTTTGAGTTTTATTCTCAATAATACTTATACCGTTGGCTTTTTTCAAATTCAAACTTTCTTAAGTTACATTTCCAGCAAGACTTGCAATGCTGCACTAGCCAAAAAAAAAACAATGAAAACATTTAGAAAAATGTCTGCTGAAGAATTTCTGGGGCCGGTTGCACAAAACACTTAAAGATTTTCCTAAAAGTCCGAGTTAAGGTCTCCTTAAAATAAAGTTGGTTGCACAAAACACCCTTAAGTTTCCTGCTTAAGATGTCCTTAAATT
This sequence comes from Gnathonemus echidnorhynchus, assembly GCA_026776725.1. Lineage (NCBI taxonomy): Eukaryota > Metazoa > Chordata > Actinopteri > Osteoglossiformes > Mormyridae > Gnathonemus > Gnathonemus echidnorhynchus. Next base: position 6,609,742 of record JAODJU010000025.1, read on the forward strand.
TTTCTCTTAAGTATTTAAGTTTTTCTCCTTATCTTGGTCTTATACTTAATTTTTTTCCCTTAGTTTGGTTGCTAAGGTCTTAAGGTACCTCTAACCATACCTTAACTGCAACATAGCCGAGTTTATGATAATAAATAACGAAAATAAACGCATCCCAAAAAGAGTTTTCCGCAACCGGGAGAACCCCTTAGATACGATTTGATTTTGTTTTATAAATTTGACCCGCAGTCAATTTATGATTTGACTGATCATCTACAGTTGGATCACTCCACAATCCGAGGCTGTGCCATCCCAACTGCGTTGCAATTAATGATTGCTCTGTGATTTTATGCTATGGGCTCATTCTGGGCTATAATAGGCGATGTATTTCATGTCCACAAGTCAAGGGTGTGCTGCGTCATTTCAATTTCAAACACCATTCTGTGTCTGTTGAACATTGTAGACTTCTTGAATTAATTTTCATTGCAATTTCCTCCCACATTCGTTTTTATGTTTGCTGTTATTTGCGGATCAAATTTACTTTTTAATATGTTCTTTTTTTATTGTATTCCTCCAAAAGCATAATCTTTTCCTCCTCTGACCAATTTGGCTTTCTTATCTTCTTTTCTCACATTTTTTTTTTTACTTTGTGAGCAACTTTGTGAGGTGATAACGGGTATCACAAGCAGGCACGAGTGCAAGCATATGAACTGTCTCCTTGGAAATGGGACAATTTTACTGCTGTAAAACATCTTTCAATGTTGTAAATCCCTTAATGTTTTTCCTTAACTAAGGAAACCTTTTAAGGGGTTCTGTGCAACACCCTTAAATAAATCCCTTAACTAAGGAAAAATAAAACCTTAATTGTCATACTTAAGGGGAAAACTTAAGTTGTTTATTGCAACCAGCCCCTGATACTTACTTAGTATTTAAATGAGCGATTGATTTCTCTGAAAATGAATTTGTTCTCCACAAACAGTACCACATCAACAAGCTGTCTATCATGTCATCGGACAATCACATGAATAACAGTGAAAAGGATGTGGATGAGGTAGATGCAGCCTTGTCAGACCTGGAGATCACACTAGAGGGGGGGAAGACCTCAAATACACTGGTAAGAATATTTTTTGGTCACCCATGGATAAACAAGCCTGACTTTCTCCTGACTTTCTTGTCTTATTTTTTTAACTTTTACATTAGTTTGAGATATTTGGTTATTAATATGTATTATGTGTTGCTTGCAAGCTTCTATCAGTGGGGGGCATGGAAATCATAACAGATTACCACTTATCAGAATATCAGGAAAAAGTATTGTTTTTAATAGGAGGTAAACAAATATACATAGAGCAGAGTACTTAACCTATAAAATAATGGTACCCTTCCTGTGACCAACATTTGTTCTGTTATTCCTACAGGGTGATATAACATCCATACCTGAACTTGCGGACTATGTCAAAGTGTTCAAGTAGGTTGACAAAAAATACAAGTCCAAGTATTGTTAGTGCATGGATTCCATCTATATTTACTTTTTAAAAAATTTTAGTTGCAAGCATTTATGTTTAGATACTTACATATTTAGGTACCTATTCTCAGCAAGAAATGGTTACAAACCTAGCTCAGTCAAGAATGGGAGTAAAACAACTCTTTTTTTCTGATTGCTTCTCTGTCTGATCACAGTAATAAAATATCACTGTTCTATCTCATGTTGCCTTTAAATTATGGTTACATCAAATAAGAAAAATACAAAGGACTCCTAATGTTTAGCGCATTGTGGTAATTTTCTGGGAGTGGCATAATGGAGTTCTGATACATTTTCAGGCCAAAGAAACTAACACTTAAGGGCTATAAGCAATATTGGTGCACATTCAAGGATATAACAATTTCCTGCTTCAAGAGCAGAGAAGAAGCTCATGGCACACCAGCTCACCAAATGAACCTAAGAGGTAAGACATGGTGGCAGTATAAGAATTTGGAATTTCAAATTGAATTTCATGTTCAGATTATCACAATATATACCATGCTAGTGTATATTAAAAATGCCCTAAGGAGATTGTGCAGAATGTGGTTTATCTTTTATAAATTATCACATTATAGGTAACTTAATTTAGCTGAATGTAATATTGTAACCATTTTTTTGCAAAGCTGCCCACCTCCCAAATCTGATTTAATGAATTTGCATGCCTCCCCACCCCCAGATTTAAACAGATATGCGTTTTGGCAATATGATCCTTTTGCCAATGCTGATTTATCAAAGGAACATAATTTTGTGTGTGATTACATTAAAATAGAGAGATTATCCCAAAGTTTGATCTTTCAATGCAAGACTTTCACTCAACTCAAAGTGGGACTCTCAGTTCACCCTATCAACCCAGACAGGCATGTGTTCAGAAGTAGTTCATATTCACGAGTAACATTTTCTAAGCTCGTTATTGAATTCCAACTGCAATTTCTTAGAATGCTATTCAGTTAACATCCACAAGATGGCACAATAACATTTAATTTGTTGTACCTTTATGACCTGCTTTTGAAGGAAAATGCCACGTTATTGGGTGGATAGCCCTGTTACTTCACCCCTCCTAGGTTGCACTGTGTGTGTTTGTATGTTGTGCTATGTGTTGTTTTTTTCCCCTGCAGTCGAAAGATAGGCACTGTAATTGGCATCTGTAATTTTCAAACAGTGTGTGATTGTGTGCAGCCTGTTACGGCTGACATTATAACTGAGGTGCACCATGTGTCTGTGCAGCCTTGTGTCTGTTACTTCCTAGTAGAGGTGGGCGATAAATCGATTTTATTAATTGGAATTTACAGTTCAGGACGATGTATTTTTAAGAAAATCGATTTAACTTATTTTACACGTAAGCGCCAAAAGCGGAACTAATGCGATGCATTGTTCTTCACGGGTAAATTAGCACACCGCACCCAAATACTGTAGCGGATTCACAAACCACATGGAATTGGTTCGGTTTTACATCGTCGGACACAGACGGACACAAGTTCTCGTTGCAAAGTCTGTTTAAAAACTGTTGCAACCAAAGGAAGCAGCACGAAAAATTTATTCCAGCACCTAAAGCAGAGGCACACAGCGGAGTGGGAGAAGTGCAGCTCCCAGCGAAATGAAAATACCCACAGCACCAGCACAACATCCAAAGTTTAGTAAGCAACCGTCACTGACACGTTTTCGAACTGTATGCTAATAAGAATGGGGAACGGTGGAAGGCGATAACAAACGCTGTCGCGATGTATATTGCAAAAGACATGGTGCCCATACATACCGTGGAAAAGCCGGGATTCATTAACATGCTAAAACAGGAAGCATTTTGTAGTTTATGTTGTAGTACATTTCCTTGGGAAAACATAAGACGCCATTACATAGTTTATGTATTACAAAGATTGCAATAGTTGCTATGCTAAGTAAATCAGCCATCTTTCATTATATGCAGGTTATATAATTATGCAGTTAGTTTCCTAATGAAATTGTCATAGGAAGTTGTAGTATTTTACATGGCTGTACAGAGGGGTCTATTCTTCTATGTGCATTTCAGTTAAGCATATTCTACTATCGAGTCTGGGGTTTGTGTGCACTTAGGCCAGATACACACTGTGGGGTCGATTCTCCCATGCCCGTAAGTGGGGGAAAAAGCACATGGCATATTCTCCCATTGATTGACATCAGGGGTTTATGTGCATTAAGGCTAGATATTTGCTTTGGCTGGAGAAATACCAAAATATGGGCATGTTGCTTGTAAATGACCCTTAAGTGTGTTCTGCCACTGGCATAAGTGCTTTTAATTCCATTTTTTGCTGCTTACTCTGGAGGGTTATATTAAGTAAAGCACCTTTACGTGGTCAAATGCAGTATTGTAGAGTTCAGAAAGCCGAACATGTAACACAACTTAACTTACATTTATTATACATTAACAGCTTACTTCCATCTTCACAACATTGCCTGACTTAGGTACTTCCTTTGGGCCCAACTCTACTACCGAGTCCCTTATTTATGCCTTTATCTCTAGCTTTATCTCTAGATTACTGCAACTCATTATTCGCTGGTATTACTGGTAAATCAAATACATAGTTAGAACTCTGCCCGCCTCCTCTCCCACATTCACTCCTACCAACACATCACTCCCATACTTCAGAGCCTTCACTGGCTCCCAATAGAAGAACGTATCCACTTTAAAATACTTCTGACATTCAAAGCTCTCAACAACTAAGCCCCATCTTATCTTTCTGAACTGCTTCTCCCCTACCAGGATCCCCACATTCTTAGATCTTCCTCTTCTGGCTCTCTCCTCATCCCCCCATCCAACCATTGCATTTTCCTGTTTAGCTCCCCGGCTTTGGAACTCCCTCCCCAGTGACATTTATCTATCGGTCTCTATCCTAGATTTCAAACACGTTAAAAGTCCTTTTGTTTGTTCAAGCCTATGAATAATTCATATAATTGTATAAGAATCACACAATAGTACATAGAAATATGTTACTATATACAAATATATTACCGTTAGGCTAAATTCAGATGACATCTGCTTTGTCAGCATGACTAGAGTTTCAATTAAAAGCATAAAAAAGGTTCAAAGGAAGCTACATGTCCTTACAATCCAATTGTAAGGAATCCACTTCCGAAGTCTCCGCGGTTTCAGCAAAACGGTGGTTTATTGAACAGTAAGAAATAATATAATGTAATACAGAGTAGACAAACACCGGGTACTGAAACGCAGCTCAAATACAAATTAAGGATAGTTCTTCTCACCCCCTTTATACCCAAAAAGACCCTCCTCAACAAGGTGCTGTGTGTAGGTGTTGTGAGTGAATTTACATATAAAGAGTGACCCCCTAGACTGTGAGGAGCCTGGGGCAGGGATGGGGCAGGACAAGATGGAGACTTTCTGATCATTGTAATTCAAATATCTTCCTAGTGGTGCCGACTAGAACCCCCATTCTCACCCTGGCTTCCTCCTTGATCATAAATTGCTAACACTGTCTGTATTCAAATGATCAACCAAAAACATTGGGGCATCTTTACTACTTTTCCTTACACCAATAAATATTTTTGTGCTGCTGTGAGTGTGGGACAGACTCAGAAAGGTGCAAAGACAACCAAGAATATTCCTCCCTCTTCTTGATGTATTTCAAATGACATATACTGAAAGTGCATTGCATTTTTCCAGGTGAATCATGAAAAGCTAATCTTTCTGTACCTACAGAGTTTTGAAACAGTATGGGACATGATTTCTCCCATATATCTGAACACATGGTTTTATACATGCACTATATCAGGCGTCCCCAACAGAACTAACTGACCAGGACACTTATTGGTTATTGGTAACAATTCTTCTCTTAATGTGGAACGTGTCGGTTTTTAGTGGCAGTGACTAGCAGTTGTTTCAGTTCAGTTTATACAATTTATATTTATATAACAGAATTGCTCTAAGGTGCTTTAGATGGGCGTGGTCAGCATCATTAACACAGAGTAATACAAATACAGGGAAACGGAACAACAAAGAAATGAAAGTAAATCAGATGACATTGGAGGAGAGGAACTCCCAAAAACTCCCAAGTAGGGAGAAAAAAAAAAAAACTGGAGGGGGGGGTGCAGGGTTGACTGCTCAAGCCCCCCTGGGTATGCTAACATTATTATAAAAAAAAAGAGTGGGTTCACTAGCTACAAAGCAATGTGTAAACTGTGATGAAGGTCAAAGCCAAAGTCCATCAATGAGTCAGTTCTCCTTGCCAGCCTATGTAAGGTGGCAGATTGAAATCTGCATTCACAATGTTAAAGTTTGTAAGTCATATCCACAATGTCACCCTCCCATGGAACTGAACCTGATCTCCAGCTCAGATGGTGCCTACCTCGGGTACCAACCGGGCATTCTCAGAATTTGCATAGACACATTGATGGACAAGCATTGCAGATAAAAACGACATGTACAACAGCACCAGCAGCCATAGTTATGCTGTATTATGTGTTAAGTCATGGGTAAACCATTCCACAATATAGGAACTCTGTAGCAGAGAGCTTTACCACCAATTGCTTTGGAATAATGTGTACTAGTGGGCAAAATTATGGAAACACCTGGAATTTTTGGCATTATGCTTTAAAAATTACTACACGGTGGTACAACAGTTAAAGTTCTGCAATCTCTAAAATTGGAAGTGTTTCTACAATTTTGCCCACTATTGTAAACTCAATGTATGCTGTGAGGGAATAAATCTATAAGGCTGAAATTGAGAGAATGATTCTATAAGGCTAAAACTAATCAAAACAAGGACTGACTGGCGCCAGCAGGGCAGGGTGACTGAATTGAGACAGATAGAGGGAGCAGACAGAGAACATAAGCGACCTTCACTTATCTTTAGCTTTCCAGAAGGATAAGTACTAACCAGCTAACTAGAGCAAATGTCAAACATTTGGTTGACACGTAACACGTGACGAGACAGACGATACCGAGAGTGGGGGGGAAAAAGGCCCAAACGAGCTATGAAGGAATCAAGCTGATACATATGGTTGAGCTTCTTACTGTACATGCTGAATGTATGTCAGATGGTCGCTCCCGGATTATAATCTGTGAGAGAATAAACTTGGACCTGCAACTTCTCCACGTCTCTGCTGTGAATCTCTTCTGATCAACGGACCCGGTGGAGACGGCGTACTCCAACAGCTGCCGCATATAAGCTTGTTTTGAATTATGTAGTTGATTGCATTTTATCAGCAATGTATTCTATACTTTTGGTCCATGCTATTACTAATACTGACATTAACATCATATCTGTCGGTCTGGGATATTTGCTTGTTTGCAGAATTTCAGAATTTTGAATGAAAAGGGAAAAATAGTCCAAAAAGTATATGGATTTGGTTTTAAACACAATATGGGTCATTCTCAGAAAGTCATTACATATATATGTATGTATATGTATGTATATGTATATATATGTATGTGTGTATATATATATGTGTGTGTATATATGTATATATATATATATATGTGTGTATGTGTGTATATATATATATATATGTGTGTGTGTGTGTGTGTGTGTGTGTATATATATATATATGTGTGTGTGTGTGTATGTGTATATATATATGTATATAAATAAACTATAATACTCCCTAGCAACATATCCACAGATAAGTTGGACGGTATAGTGTGTGCGACCGATTTAATGAGCCACAAATGAGAAGTACTGCTTAAACAGTATAAAACTACAACTTTCCCTTCTGTTGATCCCAAACGAGCTTGATCGGCCAAATGGCCTCCTCTCGTTTGTAAATTTCTTATGTTCTTATGATAAAAGGCGCAGCCATCTTGGATTCTGAACTCGGGATCCTCTGTGCTGCTCTGAGATATTTCTCAGATCTCCAAGAAACGGGAGCGCGCATGCTGTCACTTCCGGCTTCAAAACTCGGAATCCAACTTGGAATCCGAGTTCCCAGGGCAAATGGAATACACCAAAACTGCCCGAAATGGGTTGACGGAGACATTTCAGGGATTTTGAGTCATTCTGCGCTGCAGATGGGTTAATTGCGTTAAAAATTTTAATCAGATTAGTCATGATGATCTGCGTTAACCCGTTAATTTTGACAGCCCTAATAGAAAGTATAGTAAATGATTTATTGCAAGCTATTTAGTTTGGTGTTATTTGATGTTAAGACTCCAACGGTAATTTCTTTTTGGCTACCTATAGATGTTCCTTAAATCAGCTTCAAATGATGACAGTTTAATATAAGTAAAAAGTCAAGGTAATGTCAAGGGTTTCTGCAGATTTCAATTAGGTTCACAGTGTAAAAGTAGTAGTTCATGTTTCACGTTTTGCATGTTGCCAAAATCATTGTTTGAATTAATTATATGTCTTGCATGGCCTTGCCTTCTGTTTCAGGTTGAGTGCAGTGGGCATAGTTCATAAAACACTTAAGTAATTTAAGGCACAACAGTTGCATTGCCATTGAATGCTAGGTTAGAAAAATTTTTAACAGGACTCCCAGTATAAACTACACCCACTTCTAGCCTTCTATCCAAATGCAGATAGACAGATAATTTTGTTGGTTTAACGGATACAGATGATCGCTGTACACCTCTAGTACTAATTTGTCACAAGGCTCTTTATGTTTTATTGGACACTAGAGTATAGTCTCTCTTAATTATCCATATTTAAAGAATTACTGTCTGTTAAGATTAAATTTGTGAACCAGTTTAAACTAAACTAGAGGTATATAGTTCAGGTCTTTTACTTTCTGGACCTGAACTATCCATGTGATCCTTTTGGGGCTGAGGTAGGGTTGAGAATAATGTGGGCTTCTACTAACTACAGATGCTTAGTTTAATATAATTATATTTATTCAATTTTTGAAAAACCTATAAATGTACCTAATAACTTGCCTCCTTTGTAAAATTCTATTCCACAGGTTGTGAAGTGACACCAGATGTCAACATTTCTGGTCAGAAGTTCAACATAAAGTTACTGATTCCTGTGGCTGATGGCATGAATGAGATTTGGCTGCGATGTGACACTGTAAGTGTAGTCCTTGAACTCCTAGGCTGTGTTCACACTGCCATGCTGATGTGAGTCAAATCTGATTTTTTGCCTTAATGTGACACAGATCTGATCTTTTCAGGGCTGTGTGGACACGCAAATCTGATCTTTCCAAATTGGATTTGTCACTTTCATATGTGGTACTAAATCTGATACGTATCCGATTTGCAGCCATGCGACCTGAATGTGAACGCTCAGATTCGAATTCATGTGGCTTTTTACTTATACACATGCATATCAGCCTGCAGCGGCAGCGCGGGAAGGTAAAAATGGAGAAGAGCTGCGATGTCAGTGGAAGGATGGAGAAGTTGGGGATTTAATTGATATTTGGGGAAATGAATCTGTTCAAGCTTAACTGGAAGGAACCTTTCATAATAGAGTAGAATTTGAAATAATTGCCAAAGAAATGGCACACCACAGACATGAACGTGGCTACAATGCCAAAGAAAAATAAAGAGCCTGAAGTCAAAATTTAAGGAGGCAAAAGACTCGAATTAGCGCAGTGGTCATGGCCGCCCAACGTGCCAATTTTACAACCAGCTTTTTACCTATGTAAAAACGTATCAATGTGCGCATGCGTGACGTTTTGGAGGACCAATGAGTTCACATTACAGTCAGATACAAGTCACTTGTAGTTATGAATGTGACCTGTCAAGATAGACAAATCCAATCTGAGCAAAAAATCGGAATTGAACGATGTGGCTGGCAGTGTGAACATAGCCCTAGTGACACCCTTCTAAAGCATGTGAAAGCAGGAAAATAAGTGCAGTGTTATACATTGTCTGGGGGACATTTATTGCCTTCAATTGTTTTGGCAAGTTCTGGCAGCAGAGCAGGTAAGGGCATACTAAAACCAATGTGAAAAGTATGTAAAGGCATGAGATTAAGTATAGAATTGGGGACAATTGAAGACCGGGGTTATTTGTAGGAGATTAACTCGGAAGATGCAGTAATGTAACTTCCAGGCCAGGTGTCAGCTGAATAGTAGACCATACCTGAATGGCGCGGCCTTGTATGCATAGGGTTCTTTTTCCTTATGTATGATTCACAAATTGTATTTCTTCTAATATTTCTCATCCCGTAGCTTCACTAATTGCTCTGAATCCACTGGGAATCAGAGAAATTTGTTTTTGCTTTCCAAGTAAGCTATGCCACCCCACCGAATATTTCTTGGCAAAAAGTGTTTAATTGTGTTTACTGGTATTGTAATACAAAACCTTGATGTTCACATATGACACATTGTTTTAGACACAAAGATAAAGATTTCATACAATGGGTCAGTGTAGAATCGCAGGTGAGTGGTTTCTAAAAAAAAGTCTTTGCACGAGTACAAATTGTAAGACTTTTTTGTTTTGGAGTAGGTTTACATGTGATACATCTGTCAGTCTCTGTCTTTTCTATAGGAGAAGCAGTATGCCCACTGGATGGCTGCCTGCCGTTTGGCTTCAAAAGGGAAGACCATGGCAGACAGCTCATATAACCTCGAGGTGCAAAACATCTTGTCCTTCCTAAAGATGCAGCACATGAATCCTGATCCCCAGATCATTGCTGAGCCAATCAATGCTGACATCAATTCAGAATGCCTGGTGTCTCCTCGGTACCTTAAGAAGTACAAAAACAAACAGGTAAGGATGGGGCTAGGTCTTTAGCGCTTGAAGATGTTAAGCTTGCTGTACAGTAGTGGTCTTGTGTTACGTGTATCTCTCAAAAGTTTGCATATGTCTTTCATGATTGAAACCTTGATTTCTGGGGTAACCTTTTTAAGCTAAATAACTGATTTTCATATTATATTACATATTTAAAGACTCTTTTGTCCAAAGTGATGTGAGACAAATAGCACATTGACTTGCTTTTAATTGAGGATTTTACACTGTATTTATGGAAAATTGAATAGTGACATTTTGGAAGAGTTAGAGGTCTATCATGTCAGATCAAAATGAACTGACGTCTAGTTTAGGCTAGGCTATAGTCTACTGTATGTGTGCCCCCTCTAAAAAAGGGATGCGTGACATCTCTGCATAGTAGCCGTAACTATTGACAAATAGGGTCAAGGTTTTCCCTGTGTTTAATTATTTTGTTTCTGATATCCTGGCAGATATTGGTTGATGCAGAATGTCATATCCATAAGTTTTGGTATCATCATTATTACAGGTTTTGGAAAATTTAAATAACATTGCATAATCTCTTCTATGCATTTTCTGCTGGACTTTTCAATCAATCAATCAATCAAATCAATCATTTATTTATATAGCGCTTTACAACACTAAAAGTGACCAAGGCGCTTCACAATTAAAAACTATAATAAACTAGGAGATAAAATAAAAACTTATTGAATTTAAAATAGAATGAGGTATCACAAACACCCTACAACAAATGTAAGAAACACATTACATAAAACACAATAGCATGTCGAGGGACACGGGGTACATGAAACAGTAAAATGTCAGCCCCAACTAAATATTAAAAGCTTTCTGAAATAATTTCCTACTAAATACAATATATTCATATGTATAGATCATATTTGAACCTAATTTACTTTACCTTTGGGTGTCTGTGTCTAAAAATCTGTTTGTCCCAATAAGATGTTTAATATTAGATTATGAGAATCATAAGATTAAGTAAAATAAAATTCTTATCTACAGTAGTTTGTAGATAAGTCATTTATATATTTATTCTCCGACCACCCACACCTTTTGCTCCAGAAGTAATTCTCTTGTGACTACCAGTCTTTGAACATGGTATATCACTAGTCATCTAGCTGGCTTTGATCAATATATCTATGAAAACTTACTGCAGGAAGGAAGGGTGTGAAAAACAAATCGATTTTCTCTGGGAATGTATTTCATGAAACTAGCTAACGAAGTAAATTAAAAGTGAAAAAATTTGGCTCATGACTCTATGTCGGACCATCCTGTTCTGATCCCATAGTACGGTGGTACTCGATTTTTATTTATTTTTTCCCCCCCCAGACATCCAAATTTCGTCAGTCACACAAAGCCAAGGTTCACAGAGTGGGAGTTTCCCTTGGTAAATGTTGGCAATTTATGCTTGGACAAGTGTTATAAAACACTGGTGCAATACATTTTTAAACCCAGATGCAATAATAAATGTGTGTCAATTTTAGGTATATCTTAGTAATGTGCCAGTGGTGTAACAGACTGTAGTCGATCCATATGGATCCTCTCCGTGGGTTGGCACACTTGTGAACCACAGATTAATAACAAAGTGTATCCATCATAGTATGAAATACAGTCTTAGTGTCATTACTTTAAGTAATATTTCCCTAAATCTCAAAGGACATGCATTTAGGGTAGTGTTGTCACGATACCAAAATCATGACTTTGATACGATACCTTTCTTAAATATTTCGATACTGAAGCGATACCACGGAAAAAAACTAAAACATTAAGAAAATTAATGGATAAACAGATGACAGAACTCAGAAGAGAGAACGGGGGGGTATTCCATGAAGCAGGCTTAAGGAAAAGTCTTGCTTATTTCGACAAGTCAGTCTTACTTATGTGAGAGATCCGTTCCATCAACGTGTCTTAAATTAATTCCAGCTGAATTACCATGGTAATTTAGGCCTGCGAACTAGCCTGGTCCGGACCAGGCTGTCTGATTTAGTTTAGCATTGTCTCAAAGAACGTCCGTCATGTGGGAACAGATTCCCAAAAGATCGCTCTGTCGGACGAAATTCCACAATCTTACTATTCATGTCATGTAATCTGTTGAATTATATATCCTCACCTGACATTATATTTTACATTATCTGATTGAATTATTTTGCTAATCTGTAAGGTGTACCAAAATGACATGATTTTGTTTGAGTTAG
>JAODJU010000025.1:6623923-6634024 GCA_026776725.1 Gnathonemus echidnorhynchus
CGGGCAACTTAGCTCCTGGGATCATTGGAACACACAAACCCCTCCACCACGATAAGGTGTCGGCTCCAGGAGAGGATGGACAAGTCGATTTAAAGAATTTAGAAGTGTAATTTTGATTGAACTAAAGATACTAAAGATATTAGTTTAGCTTAGTTGAGTAAGTACAGGGCAATCTGTGCCTCTGTGGGTTAGGAATCTGTGTCCATGTCTGAAAGGTGACTATATCGAAACCTCTGGCAGGCAGAGAACTTGTAACACTGCTAGTGCATTGATCACTTAACCCAGAAAAACAGCTCACCCAAGGCTTTGTTGTCACCTGTATATGTCTGTCTGATAGAAGACAATTTTGGGATATCCATCCATCTATCCTTTTAATGTAACTGCTTGCCCTATTCAGGGTTGCGGGGGTCTGGAGCCTATAATATGGGATATGTGAAAATCTAATAATTCCTATTTACAATTAACCTTCCATCAACTCCCTAAACAAATAGATTTCTGCACGGATCCTGGAAGCTCACCAGAATGTAGCCCAGATGAGTCTCATTGAAGCCAAGATGCGCTTTATCCAAGCTTGGCAGTCACTGCCAGAGTTTGGAATTACACACTTCCTGGCCAAGTGAGTCTTGCATAAGACACATTTATTTATATGTCACTTTTTTGTTTCTTGCATGGTAACAGAATCAAATGAAATGAATGATATTTGAAAATGAAATTTCACAGATGACTGATCACCACTGGAATTTGCAAACTTTTCAATTATCAATTTTATGTAAATAACATACCTCTTCTACCTACTAATTACAGATTTCAAGGAGGAAAAAGGGAAGAGCTCATTGGAATTACCTATAATAGGCTGATCCGTATGGATGCAAGTACCGGTGATGCCATTAAAACATGGAGGTTCAGTAACATGAAGCAATGGAATGTTAACTGGGAAATTAAAATGGTATGCTGCTTCACATTGCAGTTCGGCATGTCAGTTTCATATAGATGTCTTGGTATATAGGAAGAAATGTTGCTACTTGTATGCTGATATTTACAAAATGATGCGCTACTTAATCTGCAGGTCACAGTGGAATTTGCTGATGAGCCCAGCCTTGCTTTCATCTGTGCAGAAGTGGACTGCAAAGTGGTCCATGAGTTCATTGGAGGCTATATCTTCCTTTCCACTCGTGCTAAGGACCAGAATGAGAGTCTGGATGAAGAGATGTTCTACAAGCTGACTAGTGGCTGGGTTTGAAATTCTCCAAACAGGTTGTGGTTGGTCTGAGGGTTTTGGATGCATTCTTTTAGTCATGGCTATGCTATTTAAACCTGAAGTTTCCTGAGTTTCCTGCATTGATGCTAACTTATATTTGTATTAATGCTGGGATTTTGCTCAGTAATTTTCCCCACATGCCTTATGAAGTAGTAATCACACATGCGCCTTTGTCTGTGTCACAGAGCAGCCTACAGAACCTCCCCCACACAGACACACAGACACAGGTCAGTTTTCTTATCATGAAAATTATTTCAGCAGCTTCTCTGATGAGAAATGCATGACTAATAAAAAAACTAGTTTTTTACTTGAGCCTTTCCTCATTGCCCATCTGTGCATCAATTTTTTGTTAAGTAGGTGAAATTTTAGTAATAGAATTTGACACAGTTATGTCAGTCTTTTCCTTTGCTAAACAAATCCTCCATTAATATTTGTGCTAAATATAGTTTGCTGTGTTGCGCTGTCACCACATTCAAAAACAGCAGTAGGAGTTAATAGTGGAGGAAACTAGGTGTCCAGTTTCAGGATTTACAGGGGATTTTTTTTCTCTTATCCATATGAAGTAATTTTGTAGCACTTCTATATATTTTCGTAGGTTGTTTGAAGTTTCTTATTGAAGAAAAACACAGTATTGGTTTTGGACATGCTTGGTTTTAATTATAGTTTTGTTTAACACTAAAATGATTAATATGCAATTTTTATTTGAAAGGCCTTGTGGACTTGCACAGGCAATATAGTGGTAAGGCCAAAGAATGTGTTTGTAGAAAACGATCATGTTTATGTCTCATCAGTTTTGTGGTGTATCTAAAGTGTGCAGTGTCCTCAGTGCTATACCATGAATTGTGTTGTGAATAAGGACTGGTCCCTGATTGTCCACTTATTTGACTGCCTTGCTTTTTCATATTCAAACACTATATAGTATTATTCAGTTCCATGTTATTTTTATGCACTAGTAATAGGTCACAAAAACTTTAATATGCAAAGTCCATTACTCCTTGGTATGAAGGAATGCAAATTAAGTGTTTTGTAAGTAATGTTTAAAACACAAGTTTTATAAAATTGTACAGTTGTCATTGCTGCCCTTTTTTTGTTGTTTTCCCCAGGAAAAAGCCATCTGTCATTACCATTATATACTTTTTAAGAATGTTTAACATATATTAAAAATATTGTTTCAGACTCCAAGTAAGGGGAGAAAATCAAATTTTAACACTGATTTCAAGCTCTCAGGACTGCTGAAAAGAGCTTAATTTACTACTTTCTACTTACCATTATTTTTCCTCAATTTAATTGTACTGTATGCATGTCTAAGCAGTCCAGTTTTGAAGTACACTTATATTACAATGAATTCTTACTCGAGTTTGTATGTATTCATACTAAACCTATATACAAAATGAAGGCTGTCATCACTAAGGTCTGGAGACAAGTTGCCAAGCTTTGCTTTTGAGTCTCCTCTTTTTATCTTTGCCTCAAATGTCTGAAACAGCAGTGCATGACCTGCTGTTTTGACTGTAAAAAATGCATTTATTTTAAAAATAAAAGTTTTTATTTAAGCATTGCCATGACTGATACGATTTATTTACACTTATGCAGTCTTTATTTTTAATGATAGTATGGTAGTTTGTAGATATTTTGTGTTATATAATTTCACTTTTAATGGAAGGTAAGTATTGGTAAAATTGTTTGATGGCAAAACATTACTTAAGCATGATTTACCCACCAAAGCTGCTTGTATGCGAGTGAGGGGATTAGAAGAATAACATCTACTGAAGCATTAAGGAAAAGCTGAAATTTCACTTTACCAAATTACTGAACCCCAACACAGGTCACATGATCATACTTTTAAAATATATATCTTTTAAATAGGATTTTATACTGCACTGTGTACTCATCTGAAGTATGATATAACACTTCAACTCTAATATAACACTACAACACTATAAGTGGTAATACTGCAATGAGGTTATTCCCTAGTTGCTTGGAGCCACTTGGGAAAACACAAAAGTAAAGAGGCAGTACTAGACCCTACATAAACCATATTCCACAAACAAGAGACTAGCTCAGCCCACCAAGTAAATTGGCCCAGCTGACCACTGTTAACCCTAAACAATAGAACTGCCTATTCCACGTTATCCATGGATTTCTGTTAATCTCTAGAGATCTATGTGCAGTGCCTTGCAAAAGTACTGAATGCCCTTTAAGATCTGATTTGCCTGAATTACAAATGAAACATAAACATAAACCTGTCAGTTTTTTTTCTTTAAAACTCAAAGTATATTTATCAGCAAATATTCTTCAAGAATGTTAAACAAAGCCTACAGTCATTTATTGCAAAGGTAAATTTGAGGAGGCTGGTGCCACCTGGTTCCTATGGAGTTGCCACCTGTCTGTTTTTCCAGGATTGTCCTTTTTAAGTCAGTCTTGGTAAATGTATTATTTCTCCTAGGGCACTGAATGTCCCGGTTTTCAATATGGTCAATATTTACAGTTTCTGTTTAAATGACTACAGGGGATCCTCGGGTTACGACGTCTCCACATACAACGTTTCGAGTTATTGATGCGCACTCCCTTAAAAACTTTTAAGAATTGAGACGTGAATGTTTCAGCTTACACCGTTAGCGTCGTACTTACGGACCACATGGGCGTATTAGTTTGGCTGCGCATGGCGGAAGAATACACAGTAACGTGACGTATGAGTGAAGGACAAGGTTTCCCCAGTACGCTTACCTACGCCATTTTGGACTGTTAAAAGTGCAAGTGTTCTGTTTGTGAAGAGGAAAGCCATCACAATGGAAGTGAAATTAGACATTGTAAAGAGATCAGAAAAAGGGTGTGTGTGTGTGTGTGGGGGGGTCCCCTGCTACCTGTGGCGCCCCTGAGTACCCCGGTTGGCTGCCCCTGCTAGCTGTGCGGGGTCAGAGATGGGGACTAATCCGGGCCAGTTGGGGATCTGGTACGCCTTTATTGCTCCACTAGGGCTTTGAGAGGCGGTGGGGAGATGCGCCGAGACACTGCCAGCGGTGGGGCCCTCATACCTGAACTGCAGCCACTAATTTTAATGCATTGTAAACAAGAACACACAACTCTCTCACACATATACATACACACTTTACACTAACACGGGACGGAGTTGCAATGGGGGCTGAGGGGCCCCTAACTCTCTGTCTCTGGCCCTGTGCGGGTAGGGTGGCCTGCCGGGTGGAAGATCCATCATGGGGGGAGATGCAGGCGGCCTCCTCTTGTGGGCCGCGGGCCAGGTGGTCCTTGGCTCTGCTGCGCAGTGGTGGGGCCCTGGCGGGCGGTCCGGGGTATCTTGGGACACTCTGCGCCCTTCTAGGCAAATTGGGGGGTTCAGTTTGGGCTGGGCGAGGGGTCTGCTGCTCTCCAGTCGCCGCGGGTCCACTCCCGGGTGGGGGGCACTTTGTTTGTATGGGCCTCCCCTCGATCATCCTGCAGTGTCGGGGTGTGATGTGGTACTGTCTTGCCAAATCTCATACCTCGACTAAATTCCATCCCCCTTGATGTGCTGCTCAGCTGTTTGCCCAGGAATACAATCATGATGATGCAGTTTCAAATTACCCCTGTACATTTCAAATTCACCCTTACTGATACTGCAGGTGTTTGTGAATGTTTTAAAAAGGTATTGTTATACAAAATCATTTTCATTTAGCTTGACAGTATAGCTGAAAATTTTTATTATATTTTATTATATCAACATGGTTTGTTAGATTATCAGTGTATATTTACCTCGATAGCAAAATTTTATCGATAACCGTATATTTGTCTCAAGAATTTTTTCATTGGCAAATCTTAATAGATTACTTATGTATATTTAGCTCCATAGCAACACGTTAGTAAGATGATTTATTATTGAGGCATATTAGGCTCCATACTGATGTTTGCTTAGCCAGCATGAATTTAATAATTATTACCTTGATATTAGGGATTTTGCTTTACCAATCTGCATTTAATCGCAGATCTAATTATGTTACAAATAATCCAAATTTTCAGGCCAGACTAAAGCCATAGCCATAAATACTGTAATTAACAGTTATATAAGGATGTGTTTCTTAATAGTTATAGCTCTGTATTGTATTGCCTTTGAAGTGTAGGACATGGTGATGTCACCATAATATGTAAACATTAATCACTGCTAAATGTTGTGTGTCCATGTGAATGTTGTTGATCTCTGTTCTAATTTGGAGAATGCACACCCTTTTAATCTGAAAGTTGATGTTTATCTTTAGAAGTAATACAGGCATGGATAAGAAGACAGCATGTACAAAAAATATTTCATTGTTATTAGTGGACCAACAGTACACAGAGCACACAACAGTAAATAGTGCCAATAAATGTCAAAAATCACTTACACAAAATCATCGGAATAACCGGAAAAAGAACGAGACAAACAAAAACTCAGAACGTATCAGATTTATATAACATAAATAGATGATGTGCACACAAACTCATTAGAATTATGTAAATATGGTAAGCAGAACTGATGGAACAGCTTACCACATTTCCTGTAGTGAATAATTGGGTCCTTGCCTTCTTGAACAATTTGCCTGCAGTAGCAATGGATGTCCACCTTGATGATATGGGCTAGGTAGAGTCCTCAGACAACTGGGAAATGGTGTTGAGATCTCATTCTTGAGGCAGGATAAGAATTATTTATGCATGAGTTTCTGATGGCGTTTCATCATGCAAAGATCATCACTTTGCCGAAAGTGAGACTGTTTGCAATAGCAAAGAGTTCACAGTCTGAGCTTCCCTCTTCTCTTGCTGCTGGACTTGGGGCCACTGCAGATGAACTGTCTTACTTGAAAAGCAAAGCAGTCCAGTAACCTGTGCAAATGTTTTCATCTGTACTTCTTGAGTACTTCCTTGCCCGGAGAGATGTCAAACTGCTTAATCCTTTTCTTAGTCCTCCTCTTGAAGGTATCCTTTATCTTCTGCTGGGCCTTCTCTATGTTCTCCTGTACCTTTTTGTATTTAGTCCTTTATTGATTTATAAGTAGAAGTTCTGATGTAATTTTTTATGTATTTGGGAACAGTCTTTGACATTATAGCAGAGTTTAACCTTGTCCAAAATGTCCTTGCCCTCTTCAATCTGCCTGTCCACAAAGACCTCAGTGTCCTGTTCATCCACATCCCCAACATTTATGTCAGCCAGGGGGCTGTTCCACGAAGCGAGCTAACCTCAAAAGCCAGGTTTATTTCGACAATCCCGGCTTAATTTTTCCAAATTCAGTTCCACAAACGAGGCTAACCTGAAGCTCTGCTTAGTTGCTATGTCAACATATGCTCTTGGACAAGCCTGCTCCGTGGCAGGTTAGCTGTAAAGCTTAGCTTAGCTTGATGAATATGATTGGACAAGCCATGTGATGTCACAGCACGACATTCTGTGGGGCTGGGATTATTCTGCTGCTGTTCTCTCCCTCTCTCACACACATTGACCCTCCAATATACAATTATTACAGATTACATGCAGGCGATTCCAATTACTCAGAAAGTATAAAATGACAAGGAGTGCATCGAAGGCTTTTACATGAATAACCATGGCGTGCCCGTTTATTCATAATCCAGTTGATGAGGGAGCGCAGGTCATTCATAGCGCTTTAAGGCAACAGGTTCCACAAGTACTTCGGCCCAGGATAGATCCGTTGCATTTTCCGGGTGATTATTTATACGAGTGCTATAGATTTAGTAGATGCAGTATTACATATTTGTGTCAGTTATTGGAACCTTACATTTCTAAGAACACACATCGCTCTAAAGTCTTTACGGTTGCACAGTCTATGTGTATCACTTTGCGTTACTTTGCCAGTGGTTCTTTTCTGTACAGTGTGGGGGATGCTGAACATTTAAGCAAAGCTACAGTGTGCCGTGAAATCGGGAAGGTTTACATTGCATTAAAGTCCTTTTTAAATATATTCATTACCTTTCCTGGCCACCGAGGCATTCTTGGTATTAAGGAAACTTTCTTTGGAGTTAATGGTGCTGAATCTTTAAACATCTAGTCATTTACAACACATAAATCATTACCTGTACACAGTAAATACTGCATGGGTATATAAGGAAGAGACAAATGTTATTCGCTACAAAATAGTTTCAAGTTCATACAGCTAGGATTTCTGAGCAAACAGAAATTATTTCCTCATCCTCCTGTGTTGTGGATGGCCCTGTGATCTGCAAAAAGGAAACATTTGTTGGTTATATTTATTTGCCATGGCCACACTGCAATCAAATTCAACTTTTATTGTCACATACAAAGTACAACAAGCAGTGGTATGCTTACTGCTGTACAATGCCTGACCATACTGTAAGTATTAACCAGAGGCGATCCTAGGGTCTGTTGGGGCCCCAAGCAAAAATTCACTGGGGGCCCCCCCTCTAACCAGTTTTTGTCATCATTTTAATAAATTTGGCTCTCGGTCGCCATCTAGTGGCTTGGGGGCCCCAAGCAGCTGCCTGCCCTGCCTGCTGACAAGATACGCCTCTGGTATTAACAGTACAACTAAAAATTAAACCATTTCTATTAGAAGAGAGACTTAACTTACAGAATTAACTTAAGTGAACAAAAACCACAATACGACAGAATTAGCAGCAGATGAAGGCATTGGACTGATAAACATTAAATATAAAACCCACAGTTATTGCAGTGTATTAAAGTATATGATTAAATACAATACTCACAACAGATTCTAATGACTATGGTTCAGGATCCAAGAGGATCAAGACACCATCCACTACTGTAATGCATTAGAATATTTGTTTAAGACATTTAACAGAAAGCAAGGCAGAGAGGGGAAACAGAGTAAAGACCTACCATATTTTTCGGACCATAAGACGCACTTCTTCTCCCCCAAAAGTGGGGAGAAAAAGTCACTGCGTCTTATGGTCCAGATATTGCTCTGCTCACATGCTTTAACCTTCTGGGGTCGAGTGCATTGTTGGCGACGCAGCGTACTTTTCACGTCTATTTCAGTTTATAGCCTACCTCGCTGAAATCTTAATGTAGAAACATGAAAAAAGCCGGCTATATCCGTAATCTGTCTTCTTTTCAAAATCAGGTTAAATCGCCAAAAAAAAAAATCAAACCATGTCACCTTACTTTGTTTTACCTGCATCGGGGGCGTGTAGTACCGCTGTCACCCGAAGATCGCTATTCACATTCTAAATAGCCACATTAGCGCGTATTCAAATCATATTCACATGGTAATTTGCTGAACAACGCAGTGGTGAAACACGATCCAGTTAACATAAAATATTTTAGGACACTATTTGGTTCAGAATCTTTTTTCTTCATTTCCCTCCTCTAAAACTAGGTGCGTCTTATGGTCCAAAAAATACGGTACCTTTAACATAAGATTGCACATGACTGGAAGGAACAACATCTGAGGATGTTCCTCCCTCAATCCCCCCAATAATAGGCCGTGTATGGTTCTGTGCAAGGGCCATCACCTCGGCTGGGGTACAGGCTGCTGGAGGTGGGCCCCCACCAGCTGCAGCAGCCTCAGCTCTCTTTTTGGTGGCTAAATTATACAATGCAATGTGGGCTTTAAATGAATTCTTTAAAAATGTAGTTCTAATTAGATTTACTTTTTACCATTCTGAAGAATATTTTTGTATTTAATCTTCACTTGCTGCCAGGACCTTTTCGTTCCACTCATGTTGCTCCTGAAACCAAGCATTATTAATAATTACAATTATATATCACTTTTTGTCTAAGATGGACCCATATAATTAACACGCCGTCCTGTTTATAAATGTGTTAAAATAACCTTAAAGTACCTTACAACTGGTAACAAAATACATATGTAAAAGGAAATATTATTGTGACTATACATTTTGAAGGCTTGAAACTGTTCTCATTTAGTTGTTAAATATAATTTTTACATCCTTAACACAAAGGTTACTTAAATCATGTTCTTACGCATTTAACCTGTCAGCTATTTTCTGCCATGCAGCCTCATGAGATTTGATGATGCAGCTCGTGTTCCCCTTTCTGGTTATTATGTCTTTGTAGTCCTCATAGGCTTGCAGTAATAATTCTTGCTCCACTTGGGGGGAAAACGCAGGTCTTTCCTTTCCTTCCATTCTTACTTATCCAGCATCGATTAACAAGGCTGCCTTTTATATCGCGTGGACGCGCACGAGCCTCGCTTGTCAAGCTTGGCTTGAATTAGCGGAAATTAAATACACCTGAATTTTGTTAGTGGAACTCAGTGAGCCTGAAGTGAACTGTTAGGCTAACTCAATTAGCCTATTACAAATACTCGTAATCCTCGATTTTATAAGTTCGCTTCGTGGAACAGCCCCCAGGTGTCCTTTGATCTGACGTAAATAAAACAGTTTTTAGGTAGACAGTAGGAACCTATAACCATGCAACATTCACCAATCATCATACATTTTCTTACTGATTAGGGCTTTTCCCACATGGTGGAACATTTCTACACTTCATACATAAAATAAAAGACAACAAATTGCTAAAGATGATCACTGAAATGCCATTGATCACCTCAGTTGTGGCTCCCTTCCATTCCTCGGATGGAAAGGTGCGTACCTGGAAGATGCCTGGACTGAGGCATTATGTACAAACCCATTTTTTAGATGCTCCTCCCACCTTTGTTAGTGTTCTTCAAGGGATTTTTCGATGGCCCTCTTTATGGTCTGGTCGGTCCACTCTTCCAGACCTTTAGGGAAAAAACAAACCTCCTAATTAATGTTAAAAAACATATATGATAATAAATCTATACTTATGTTGTTATATTAAGAACATAAGAACATAAGAAATTTACAAACGAGAGGAGGCCATTCGGCCCATCAAGCTCGTTTGGGGAGAA
>JAODJU010000025.1:6726110-6737119 GCA_026776725.1 Gnathonemus echidnorhynchus
CAGCTTCGCCACTTACGCACATAGAGTGAATGCCTCGTCTCTTTTTGAACCTATCAAGCCAACCAGAATTCGCAACGAAATCAGTAAGCCCCATTCGTTCAGCAAAATAATTTGCTTTCTCCATGACTACTGGACCACTTAGTGGCACATTTTTGGACCTCACACCTTTAAACCACTCATACAAAGCGTCCTCCAATGGGCCATAGTTGCCTGACCTTATTTTTTTGCAGTCCCCTGATCGAGTCTTTTCGTAACTTTCAATCAGCTTTTCTCAGTTCTTCATAATTGTGGCCAATGTGCTTACATTCTTAAGGTCCAATTCAGCCGCAAGCTGAGCTTTCTTAGCCCCCTGACGTCGTTCCACCGTCCGAATTATCTCTATTTTTCTTGCTAAAGAAATCAACTCACGTTTTTTTAACATCGCCATGATGAATTATGCACGTGGCGATATAAAGCCCAAATGACGCCATGCGTTTCGCTTGTGCCTGCAACCATGGCAACAGGTGGCACTCACTGGAAAATCAATAAACAGGTACTGACTGCTGCTCGCTTTGGCTACGCGATTAAGCTGATGTCAGACTTATTTTAAACTATTAAATCTGGAATGATTGAGGCAAATCGTTATAACCGAATAAAAATTCATTGAAATATTTCTTTGGGGAAGACAGTAGACATCGTTATAGCCGAATTTTCGCTATAAAAGAATCGCTATATGCGTGTTTTCTTTAAGGAATTTAACGTTACTGAAGGTCGGGGATTTGGAATCGAAGCGTTACAAGCGTGTTTTCATTTTAAGCCGAATCGTAATAACCGTGCTCGACTGTAGATCCATTGCAATATTCTTTTGAGAGACAAACAAACAAAAGACACTAACAAGTCTGGTAAAAATCTGATATCCCATGCTTAAATACTGTTTGCGGTTAGGATATAGTATTCAATAAATCGACCACATGCAATTACATTTATAACTCTTAATACATTTAACAAAATAAACATTTTAAAATATTTATTATAAAATAGAGTTACTGTTGACTGCCATGTTTAAATGATGACAGGGGAATCTTGTACAATAAAATTCTCTCTGACATCAACATTGGAAAGGAGGCATGTTTCCGACAGATAGTGATGCTTTTCTCTGACTTCCAACTCAGAGAGAGATTATCAAATGCAGGATAAATCATGATGTACACCATGAACCAGAAGATGGTCATGAAAGACTTTGTTCCGTGATCATCCTACCTTGTGGCAGCTTGATTGCTCTGTCATTGTTTGCTGACTTCCATAGTCTAGCACAGGGTTATTCAAATCATGTTCCTCGAGGTCCTAGCACTGCTGGTTTTCCAGCCTTCCTTTACCTGTCAGTCAGGTGTGAAGCCTCTGACCAATCAGAATCAGTAATTATTAAACTAACTACCTGGGAGAACTGTAAACAAGGCCTGGATTTGGAATCGAGGTCCAGATTTGAAGAACGCTGGTCTAGCACCTTGCCTTTTAGTCTCAGTAGGGCAGGGGTGGGGGTGCTGGTTTTTGGGATGGCCTCTCAATCAGGCACAATAGCAATCTGTGACAAAGATGCAATGATGCTTCATAAATTAAATCTCCTAGGACAGTTCTCCTTAGAGAATATGTGATAACACTGCAAACACCTTGCATCTGCTTGTGCATTTGAAATCTTTGTTACTGAAAGGCTGATCACCAGCAGAGTTTCTGAGAAATAGGGAGGATGGATCGGATGATAAATTCACCGTTATCTGATTTTAAACCACCTGTTTCACTGAACAAAAATTTCTCTCACCAATGCACCACCTTTCCCAAAGCTGAATATTGACACCCTCTTGAAAAGCTGGAAGGCCCACAATTTGCCCATATCTGGGGTACTTGGGGAGGGCACTCACTCCACTAATCACATTCTTCAGTTGCTTTTAATCCATTAGTTAATTAAAAATAAAAACTCTGTTTAAGATACAGAGTGCAGATCACAATCACAGACGCTCCTCTACTTACAAACTTTCAACTTACGAACTTTAAGACATACGAACAAAGAGGACCGTAAGTCCAATTGTGTTCATTGGGCTCCTGTTTCCTGTCTGCAACATAATTTTTTTTTTCTGTGCGCCAATTCCGGGTAGTACGACTTCTGGCCGCTACTCCCGCCATGCAGCAGTGCAGCTTGCGAACTCCCAGCATCATAGTTCTCTGTACTTGTGTATACCCTTAAAATGATGTCGAGTAACGAACATTTCAAGTTATGAATGGCCGTACGCATCTCAGTCGTAAGTAGAGGAGTGTCTGTATATGCAAGGTATTACGTGAATTTTCCCTTGGGAAAACTCTAGTGTGGGCGGTATCATAGGGGGCAGCACATGGCTCAGTGGACTGAGCCTCTGTGCCTGTGATCAGAAGGTCAGTGGTTTGAGCCTGGCCTCAGCCCATCTGCAGGTCCTTCAGCAAGGCCCTTAACCCCCACCTCCCTGGGTGCTGGTATGGGTGGCTGCCATTCATTGCTCTCACCTATGTTGGGGAAGGTGTAAAGAAGATTTCCCCATGGTGATCAGTTGTTATTCCACTGTGCTGCAGAACACTAGGGGGTATAGGGGAGTGTTTGGGTAAATCTGACCTGCTGGTTGAGTTTCCTGGTCAACTAGTTCCATGCAACCTCCTACTTAAAGTTCTACATAAACAGTTGTATGGATTTGTAATGCACAATTATGCAAGTAACCACTAATTCGCTAGCATTTGATGCCAACATAACATGGCAATTCTCAAAGATTAGGAAATTTGCACATAGTAAATCATGATATACACTGTTTGAACAGCGAATAAGCGTCCCTTCGGTTTTAAGTTTCTGTCGACAACGCCTTTATCAAGCTGACCCT
Organism: Gnathonemus echidnorhynchus; assembly: GCA_026776725.1. Classification (NCBI taxonomy): domain Eukaryota; kingdom Metazoa; phylum Chordata; class Actinopteri; order Osteoglossiformes; family Mormyridae; genus Gnathonemus; species Gnathonemus echidnorhynchus. The sequence continues at coordinate 6,728,987 of JAODJU010000025.1, forward strand.
TCTGCAGTGGAAAACCATACCGAGCTGGAACTGCTTTGCAACGTGTCCCTTTGCAGTGCGCCTTGGGTAGAACTCAGTTCCTGTATGCCAGTGAAAAAACGCCATATGGAGATACAACTGAAGGGCCTGATTATCTGTATCAGGGTTTAAATTGGGGTTGCAGGGTAGTATTATTTCCACATGGTGGTATATTTCCAGGAGCAGGGTTGGGCAGCTCTGCTTCAGGTGCTCCGGTTTAAAAATTTCTCTTTAAATAATAAAGGGATTAGTTGTCATTGTTGACACACCACCAAAGACGACAATGTGATGTGTCTTCTGCATTTAACCCATTTATAACATCATGACATAGCAAGGGACAGCTAATTGACCAACCAGGGAGCAGTACCTTACTCGGGGTACCTCAGTGGTTCATTGCTGGTCAGGGATTCAAACCAATTTACCTTTTGATTACAAGTGTGCTTCCCAAACCATTAGGCCACCACTGCCCTATTGTACAGATGTTCTAATGGTTGGTACTGTTGGCACTGGAGTCATAAATCACAGAACAAATGGGGTATTGATGACTTTTATTCTAGTGGTATGCACACATTTTAAAATACAGTGAAATGAATTTCAAGTCATGCGTATCACATGACTGAGTTTGTGGAAAACATTACATTTAAATACTCTCTATGAAAAAATAAGGTAGGACATCAGATAGAGGCGCTCCCCAGGTTACGATGGTCCATGTTACGATATTTCGTCTTTACAATGGGTAAACGTTTTTCGCTTTCAGTACATTTAACAAATTACATGAGATATTCAACATTTTATTATAAAACAGACTGTTAATGATTTTGCCCAACTGTAGGCTAATTTAAGTGTTCTAAGAACGTTTTAAGGTAGGCTAGGCTAGGATGTTTGTTAGAATAGGCATAGGTAATAGTATTAAAATGCATTTTCCCCTTACAATAGGTTTATCGGAACGTAACCCTATCGTAACCAGGGGAGAGGCTGTATACATTAAATATATTTAGCCCCATAAAAATCAGATATTGTCCTGCTGTACTGCATCTGCACCTGCAGGCATGCTGTGTTCAGATCACAATCATTTGTATAATTTAAACAGTAGCAAGGGTTAAACCTTTTCCCCCCCACTCTACACAAAACTTGTCCTTTATTTGAAATGAGGTAAAGCAAGTTCCTAAGTGCAATGCTTATTTGTGCTACGTATACAAAGAAAGCAAAAACAACAAAGCAATTATCCACCAACACAAGGTTCACAGCATAATAAAATGATCGTGTTTATTTAGATGATAGTTGCAAGAGTATTGAAGTTGTTGACTTTAATGTGATATGCCTTTTAACGTTGTGGGGAAAAAATTCTGGCACAAAAAAAGAAAAATCAATTTCACATTCTAAATGATTCTAAGTAATTATTTTCCCATGTGTTGCTTGTCCAGCAGTATTTTATGTTCATTAACATTATTAGCATCATCAATTTTATGTTGTGAGGGACAGTGCATTAGCACTGATTTACTTTTCAGTATATCAAATATAGTATGAAGCAGCAAGGGTCACTTAACTCACTTTTGGTAAATGTAACCAGATTGCACATATTACAGTCCATTTTAAAATATATACCTGCAGATACTGAATATTGTTGAACGCAAAATTTTAAGAAAGGACAAGTTACTGTAAATAGATTTTTAACTCTAGTGTATGTCCCCACCAGTAACAGGAAAAAGGAAAGGAAAACATGATGTTTCCTTTGCAAGCTTTAAATGTATTTTATTCTTAGCATCATATTTATTCAACAAGTACAATAATGACATTCATTGAAACATATGACACCCAGACTAAAACACAAGTTCATGCACACAAAAATTAGCTCCTTACATATTACAGGTGCACTTTTAAAAAGAGGGAAAAGGGTATAAAGAGGGTTTAAGTAAGATTTTCTGCAAGATCAAAGGCACTGATTTATATGGTATTTCCTACTTTCAAAATGTCAGAGATGCATTATATTCTTGGGAATGTTGATTTAGTGCAAAGTGTAGCATACCAGTATATGTATATCACAGTAAAAAGACTACAGTATTCAATATTACCACTATACATCTGTCAAATTGAAGTCTTGTCCAATAGTAAAAGATCCACATTATTAATTTAAGTAAGACATTGTAATAGTCAATGAACAGAGTGCAATGTCTTCTGAGGTAGAAGCACTCCAAAACATCTTGACTATTAATAACTGACGATTACACTATCAAGAACATCAGCCTTTCAGCCAACTAGTACAAGTATAATCAAAATTATGAAAGCCTTCCAAAAGTCTCTATTTCATGAACTGATGATGGCAGTTCTGGAAGTAATTTCAGACTGTTATATGTTGTGTATTATCTAAAATTTCAAGCAACTAGTGTGGTAGGGGGCTTGTTTTTATTAAAATCATTTCATCAACAATAGCTGTGCAGCTATCAGCCTGTGTGCAATCTGTTTACTTAAATATGTGTTAAGCGACCCTTTCCATTCCACACACTTTTCCATTCAAAGATATATATGAAGGGAATGTTTCTGAGCTCCTCCAAATGTCAAAGGTCACAAATAAAGGTAAGAATCTAATTCTTTAGCTGGACAGCTCATTGTTAGGAGAGTTAATCCAATAGACTCCAAAAGAGGTATTATAGTTACAGTGCAAAAAAGATGAGAAATTCAAGCTTAATACAAAATAGCACCAAACAAACAAAAAAGCATGCAGGTAACTGAGGTATTCAAGTGAAAAAGTCAACTGCTACTTAAATAAATAAAACATAGTGAGCTATGATAAAAAAAATTTAAAAAAGCTTTGAAAAGTTAAATTAAAATTGAGGCTAATTTTATTTGAAATTCAATTAAAAAAAACGTCATAAATGCAAACTTTTTATAGCAAACTTGTAGCACTGCAACAGCTCTAACTTTGGTACAAAAAGGATGAGTAAAATCAGGGAGCATTCTGTATCATAAATGTGTAAAGATGCTATATTTTTTTTCTCCATCATCAAAATTTGCAGCATACTTCCCAAGCAGAGGATGTATATATTATTGTACTATCAAAACTAAATATAGTAAATGGATAGTTTAATGGTCTTAAAATGCAATCATTCTCTGTATCAAAAGACATTTACTGAAACAGATGTAAATTTCTTTGAGCTATAATATTGTTACAATTTATCCAGTTGTCACAAAATACATAAACATGCATCCTTGAACACTACAGATTTTTGTATACACTAAATGGGAATGTTGAACTCTCATCTGTTTCATGTTTGAAATTAAGTAGGGCCTTTCACATAAAAAGTACTGTACTTTAATGTTTCACACATTACATACAAATACATAACACAATGGAAATTGTTCAATGTCACTGAATGAATAAAATTAATCAAGCAACAAATATCAAATAAAAACAGCACTCCATTGCTCCATGATCAGAGTAATTATAAAATGCTATTAAACTGGCACTAGTGCACAGACTGAGGAATTTATTCTATTAATCAACATTTGCTTCTTTAACTACTAACATAAAGCAGGGCTAAATGCAAAAGACAGCTAGAACTGATAAAAAAAAAAAAAAAAAATCCTCATTTTTTTTATTCTTTATAAAGCACTCTCGTGATTAAAGAATGTGGGAGGGAGGGACAGATTGTTTGCGCAAAAATTCAAATCAAAATAACCCTTATTTACAAATTTTAAACCATAGCTTTCTAACGATTCTCATCCTCTCCTCAAATTATCAAAAGCTGTGATATTACATTTCTTCCTGGTGTGATGCAGGCTATTTTTGAAAATAACTGTAAAGTATTTAGCTCAATTATTTGAAACCTGAGGTTGATTTGCTTTGAGGCTGCGCAAAGCTCTCCGTGCAGCAGCTGACTTTGCAATCCTGTAGCTGCGGCCAACGCCTTTGAATTTGCCCTTGCCCACCACCTCCACAGTCACCCTCACTTTGCCATCGTACGTTCTCTCCGCTGGGCTGCAAGGATTCAGCAATAGCAATAATAATAAACTAAAATAACCACAATGATGATACAGGACTTGATATTAAGACTGTTAGAGCTGTATACTACAGAATAAAAGGTTCATTTGATGAGTAAGCAACCATTAAAATTTAAGCTATACATTTTTCATACCAAAAATAAATCTGAGTTAAAAAATTAAGAATTATTCTACTATTCATACATATGTCTACACATGCTCACTACACATTTCAGCTATTATCAATCAGATGCACCTACGTTGATTTCAGATAAGCAAGTTACCTTTGTACATAATCCAGAAATGTGACTTGTTGAAGTTACAGCCCCCATTATAAAAGTATACAGCCAACATCTTTTAATTACTTTTCCTAAAAGTTTATTTCCCGTTGTTCCTATTTTTTTTTACATGCACTTTTCGTCATAAAAATTTATTAAAGGTTAAAGTCTGATTTCAAAACTAAGCACTTTAATCACTAAAGGATAGGGGTGTAACGGTACACAATTCATGGTTTGGTACAAACCTCAGTGTTGGGTTCACAGTTCAGTACAATTTTGGTACAGCAGGGAAAACTATTTGTTTTGAAATTATTTATTAAAACTGCAAACACAAAGTAGGAACTGATGTAAGCCAAAAGGTAATGTGTCTGTTGACGTGCTTTAATAAAACTTAAGTCACTTGCACATTGTAAAAATAATCATCATAAACTAAATCTCATCTAAATCCTCTGTTTACACTACCGAGTATGGTCGTATATCTGTAGCTGTTATTTTGAACAAAAAATTTCCTGGCAAAAGCTAGCCAGCTAGTGACTAATTACCTTACACCAGTTGTACATATTAGGATGAAGATCTTAGATGAGTTAGCACACTGGATACATTTGCTTCTCTCCAGTGCTGGTGTAATTTACCAGGAAACCAAACTGTTCTCAAACCACCGATTATGACTATGATTATGATAAGCCTTAGCTATAACCAACTCACAGCCGGCATTAGCATGTTTTCAATTTTGAACATCTACTCTGGAATTTAAGTTTTTCCCATGTCAATAAATGCATTGATTCATTTCATTGTGGCTACTGAACCGAAAATAATGTACCAAATGGTATGCAATAAATACGTTTACTATTACAGCCCTACAAAAGGTTTATAGACTTGAAATCCACTTTACCTGAAGCACCATCTTATAAAAAGAAAAGCTAGGCAAAATGCCTAAAAAAGTCACAAGCATGGAGGAATAAAGTCCAATTCTGAGCAAGGTACCAACCTGAACTTTGCAGTCTCTGGCTCCATTTCAAGCAATTCACGAACAGGAGAACGTGGCACATTAGCAGAAAATTTCTCTGCAGGAAAATAGAACTATAGCTATTTAAAACACAAACATACAACAAAACATTTTCAGGAGGGGAAAAAAACATTTAGGCCAGGTGTATTTGACCCTTTTCATATCATACCTATTAGAGGCCTCATCATTGGATAGTACACTTTCCAAACAGTCTCCAATGACATTTTGCTATCCATGTATATTGCACCAGCAAGTGATTCAAAAATATCTCCCATTGCTTTGGGCACTTCTATATCTTCTTCTTTCTCCTCATCTTCCTCCGATCTACGGAGCTGTAAGTAGAATATGCATTTTACCAAGAAGTTTTAAAACTAGGCCTGGCACACAACTGCACTAGCAATTACTGCTAAAAGGAATCACTGAGTCCTTGTAAAAATAAGAAAATAAAATGTGAAAATTTGTTTCATATGATGTGTTGTTTTTATAAAAAGATCTTAAGCTAAGGCTGCTCTGTAGAATTATTTTTAATATAGCAACTGATTAAAATAGTTTATATACAGAACACATATATGAAAGGGGGAGAGAGAGAGAAACAGAACAATAGATGATGCATTCTACAGCAAGAGTCGACACTTCCTATAAATAGCAATGGTGTATTTTTAAAGTTGCAGAGAATACTACTTCAAAAAAAAAAACAGGCCTGGCACACAACTGCACTAGCAATTACTGTTAAAAGGAATCACTGAGTCCTTGTAAAAATAAGAAAATAAAATGCAGACCAAAAATATAAATGCTATAAATGCAAGTAAATTAATTTACTAAAAAATAATAAAACACTGCTAGATAAAGTCTGACTATTTGTCCTATGGTTTAACAATGACAAATCTCACTTATGACCATGAGTACAGGAACAGGTGAAAAGCACATACCTCAGAATCCATTCCTTGCATTTCATTCTTTTCTAGCTGAAACTGCACAAAATCATCAATAACATGGAATAGTTCAGGTGACACAGCTTTGAAGTATTTGTGGTAGTCGTACTTGACAGCAAGAGAAGCAAATATAGTGTTGTTGACAAGAGCAGATCGCAGGTCTGTCAGCACCCCTGGGGAGTGCTGCCGGGGATCTTCATAAAGGTGCTTTGTAATGAGGTAGTCTAAGATTGCATCACCAAGAAACTCCAACCGCTGGTAACAATCTGCCAGGGAGGGGAAGAGGACAACACAAGTACATGAAAGAACTGTAAAGATTTCATTTTCTGTGGGGGAAAAAATCCATTTATATCACAATAAATTAATAAGATTTAAATGATACCTGTGATGGTATTATAATGGTATGAGGCATGAGTAAAAGCCTGCAGAAGGTAGGCTTTATTTTGAAAGGTATAGCTGATTTTTTTCTCGAAATTCTCAAATCCAGATATAAGGTGTTTAAGCGTGTCTTCAGCATCTGGGTGGTCGAACATACACCGAGGTGGTATCGTGAGCCAGCCGTACTGCATGTCATTTAAATAATCATCTTCCCCAGCTGCAAGGGCACAGTCATTGGAACTTCTCCTCTCCACTGGTAAGACCTTCAGACCAAGGGAACAGAGGAACATCTGGGCTGCCCTCTCCCCACAGCTTGTAAGGTAGCATCCCAACAAAGCCTCCACACAGTCAGCAATGCTCTTATCAGCGATACACTGCTCGGTGTGCAGATCGTAGGAGATTGCCTGTTTGCCTGTCTCTCCTCCACAGTTCTCCTCAGAAGGGTTCCAAAATCCCACTACAAAGTCATCCTCCTCACCCACTTTGCTGGGATCGAGATAACACATGGCATCCCAGGAGCTGTAGTCAAATTCATCAGCATCAGACAAGAAGTGTGTGCTGGGAAAAGGAGGCTTTTTGGGGACCTTCCACTCAAAGCTGGGCTCAGCAGGGGGAGAGCCGCTCAGTGAGATCTTTCTGCCAAAGGCACCAGAGCCCATGAGCATGTTGTCTATAAACTTGATGTGCTCCTGATAGTACTCTAGATCATCTTCCATGTGAACCTCATCCTTTGCCTCTTTCCATATTAGATCTTCATTTTTTTCAACATCACCAACCTCTTCATACTCATCATAATAATCTTCTTTTCCATTGGCTAATAGATCCTCTTTTATCTGTAGAAAAGAGGGGGAATATACTGTATATCATAGTCTATATTACTACACAAGTAAGGAATAACCCTTAAAGCAATAAGATTGTAATTTGAAAAAGAATTCACCAAAAAGACCATTCCAGAGAAGTGAAAATTTGCTTAAAAATAATAATTTCACTTCTAAAAAAGTGAAGAGATTAAATCTCCCTGGTGTGAAAGCAGTATACTGCTATTTATCAGCTATTTATCTTTACTAAATAGGGGTATCAAAATTTCTTTGATACATTGTTTTTAAATATTTCTTTGATTAGCTAGTAGCTGCCTTAAATACAGTTAAAAAAACCCAAAGCTAAATGAAATGTGGCTGTATTTCATTCAAAATGATCCCTGCACTGGGATGTTATGTAAATTTGTTAAATATGAATATTTAGTTACTGTATATATTTAACCCTTGTGTATCTATGTTGAGTTGCTAGCATCACGGATGTCAGGTTCCAGCTGTCCTTGGGTTATAAGATTCAGTGTGGACGCTGCCATGTACTTTTCATCTGCAACAATTTACAACCAAATTTGTAACAGAATTATTATTTACCAAAAATTGCCAGGTCGCTAGTGACCTGAACATGGTAAAGTGTCGGGATTTTAAAGTGTGCCGTTTAAGTGCTATGTTTGTGAACAGGGCTAGATTAATACCCCCCCCCCCCCCCCCCCCCCCCCTCCCCCCCCCCCCAC
>JAODJU010000025.1:6792413-6802913 GCA_026776725.1 Gnathonemus echidnorhynchus
GAGGAGCGGGCGGAGCCAACAGCCTCGTGAGCGAGGAGCGGAAATTCTCACCGCTCCGCTCCGCTCACATGCTCTGGGTACCATTATGATCGCGATCAATCACCCCAGTATCTAATAAAACAACTTGTTCAAATGAAAGATAAGTGCTGTAATGTTCAATGTATTCTTCTTGAAATTCATTTAAAACAAATTGGTTTCAAAAAAAAAAAAAAAAGTATTGTTCTGGAACTATTAGAAAAAAAATTTTGAACGATGTCCAGCCGTTGGTTTGCAGACATTACAGTTTTGTGAAAATATATGCAAAAAAGATTTTGGTATTAAGCAGGAATTATGGCTTGATTTGATGATTTTATTTTGCAAGTGTTTTAGTAGCATCTAAAAAAAATTACCTGTTAACATGTCCAATTGCTGTGTTTATAGTGACTCGAGGACCACCATCTTCTGAGCGCAGCACATAAGGAGGTAAAAGATTTTCATCGTCCAATACATGTTCCACTTCAAAGTCACTGCATTCCACTGATTTTGAGCATTTATTCCTCAAAATCTACTTAAAGAAAAGATGGAAGTGTAAGTATTGTACCTGTAAATCATATGAATGTATGCAAACTTACAATGTACATAATTACCTTTTCAATAGCTTTGTATGTTTTTAGGTCTTCCTCAAAAGCCTTTGTTTTCTCTGTGTCTGCAAGCATGATGTAATTGGAAATGGGGGCCCGTGCTCTTCCTTTAGATTGGACATAGGAACGATACTCTGTTGGCAAGTCAAAACGAACTACCAAGTTGCATTTCGGAATATCAACTCCTTCTTCTACAATATTAGTTGCAATGAGCAAATTAGTCTCATGGGCACGGAACTTGCGAAGAACCTAAGAAAGAAGAGTGAGTTTAGTGAAAGACAGTGACTGAACTGCTTAAACCCAACAACAATGAATGCACACCTCCTCCTGTTTTCTGAATTCAATCTCCATTTGTTTGTTGCGAGGATGATTCTTGCCAATGCTGTGCCCAGTTATGAAGTTACTGCTGATGTAAGCAAGCTCAGGGTCCTGCTTCCCAGCTTCCTTTATCAGCCTACAGAAAATTACATTCATTAAAGGGCTGCAGAGGAAGCATGCTGTGATCCAAATCACTATTAGAATGGTAATTATTTTGAGTAAATGGAAAAAAAAATCTACAACAGAAATAACCAATTGAACTAATAACTAAGCATTTTCTCTCAACTGCCATTTAGTCTTACCGGTTAAGGACAACTGCTGTGTAGCGTCTCTCAACAAAAATAATTCCACAGAGGATATTAGTGAATGGAGAGGGAAAGCTGGCCTCCGACTTCTCCTTCACCTCAATCTCCTCATCTTCATCCTCATCCTCTGAATCACTCCACGACACATAGTTATCCTGATTGCGGTTGTTATACCACTCGACACTCTCAAACTGCTGCCGTTCAAAGGGTTTGTACTCCTTAAGGATCTCCAGCAGTCTAATTACTTTTGGAGTGACAAATTTAAGGTCCAAAGATGCAGGTGAAAAATGTTCTTCACAAAGTGCATGGACTTTCCTCAGAATAGTGTCTGTGAACAATAGGAATTTACGGTTCAAATCCTCTTGCTCATGCTTGACATACTTTTGCAGTTCCCTCACCATGATTCCGGCCACCTTATCTGCACACCAGGGGCCAAGCACAATTAGCACTCCTCTGCAATCACTCAGTACCTAGGCATGGACAGAATTAGTTAGATATGACAGCAGGGAGATGTCAACTCAACATGCATGCATGCATGCCGAGAACTTATACGTTTATCACTGAATTGATAAGTTACAAATAATACATTTATAGCTACGATTTCAATAAACCAAAATTTTGCTTGTTCAAGAAAAGCATATGGGTATGGCACATTTAACCTACCTGTTTTGAAATGAATGTTGGATCTCGATCCTCTCGATGTGCAGGTACACTGCAGTCATCAAGAAAATAAATTGCATCATCCAACTCATGCAGAAGTCTCTGACAGAGTCCACTTGGGTCCGTGTAGGGTCCACAATCCAACACGACCTCACGAGGCTGTAAGGCATATCTGAGAAATGCACATACCAAAAGTGTTAGCATTACTCAATTAAGTACTACAATTAAGCAAAAAAGTCCAGATCACGTCCCATGCAATACAAGCAACTGTTGAAAATACCTATCCAAGACAACAAGGTCAGTGGCAGTTTCTGCACTGCTTTTCAAGATCTTCTCCAAATTCTGAATCTTTTCCTCCAGTTCTGATGGATCACATTTACCATTTAATATAGAAGCAGTGAGACCCAAAATTCGGGGACAGTCTGAATTGCCTTCACATATCTGAAAGGACAAACAAAAGACAGCACAGAAATTACAAAGAGTCACAACTAAATTCAGTTAGTTTAAAACTGAATTTTGAGAAAACAGCAATATCCTGAATATGGTGTTCGATGCTTTGTGCCTATACCTCAGGGACCCATATCAAAACATAACAGTCACTCAAAGAATCAAATAAGATAGAAAAATAGAAAAGATGCAGTCAGCAATCAACAATCTATTCCTCAGACAGCCCTGTCACCCCCTCTCCCCAATCTAATCCCTAACCCTCCCACCCCCAAAAAAACCTGTATAATTTCTACAACTACGGAATGGATCAAATGGAAGTGTGAAAGCCGAGTCCTAGCTGTGACACTTCTTTCCCCACCAATTAGGTGATAAACTGCATTTCTTTAGCCGTGTCCACATTCAAGGGCTGCATTTTTTGAAGGACGTGGTCTATGCAGCCTTCATTGGCTGCATTCTTCGAAGGTTTGCGCAATGAATTTTGGAATCTTGGCAAAAGAATAGCGCATTTCTAAGCTGCATCTGAGGGAGCTTTTGACGATAAGATGGCCTTGTTGCGCTCCTGTGACACATTCGGTTTTCAAAAGTAGCCTTAGCAGAATGCAGCACCTGAATGGACCTTTTTCACACTTCCGGATATCATGTAACGGAAGTCATCATAGTAGGGAATTGAGGAAAGACAGTGGCAGGATCATACCCTGATGAGAATGAATCTTGACATCGTATTTTCTCAGCATCATTTCTATACTTGCCTCCTGTTTTTCCTCACGGCCCACCAAACCAATTATGTCTTTCATAGGGATTTAATGATACACTCAACTCACAATTCACGATCCTGAGTTCACAATACGATTTTCTCACAATTTGTTAGTAGAATGAGCTACAGAAAAATTTATTCAAAAATATTCCTTTATTTTTCTAAACTGTGCAAAACATGTCCTCTCCATAACAGCGCAACTGAAATTGAATAAAATACTGTTTTGAATAAAATACTGTTTTAAAAAAATTCCAATTCAAGTAAAAAAAAAAAAAAAAAATCTTCAAATAAATAAACTAAGGCTTGCATGTGCAGCTTTTTAGCATGGTTTACCCTTTTAATAATCTTTGCTCAGCTCACTGTGGTGCTGGTGGACATTCTGAAGCATGTTCATTGTGCTATTTGTGCATGTTATCAGTCTTTTACAATGTTTGCACAGTTTTTTTCTTGTCTGTGCTCTTTGCCCTGTTTTCGTTTGTGATTACATTAAAACTAAAATGCTGCTACACCGACGATATAAGATCGGGCGGTGCGTCCATTGAACAATGGGTGGAGAGGGGAACCAACTCCGGGCAGTCGCCTACACACCACAGGGCACACACATTCTCTCTCACACACACACACAGGGCCAATTTAGACTCACCAATCAACCTATTCTGCACATTTTTGAACCATGGGAGGAAACCGGAGCCCCCGGGAAAAACGGGGAGAGCGTGCAAACTCCACATAGGAAGGACCCAGGACCGAAAGCAGGACCTTCTTGCTGTAAGGCAGCAGCGCTAACCACTGTGCCACCATGGCCCCCGGCGGTGCTTACTCAGTTTCAAATTCACTCGCCATCTCGCATCCAGTCAAAGCCAAAACCTCAACGTCCAACGTTGACGTGAATACGCAGTGACATCTGACGTCGTGAAATCGAATGTAATATTACACTAGCTTTTTCCGGTAAAGTACCAAGAAGTACTCCTAAAGTAGCGATTCATTTTCCACATCAGCCGGTTCATACATTTACATCAATTTTTTAACCGATTCGCGATTCATCATTACATGCCTAGTCTTTCATGGAAAAATCAGGCAAGTATCGCAAAGATGCAAAGTAAATACGGTGGAAAGATTCATTCTCATCAGTGTACGATCCCGCCACCATCTTTCCTCAATTCCTTACTTACTTACTACTTACTACTTCCATTACATGAAACCCAGAAGCGTGAAAAGGGTCCATTTGGTCTGCGGTTCCTTGAGCAAGGCCCTTAACCCCCAGCTCCCTGGGCGCCGCTATGGGTGACAGCCCTTCATGGACAGCTTACTCTACAAAGAGCAAGTTGAGGGAGAGAGAATTTCCTCCTGGGGATCAATAATATATCGATTATTATTAAATATTTATGTATAATTTAATCTGATGATTTTTCAATTAGTCAACTAATCCAAGGACTAATTTGTTGAGTAACTGATTACTTCAGTACAAAAATCTAATTAAATAGCAAAAAGAAACATGTCAACATTTTATTGTCAAACAAAATGAGTATGAAAACTAATAATCTTTCCAAATAAATATAAGAAATTGCAGTTCAGAAGTAAAGAACTGATGGCAAATGTGCAATTTAACAAAAGTAATGTAGTTCAAGCAATACTTGAAATATAACAAAAAGTTATGCTGCTTAATTTGGGTATCAATACAAACAGTAAGATCAGATTTCAAGTTCAAGTGACACTGGGTGCAAACTAGTGCAGTTTGAATCAGAATATTATAACACAGAGATAAGATCTGTTTAACATTGCTAAACACAAGATGACTACTGTCGCCCCCTATCGCTGCCATTTGGATTTTGGAGTGATCGGTCTCAGGTCCACCAGGTGTATATTTTCATCCACATAATATTTTTGTGAAGCGGTAATAAGATCCATCAAAGACCAAATAGAGTACACAGGGTCATGTTCACAAGGTCAAATATCTAATTCACACTTCCATTTGTTGCCAGGAAGTGGCATTGCTTCAGTTTTCACAAAATTTGATAAGTTCCAGGTCTACAAAGCCAGAGAAAGATCCTTACAAAACTTTCAGTTATCCCACTTCTTTATCATTATGCAGCACTCAATTCAAGAGCAATCTGTCTGAAATTCAATGACCAAAGTTTGAAAAAGACCCATTAAATACTTTGAGGTATCGTCTTTATGTGAAAGTGTCTGCTGCAATGGGTTGGGTCCCAAACCACATGTATTGCCTGAACAGGAAAAAAGGATAAAACACAGTTATGCAAGTGTCATTTTACCATCATTATCTCTTGGTACGGGTGGTCCACAATTGCAAGGTGACACTCATCAAACACGAGCAGATTGACTTTAGATAGTGGTAAGATTCCATTCTTCAAAATATTTAGGAAAACATGGCAGGTCATAACAAGTACCTACAAAACAAAATGCATCATTCAAAACAATTATAAACCTTTAATAAATGAAATATGAATATTCTAATTTCTCTACTTATTTCAAACTTGCACCTGGTTCTCAATCATTTCATAGTTCCACTTCTCCTGTGTCCACAGAAAAGTCCTCTCAATACTGGTGTATTCTCCAACCTGAAGATCTGAATGTGTCCTAATAGCAGCTGCTTGCTGGATCACAGATGATGCTTTAAAAAAAAAAAAAAGAAAAGAAATGCATTTTCAACAGCTACACAGATTTTAAAATCTTATCATACACTTCATCCAAGTATTGGTGCAGTACAGGGCTGAGGTAAGCCTGGAAGCTAACCCATGAAACAGGATGTCACTCCATGACAGGAAAGACTGACTGTTCTGTGAGAGAATGAAAGATGGCCCCTGCCTCACACCCCACAACAAAAATAAGGAAAAATCTGCTTTGATTGTGTAGAAATGGTGTGCATTTACAAAATCTGACATGGACCTTCTACTGCAATTCGCAAATTAAAATTATACCATTCAAAGATAAAGATACCGTTTGTACAACAGGTGGCAAGACAAGCACTCTTTTTAACCACTAGAAACGTTAGCACCCCAAACATGGAGAATGACTGGCTATGCATGTGTGAGTATTATCGTCCTCAGTTGCAGTGTCCTCCAAGCGTTCTGAAGTAACCGAACACAAGCACACTTCTTACTGATGCAGAAGTTCTAAATCTTACATTTAAGTAATTCTTCTATATATCCATTATACAGAGTTCATAAGTGGATAGTTATTGAGTCCAGTTAGAAACATTCATTTGTACACAAATTCATTTGTAAAAAAAAAAGTTAGCTAAAAAAATTAAAAGCACTTTTGCTGTAATGAGTCAGTTTCTTTTATATGTACAGTATTTCACATACCTTAATTTATTATAATGCTACAAGCAATGTTGCTGGTTAAATGGTCGTTAGCATTACTACATACAGCCGCGGAAAAAATTAAGAGACCACTATTTTTAAACCCATTTGCATTTTTAAATCCTGGTTTAATTATAGTTCTGCTGGCAGAGGGCTATGCTGAGCAGCAGGTTGCTTCTAGGTTCATAATTTTTAACACAGCAGTACACAAGAAGAAACTGAAGCAAGAGACACCGAGAACGACCAGAAGCCAGCCAGGTAGAGGGCGGAAGTGAAATTCTAATGCCAAAGATGACCATTAACTTATCCGACAGTTTCTCATGAATCGTAGAATGACATCAAGTGATCTTCAAAAGGAATGGGAAACATTAAGTGTAGGTGTGAAGTGCACTGCTAGGACAGTTCGTATTAGTCTCCTAGAGGTAGGACTGAAGTCCGATGAAACAAGGAAGAAGCCCTTCGTTAATGAGAAACAGAAGAACCAGGCAGCAGTTTACAAAAGATTATTCTTCACAGACACACACCCAGAAATTAAGAAATGAGTCAAACAAAAAAATTGTCCTGTGGTCTCAATTTTTTCCCCACGGCTGTACATTAAAAAAATAATTTAAAAACACGTAATCTATATTGTGAATTGCGATAACCAAAAATATCATCTGACATTTTGACCATATTGCCCAGCCCTCCAACTCAGTTTCCACATACATTTTTCCTTATAAGCGAGACTTAAGCAAAAATAACACTGACTTCATAATCCAATTAAGACCTGTCAAAATTGTATCTTAGGGTGTTTTCACATGTAGTCCTCTTTAAAGGAACCAAACTCAGACCTCTAGAAGTGGTCCCAAAAGCAGACCAACAGAAAGGGAACTCCTACTTCTTTTTGTGTTCACAATGTGAGTTCATTTGAAAGGGGACTCAGTTCTCTTTCTGGTTTACTTCACCTTAGGTGGGGTCTCAGTCCTTTTTCTGTTCATACTTCAAGTTCTTATGGAGCTCTCAGACCTTTACTGCTTTGAATTCTGAGTATTTTTCACTTCAAAGAAGAGGGCTGCAAAGTAAACGTTTTATGTTTTCTTCGTTCCAAATGTAAAGAAGCGCCGTAGTCTCCTCCTCTGACCAAACTATTCTACGCCCCACATTGCAGCCATTATTTTTGCTTGTTTCCCGGGACTGTACCATGTGATCTGCCTATGGCAAAGGTAAAGGGTAAAAATTGTCGAAGCAAGCCAGGACCGCTTTATGTTCATAATGCACAAGTTAAATGAACCGTGACGTGGACTAAAAGTGAACCAGACTGAGACTACCTCCCGATGTGGTCTCAGTTCGGTTCGTTTCAAAGGGGTCTGAGTTCGTTTGGCGTGTTCACATATACACAAAAAAATGCTGACTCATCAATCTGAGTTCGCTTTAAAGGATGAAGCAGACCAAGTGTGAAAACACCCTAAGACATTTTAATGCCTAAAATAAGGATTATTGGATTTTAGACTAAGACTTAAGGACCCACAGAAACCCTGTTACTGTCTACCGGACTATACCTGGTAAAATTCATAGGGAAGCAAAAAGATTATTCATAGAATAACAGATGGCATACGGCTGTCTTCGCAAGATACCTGTAGGCTCCACTGTAACCTTCAGCTGCCCTTGATCAAAGAACAAATATAGTACATAAAGACAACAGTAATAGTGTAATCCTGTTCACAAGAATAAGCCTCTAATCATCACATCCTTCTCTTTGCTGTTAAATACATTTTTGACTTATCACGCTACATGGCGCTGTTTCAGCTTTGAGGCAGTTTTGAGGAAGTTTGACCACTTCCACATTGCAGGCACATTGTAGGGGAGACAAAGTTTGAAAAAAAAAAAGAGTCATGCAATACTTTCAGTTACTGTGTTAGATCTGAAACTTTTACAGTTTTGTCCACTTAGAGGCGGGCCATATCATATCATTCACGATAATACCTGTAAAAAAAATTTTACCTGGGGAAAAAAATGATATCACACCATTACGCAGCGGATTACACTCACGTGCGGCGGGAAGTTATTAAAGTTGTGATGGTGAAGGCAAACAGAGCTGGAAGCGGTACTGCTGAAGAATGAATTCCCAAAAAAGCAGCTACTTCAGCGGTGTGGAATTATTTTGGATACAAATAAGCAGATACAGAACACACCACAGTAATATGCAAGGAGTGCAAGAAGCCTGTAAAATCAAAATCCCTCTAACTTATTTCACCATCTCAAGCATCAGCACCCAAGTCTGTACCAGGATTATCTGAAAGCCTGGGAGGAAAGCTCAGGAGCTAACGCTATGAAACGGAAAAAAAAGTAAGCTGGTTCAGCATGGCATCACCGAGTCTCTCACCAGTTGTACTCCATATGACAGAAAAAGCAAACGCTGGAAAGATAGAATCAGTGGGGAAGATGACCCTGTTGAGCTTTGGTGAAAGATATGATGCCAATCCAAACAGTGGCGAAAGAAGGCTTCATGCACCTTGTTAAGAATCTAGACGGCACTCCCAGACATGTATGAAGAATACCGTGAAAAGGTACAAGCCTCACTATCATCTGAGGATTACTATGCATAGACCACGGATTTACAGTCAAGCAGGACAACAGAGCCTTACCTGTCAGACTGTAAACTATATTAACATTGACTGGAAGCTGTGCAGCTCAAACCTTGAGACCAGCTACTTTCCCGAGGATCACGCAGGACAAAATATAGCGACTGGCTTAAAGGAGTTTCTCCAGTCGTGGCATCTCAACGAAGAAAAACAGGTGCGCAAGGCAAAGAATTGTGGGGCTAATGCTGTCAAAGCTCTCAGACTTAACTGGATGCGACTATCCCACTTTGGGCATCGTCTCCATATTGCCATTGGTAGGTTTCTTTTATTCATTCCATAACTACGTAGGTTATTAGACATTAAAGTAAGCACAAGTATCTGAATTATTACATAATGCTAACTACTTGCTATAGGATGATATACAAATACCACAGCTATACCGTACATCAGGGAAATACTGAAAACTGCATGGAAATATTGCAGTTTGTGCGAGATTAATTAGCATGTCCTTGCCATCAATAAGGCTACTATTAATGGCATATTGACACATCACTATAATATTATGGAAAATATTATAGAAATGTTAGTACATTCTCACTAGGGAGGTACGTGACCTGATTATGCCTAGCATTCAAAATGCTTAAAATGTTAAAATTATATAAATTCTGCAGTGATTTAAGGAAAAAAAATGAAACGTATAAATTATAAACTTGTGTGTTAGGATGATGTTGAAACTATGATTTAAAACTGTCTGTCTTGCACCCTCCCTCACCCTCTCTGCAAAGAGAAGTACAGTCCCAATTAAAAGTTTAAGACCACTTGAAAAATGGCAAAAAATCATATTTTGCATGGTTGGATCTTAACAAGGTTCCAAGTAGAGCTTCAACATAAAACAAGAAGAAATGGGAGAGACAAAACATTTTTTTTGAGCATGCAATTAATTGAAAACAACGCTTAAACTGAAACAGCTGATCAAAAGTTTAGGACCACATGCCTTTAAAAGGCCAAATCTGTGCAAATATGCAGATTCATTGTCATTTTCTGCCAGGTAGTCACACTGTCATGACATTCTGATGGCAAAGGCAAAAAAACTCTCCCTTTTTGAAAGTGGTTGGGTTGTTGAATTGCATAAGCAGGGTCTCTCACAGTGCACCATCGCTGCTGAGGTGGAACGCAGTAAGACAGTCATTTGGAATTTCTTAAATGATCCTGAGGGTTATGGAACAAAAAAGTCAAGTGGAAGACCCAAAAAAATTTCACCAGCACTGAGCCGGAGAATCCAATTGGCTATCCGTCAAGACACTGGACGATCCTCGACCCAAATTAAGGCCATTACTGGTGCCGACTGCAGCCAGGCATCTGAGACTGAAGGGCTTCAAAAACAAAAAATGTCTTCAAAGGCCTCGTCTCCTTGAACGCCACAGAACTGCCTGTTTGGATGGGACATTCAAAGGTGGAAGAAAGTTTTATTCTCTGATGAGAAAAAATTTAACCTTGATGGTCCTGATGGTTTCC
>JAODJU010000025.1:6818076-6832930 GCA_026776725.1 Gnathonemus echidnorhynchus
AGCAGCGAGGCAATCCTGAGGCCACCGAACTGGACACCCTCAACACCCTGACTGCGCCTAGAAATCCTGTCCATAAAGGGACATATGTGGCAACAATCTACAGCACCCAAGAACCATGTGACAAACATAATTTCAACACAAACCACAATGGCAGTTCAAGCAAACATTCACTTCCAGTTCACACAGGACCATGCCACCAAAGCCACAGTCAGAATCCTAGCAAATTTCTATTATAAGTCACATGAGTCACATCCCAGCTGTCTTGACAGATGCCTTAAGCTAAAGGAACCAAGCCCGTCTGCTAATCCTAACCCTGTGGCTAATCGTTTATAACAAACCTAACCCTAACTCTATGCCTAAGTTAATACCTACCTGATTTGGTTGATGCAATATTAAAGCTACTCATCCTCATTATCCCTTTATTTGGCCATCACATCAGGAAAACAATAGAAGGTTGAAACTAGCTATGCCCCGCCCTCCCCTGCACGTGTTGTCTGAATATTAAAATTAGTATTGGATTATTTCATTCTCTTTGAAGAGGCACTACAAACCATGTTCCCATCAATATCAAATAAGGAAAAATAAGCTAGATGCTGTATATTGAAGAAAAACATTTCTCTTCTTCTAATGGACAACAACCAATTTCATCATCAGATCAGACTTCCAGCTTCAGCTATATGAGTCCTGACCCAGTTCTTTGTGTGTCTGGTGTCTTCCTGTTCTTCCTGTTTTGCAATGGATTTTCCTCATTGTTCAAAAACATTCAGATAGGTGGACTGTCATGTTTAATAATGTTTAATTTATATAGCCCATTTCCAGAGCTCAAGGTTGCTTTGCAAAAATATAACAAAAAAACATGTAGAAATTCAATTGAAACAATTTAAACAAAACAAATAAAAATGTGAAACAAAACAAAACAAAAAATTAAATTATGTAAATTTCAAGTAAACAATACAGACATTATGAAGTGGCAGCCTGAAAATGCGAGTAAGATTGTTGGAAAAGGTTTCAATATCACCTACTGTACTCTCAGCTTTGAAAGTGAAGAGAAAAGAGATATTGTGGAGAGGCTGTGGGAGGGAGTTCAAGAGTTTGGGTGCCAAGACACTGAATGACCTACACATTCGGATAAAAAACGTAATTTTAAAAATGAGTTTTGTAAAGTTTAAAAAGAATCACACAAGCATGTATAGATTTAATGACTACATTTGGGATAAAAGTATCACTTTTGAAAGCACTGAAAAGAAACCAGATGGCGTGTGTAGAACCTGAATGAACCTGTTTTGCTGCTCCCAAGGAAAAAATGGAGAAACATTAATGAAAATTTCATTTTCTGCCCAGCCCTGGGTTACACAAGGAGGGGATGTCCCGCTTCATGGATGAGACAACCTAACAAGAAAAACAAAAACAATGAAAATATGTATTCAATGACACAAAGCTTTATTTATTTTAATATAGGAGCCTCATTCTCAGGTCAAGTCAGGTAAAGTCAGGTCAGGTCAGGTTGTAGAGCATGCACTGATGCAGCGCGTTGCTGTACTCCCACATGGCAAAACTCCTCAGGATCCTGGCTGGTGACCCCTCAGGCAGACACACGATCCACCCACAGTCTGACCCTCCAGAAATGACCATCCATCTGCTGCAGCCAGATGTTACGTGGGCATCCCCTTGGCCTGGTCTAGCCGCTTGGGTCCTCAGCAATGAGGATCCTACGAGCTGGATTATCCTCAGGGAAACACACCACATGCCCATAGTGCTGTAACTGACGCTCCCTCACAATGCAGGTAATGTGCCTCATTCAGGCCTCCTCTAGAAACTGCTGGTTCAACACAAAGACAATCCAGAGATTCCCAAGGATTCTCTGAAGGAGAACAGTACCGAAGAAGTCCAGTCTTCATCTCAGCTCACTGGATAGTGTCCATGTTTCACAGCAAGACAGGAAGACTCTAAAGACTTGGACCTTCGTCCTCTTGCAAAGATATCAGGAGCACCACACACTCCTTTCCAGCGACCTCATCCCATCATGCTCTTCCAATCCATCTGCTGACTTCATAGGAAGAGTCACAGGAGATATGAATGTCGCTGCTGAGGTAAGTGAATCTCTCTACGAGGTCGACATTCTCCCCTGCAGACAGACACACTACTGATGGCTGTGCCTAAGAAGTCATTAAAGGCCTGGATCTTGGTACCCAGGACACTCACAATTCCAGACACTCAGACTCCTCACTCAGTCTTTTGAGCCCCGATCAGAGCCTCCATTGACTCAGTGAAGATCACAGCATCATAGGCAAAGTCAGGATCAGTAAATCTTTCTTCAGCAAAAGATGCCCCACAACTGCTGGACCCTACAATCCTGCTCAACACCCAGTCCATACAAGCATTGCACAGAGTAGGAGCAAGAACACACCCTTGGCAAATGCCAGAATCAACTAGGAAGAATGTGGAGGTTCTCCCTCCACTCTGCACAGTACTCACAGTACCAGTGTACAGGCCGGCCGTGACGTCCAGCAACTTCGGGGGGTTCCTGCGAAGTCTCTGGATGTCCCACAGGGCAACTCAATCAACTGAGTCAACACTTTATGAAAATTTACAAAGGCTGCAAGAACCTCTGCCGATATTTGTGCTTGCCCTCGATGAAAACCCTCAGTGTCAGGATCCGGGAAGAGGTACTTCTTAACCGTAAAACCAGACTGCTCCGGTTACTGATAGGCAAGCAAGTGATCACAGATCCTTTTAAGCATGACCCTAGCAAGGACCTTGCCTGACACTGAGAGCAGTGTTATCCCCCTGTAGTTGCCGCAATTCAACTTTATATGGAATTTCCTTTCCATATAGGGACTACAAGTCCTGTTTTCCAGTCAGTTAGGATGACGCCTAACTCCCAAATGGAAGCAAGGATTGCTTGCAATGCCAGGAGGACAGCCTTACCTCCAGCCTGGAGAAGTTCACACCGGATACCACGGATCTCTGTGGGCTTCCCTACCCCCAGATGATTCACCACCCATGTAATCTCAGTGAGACTGCGTGATTTACAGCTTAGTGGAGGATCAGCCTTGAGAACTGTGGACCCAGAGTTGTCCAACGTCATAGCTGTTGGATCAGCTTTAAACAACTGCTCAAAGTACCCAGCCCAGCAGGTTACAACTGCAGTGTCATCTGTAAGGACCGTTCCATCACCCTCCCTGACTGCAAGTCTCCAATGAACAGATTCACATGTGCGTAATGCTTCAGTTCGTGGGTCATTAGACCACAGATTCATCTAACAAATGCCTCTTTATCTGCCCTCACACCTACAGTATCCTCCTCACTTCCTGGTTTAGACTGGGGTTGTCACCAAGTCGTGCGCTGTGACTCCTCTCGATAATATCTAGGGTGCCCTGAGAGATGAAATACCTCCTTCTGGGAACACTGGCAATACCAACACAACCCTCAGCAACCTCCGGGGTCTTATCACAGAAGGTCTCCCACATCACATTAGAGTCAGCAGTCGCATCCACGTCTGCAAGTTTCTCACACAAACTGCATGCACACTCATCTGAAACAGCTTGATCTTGGAGTCTGGCCAAGTCCAGCCTCATTCTCCTAGTCAATGGTAGCCTACTTAGAAGCCCTTCTTGATCTTGTTTTCTCTAATAACCAGGATAGGATTGGAAAATTAGAGGTTTTAGAACCGCATAACATGGATAAATTTGAGGTTAATTTTAGTGTATGAAGAGCAAAACAAAAGTATACAATGGTAGGAAGGCTAACTTTAATGGTATGAGAATGAAACTGGAAACTGGATGGAGTTAAGTAGCAAAACTGTTTAAGAGACATGGGAATTTTTTAAAAGCACATTGTTGCAAGTGCAAGAGGACCTGTTTCCAGCAATACTAAATCTAGGAACCAAGGTGGTTTACTACGGAAATTAAGAATAAAGTCAGGAGGAAGAGGGCTCTTTTCCACAAATGGAAAATAACTAATGATATCAAAATAAAGCAGGAATATCTAAGCCTATGGGTTGAGTTAAAAAATAACATTACTGTAGACTCACTAAGAGGAATGTAGAAAGGAAGATTGCATTGGAGGCTAAGGATGACATTAAAAGTTTCTTCCAATATTTTAACTCCTAAAGAGCTCTAAAAGCTGAAATCACTAATCTGCAGGATACTGAGGGCCTTACAATTGAAAATGAAATTCATATACTGTAGTAATTGAGTTTAATGATTATTTTATACAGGTGTTCACAGTAGAGAACACGAGTAACTTAGCACGATTTAGTACAAATATAGCATTGTCTATGACTAATATATGTATATATGAGGGCTGATGTGGTACAAAGCCTATGTCACGCCCGGCTCGTCCGATCCTCGTGTGTGTCACGTCCCCCTCGTTACCTCGTGTTACTTCCCGATTGTGATCACCTGTTGCCTGTTCTGTTCAGCCTATCCTGTGTATTTAGTCCACGTCTGTGTCAGTATTCCCCAGATTCATCATTGATGTTCGTCGATTTCTGCCCCGTTTGTGCCAATAAACCCCGTTTGCCTGTATTTGCTGCTTGACTCGCCTGCTTGCCAGCACAACAGCCTAGCTAAGCTCAAAATAAATAAATCACAAGGCCCTGATGGCATCTTACCTACACAGTGATACCTGTACCCACAAGCGTAACTGGTTTGAAGACACAGCTCGTGGGTACAATTTCTCCTGGGTACAAACAATTTTTCCCATAAGGAATAATGGGAAAGGGATTAATTGGTTTTCCGGCCCAAAAATACCCCCATACAAAACATTTATAGGCACAATAATTTTGTGCTTTTAGTGACAATATAAGTAATATTGATTGAGAATATCATATTTTTCGGCATATTAGACAACATTTTCATCTTTAAATGCATAAAAAACTGCGCTATGGCCGTACACGAAAGAGACCAAGTCCCGTAGGCTAGGCTAGGCTGCTCGGCGTAGCCTACACCGAGCATAAAAAATTGTTGCTAACAATAAAAAATTGAAAATTTAGTAAATTGTGTTACTAAAAAAATGTAGAAAAAAGGCAAATTATCAGTGCTTTCACAAATTTATGAAAAATTGCTTACGATACGGCAATCTTATATGTGGGAAGGATATGTACCTCTTTCCCGTATTGTAACGCATCAGTACGTACTGTATGTATCTTACATTAAGGACTGTTTTACCTTTAGGAAGCATTTTACATAAAAAAAACATTCATACATTTACAAGAGTGGATGTAAACATACGTATCATAGCACCATTCTGGTGGCATGTCGCGGCAACACAAAACAGCTGTTAGAATGAGCCAGCTGAAGCAATCAAAATTTTTACGCTCCTTTAACCCGGACGTGCAGGCTTTACAGCAACTCATCTTCATATTCCCCCAACGACGCAAGAACCAATTTTTCAGTGAATCTACTCAATAAGAAACAGTGTAAGTGAGATTTTATTTTAAGTAAGATGGCTAATGGTGATGTTGTGTTTTGTAGCGAGTCTAGAATGTTTAGCCTTAATTCATCCATCAGCAATGATAGTTTAAATAACAATAACTTTATCTGTAGGAAGTGTAAGGCAGTAGAAGCTCTGACGGAGAGAGTTATAGAGCAAGAGTCGCGCCTCCAGACGTTAGCACAGTCGCCAGGTAGCCAGTTAGCTGCAGGTTTGCAGTCAGGGAGTCTGGGGGCTTCAGAATTAGATTTAGATAGCACAGTCCAAACTCCGGCATTAGAGCCCATTCAGCAGAGTGAGTGGGTGACAACTCAGCGGCATAGCCGGTGAGCCCAAGCTTCAGCGAAGGTTACTCCTGAGCACCACTTTCCATCTCTCAGCGTGTCAAACAGGTTTTCCCCACTCAGTGAAACACCCACTGAGACACCTGTTGAAAGTGCTCTGCCGATAGGTGATTCTATCCTACGACATGTGAAAATAGCTAGACTGTTAGTGGCACCAGCAGTCAAGGTAAATTGTTTACCGGGAGCCAGAGTGCTGGACATCAGGGCCAATCTCCAAGATATTCCAAGATAGTTGTCTACGTCGGCGCCAATGATGTCAAGCTCAGACAGTCTGAGGTTACGAAAAGTAATTTTAAAGAGGTGAGTGAGCTAGCCAAGACAATGTCCCAGGCAGTAATCATCTCTGGCCCCCTCCCAGCTAGACGTGGCGCTGAGACCTACAGCAGGCTTTGGTCGCTGAACTGCTGGCTGTCATGGTAGTGATCTGAAAATAGTTTTTGTAGATAACTGGTCCACTTTCGACGGGAAGCCTGGTCTTTTGAGCCGGGACGGTATCCACCCCTCGTGGGAGATTTCTGCCCATATTTCAATGAACTTAGCAGCTAGCCTTTATACAGGTACAGATTTAGGCAGCCTTTGACAAACTGGAGCTAAGGCCAGGCCACAGGCAGGAAGCCTAAACCGGCTGCCTGCGAGTTGCCTTGAGTCGTCACCACCATATTGACATTGTCTCTGTGCCCCGAACCAAAAATAGTACACATAGACCGCAAAGCATCCCTTTCAAATTTAATTTGTATTAAGTTAGAGCAGCTGATACAGACCACCTGCACCACTAAGCTAAAAATAGGATTACTAAATATTAGATCATTAACTACTAAGGCACTTATTCTAAATGAAATGATTTCAGACCATGTCCTAGACATGCTCCTAACAGAGAAATGGGTTAAACCTAATGAGTACTTAGCCTTAAATGAAGCGACGCCTCCGGGATATAGTTATGAGTACAGATCCCGACTAAATGGTAAGGCAGAGGCGTTGCAGCAATTTATGAAGAAATACTTCCAATAACACAGAAGTCAGGATTTAAATTTAAATCATTCGAATTATTGTTCCTCAAAATTTCAAGCACCTTTTCAAAATCTAGAAATAAGAGCACTACATTCCCTTATCTGATGCTGTGTTGTAGTTCTAATTCTCAACTCATCCATCTTATTTTCAAGTGAGCACACATTAGCTGACATCGGATACAGAAATACAGAGAAACAAATGCTAAAAGAAACATCTGGCATCAAATCATATTACCAATGCAGTGTTTCTGGAAATCAACTTATCTGCAGAATTCATACAGATGACACTGACATCCTAATGCTGTGTCCCACATAGACACTCACAGATGAGGCTTGATAAGGCAGCATATGCATGTATCTGTGATGCACAGGACACAAATCGAGCTCACTGAGAGTGAGCTACACAGCAGTCACCCCGCCCCGGGACACATGTGTATACCATTGGTCCATGCCTTCCACAGGCACAGTTTGCCAGTCACAGTCTGGCGATTATGTCATCTGGGTCACAATTGAGTTGGGCCTATCCAAAGCCACAAGGCAGATATTACGCCGTTTGAATAGCAGGCCTGGTGTGATTCAGCAGTTTAAGGCGAGCTCTGGTTTGATTGAATGGCTGTGGTGTTTTAGCATTTTGACGTAAGCCTTTTGTTTGATGACTTGCTAAGGAGTGATTTGGCAGTTTAACATGAGCCTTTTGTTTGTGCCCACTGTATCGGGTTAAGAGCACAGACACCATGAGGAAAGTCTGTAGTGCCGTGCTGATGACAGAGTGCTCATTCAAGATCTGTTCAGCCCATGGCTTCTTGTCTAACTTTATGACAATGAGATGCAGATAAATTCACTGACTTACAGCAGTGTCAACTTCAAAGGCTAGTTTTCCCTCCATAATTATCTGCTTATTATTCTCTTGATACTACTTCTCCTGCCTGACATACAGCTTACAGGCTTCACAGTGACACCCAAAGAGTGCTGAGATGCAGCTCCTGTCAAGGCCATACAGCTCCCTCTGCATTAAGGAAGACCACAAGAAACAGGCAGTACTGGGGAGGCAGGGCAGCCGACTGTTCCTGTACTGTAAAAAAATTCATGCTACTTCAACTTAAAAGTAAAAGTTTCCTTGCTCAATTACAAGTTAAATCAACATATATACTTGCATTATTTCAGAACAACAATTTAAGATAGTGTAACTGATTAGGCTTAACAATGTGTGTTGTTTCAACTTTAAGTTTTGAGTACTAATGACAATGTGGATTTTTTTAAATGGACTTATCTTTCCAGGTCAAAACAAAAAAATATGGAATAATTGTACTAGCTTATATTTGCACTATGATCTAACTAAATTACGTCAAATTAAGATTCTGGCTAAAGACTACTGACTCTTCCCAGTCAAAATAACTAAACTTTAATGACTGAATCCCCTAATTAATTTCTAACTCTTAATGTAATTTTGTTGAATTACCTATAGATGTGATCTTCACCTGTTCTGCACTGTAAGGTCAACATGGTTTAATATGAAACATAAAAGTTTAAAAACATTACCAAAGACTATTTTTATTGTTTATCAATACAAACAGATCTTCAAGTGTTAACTTGTTAGCTCTATAAAAATTTTTAAAAAACGTTCCTTTGGCAAAAATAAAATTTCTTTACACAACGGTATGGCATATATTTCTGTAAAAAAAAAAAACGAAATAAACCAGCTGTGCCACAAAATGAGAAACATCATAACAAAACATTTGTAAAAGCACCACGAAACTAACATTTGTGGAGTGCAATTAAGGAATCATTTTGCAGGAAAATGTTATTAAACATTAACATAAGGCACAAAAATTTATATTGAGACATTTTGCTTTAAAGTATCAATCTTATATATATATAAAGCATTTTGGCAACAATTTCCACAATTTACAGGCTCGGTATCTACTTTTTGTACCTTAGAAGTGTAACCCCCATAAATAACACGGTTACAAATGGAGAGAAGTTTTCCATAAATAAATGTTATTGTTTAATAAACTTTTTCATTATTTTTTAGAAATTATTTTCACGTACATACGGAGAGGAAAAAATATGACCCTCGGGTTGACCACATATCCCGTTTTTATCAAAAAGCGGCGCGAGGTTTTTTTTATACAATCCCTTCTTCCAGTGTTGCCAACTTAGCGACTTATATTTAGCGAGTTTTTAGACCTCTCCGGCGACTCGTTTTCAAAAAAGCGACTAGCGACAAATCTAGCGACTTTTTCTAGTGTTATTGGAGACTCTGACGTGGAGCACGTATCGTTCTTACTCTCCTCACCGAGCAGCGGGGGCTGCCGTGGGCTCCCCTCCCGTCCCAAAGCATTCACAGTCGGACAGTCCTCACGCAGCAGCCCCGCCCAGCTGCAGTCAGAGCAGGAGATGTTCACCTTTCCGCGTCCAGACTGTAAATGAAGCGCGCATGCGCGAAGCCACCGCTGGCTGATCCTGCCAAGAACTCTGCAAAGTATAAACAGATTAAATGACAGTTTTCAAGAATAAGTATTTCCGCCAGAGTGTCTCTTTGGGGTCACTTTTGCCGGTCCCAAGCCCGGATATAGGAGTAGGGTTGGAATTGTGATATAAAAAAACAAGAATCGACAGAAGAAAGTTCATTTATAGTTCTAAACGTATTTAGGGTGTTTTTAACCACCTTTTGTCTCTCCCACGACATTATTCCTCTTTCCTACAGCGTCCATTATAATTACATGCGCATTATGCAAATTAGGCGATGGCGTCATTTAGCGACTTCCAGCGACTTTTGGGACAACCAATAGCGACTTTCCTTGCTGAGGAGCTGGCAACCGTGCCTTCTTCTCTGCTTTCGTTTTGGATGGTGGAGGCATAGGCGTGCACTTCTCCTTGTAAGAGAACCCAGCATAGTGATTTATCAGAACTTTACTTTAATCGAAGATTACATTGCGGTGAGAAGATCGCTTACCTTATGTTTGAATCCCTACGACGCTGAAGTTGGCTCCTTATTCGCAGCTCCTTATTCGGATTTTCCGGTCCACCTTAAATGCTTCGCAGCCCAATGCAATGACGCGATTGCGCCTGTAGGGGGACCATTTTAATACCTTAAACCTCTCTATGCCAGGCAAATATCAACTTCTCAGTACACATCAGGTATCCTACTATATAGAGAAAGTGACATTGTCCTGGCCCAGACTGATTTAATGCTTTAAAAATCAGATGGAAACAAGGCATGTCATACTATAGTACACAATGGTGTGAATGAGAAGCCAGGTTTCCATGCCCATTTTAATACCTTAAACCTCTCTGGGCCAGGCAAGTATGAACTTCTCAGTACACATCAAGTATCCTACTATATAGAAAAAGTCAAATTGTCCTGGCCCAGACTGATTTAAGGCTTTAAAATCAGATGGAAACAATCCATACTGTTCTGCACAATGGTGTGAATGAGAAGCCAGGTTCCATGCCCATTTTAATGTTGTTTTGTCAGGGATTTGTTTTAGTTTTGGTTATTTTGGTTTATTGCCATTTTGGCATTTCCTTTGTCTAATTTGGTTTATGTTAATAGTGGGTTTTGTTACTTGGCGGCCGATTTTTACATTTTTGTATGTTGTATGTGTCTTCTTTTTTTCCTGTAAGAACGCACCTTTTGGGGAGGCTTGGCATCGGGGGGTGGGGATCCGTTTGGGGGCATGTTGCGGTGATGCCGAGTGTGTGTGGTTGCTGTGCCTCTTTCGCTTACTTCCGCGTGTGTGGTGACCCCTGGAGATACTCTGTTAGCCTGCCACCCCAAGGTAATAGTTGTGTTTAGCAGTTTTTTTTTTTGTTTTAACTTTGTTGATTTGTATTACCTGTGGTTATTTTTGAAGTGGTTTTTCTTTTAACTTTTGGGTTTTCTTTGGAGTGCTTAAAAGGGGACTGTTCATGGTCTTCATGTCTCCTGTGCAGTGAATACGGATCTGTGTCCTTTTAAATTGGAGTGGGTTGTAATCCCTTGTATTTGATTCTCTGGGTGAAAATTCCCAGAGTGGCGTAGTCGGGTTCCTCCATCCCCTTATCCCATTCATGCTGCCACACTCCTTTTCGGACCGACGCCAATCGCCCGACCCCTGCCTGGATTCCCGACCGTGTTTTGCGCCTCTCCCTCATCTGTACCAAAGCCGATCACCCAATCTCCCCGCCTGAGTTTCGGCTACGGTTTTGGGCTCAGCCCGGGTACCTCTGACTTCTCTGTGGAGAGTATTAATAAAATAACGAGACTTACAGCAGTGCCGATTCAGTGTCCGTCTCCTTGCCTTCACAACAGGCTAGCCATAGCAGTCTGGCTGATTCCAAAGAATAAAGCATTGCAATAGTCAAGACAAGAGATTATGAAAGCATGCAAAACCGATTCCAGGTCCTGCCTTGACAATATAGGCTTAATCTTTGCTACCCGCCTCAAATGGAAAAAACAGGATTTTACAACAGCATTTACCTGATTATCCATTTTTAAAGTAGGATCCATTTTAATACCCAAATTTGTAATCAAGGCTTTCTCAAATGGGGCCAAGGAGGAGAAGTTGATGCGAGGAGATCTGCTGGAGGCATTAGGTCTAAACAACATAACGTCAGTCTTTTCCTCATTAAAATTCAGGAAATGAAAAGCCATCCATCTTTTAACATCAACGAGGCAGTCCAGGAGAAGCTGGACAGAACCTGTCCCACTGTGCTTTAATGGGAGGTAAACCTGACAGTCATCTGCCAAAAAATGAAAAGAGATATTTTGTTCCTGGAAAATAGCTCCAAGTAGTAGCAGATATAAAGAAAATAAAAGCGGACCAAGAATGGAGCCCTGTGGTACCCCCTAAGGAAGAGCAGCAGAATTTGAGGTGAAGCCATCTATACTAACGCAAAAACTTCTATCAGAGAGGTAGGACCTAAACCACTGCAAGGCTGAGCCTGTAATGCCCACCCACTGCTCCAACCTGAATAGAAGAATCTCATGGTCTTTGGTGTCAAAAGCTGCTGTTAAATCTAAAAGCACAAGTAATACAGAGTCCCCAGAGTGAGTTGCTAAGAAAATGTCATTAACATCTTAACAGAGCAGACTCAGCGCTGTGGTGACTTTTAAACCTGGACTGAAACATTTCCAGAATTGTATGTTCATCAAGGAAGG
Organism: Gnathonemus echidnorhynchus; assembly: GCA_026776725.1. NCBI lineage: Eukaryota > Metazoa > Chordata > Actinopteri > Osteoglossiformes > Mormyridae > Gnathonemus > Gnathonemus echidnorhynchus. The sequence goes on from JAODJU010000025.1 coordinate 6,830,007, forward strand.
GCTTCAGTTGCAAGTAGACAATTCTTTGCTAATGGCTTGATCAAGGAAAGTATGATCAAGAAAAGACGTTATGGCATGTACAGTTAAATTTGTTGAATTAGTTAGTAGTAGTTAGTACTAAAATCTTCTATATTTGCAAGCAGATTTTACATCATATTGGGGCAACTCATTCAGCTAACAGCCGAGTAAATGCACGGTAAAATACCATGATTATGGTGGGACAAACTGATTAATGAATCTTTTGGTGCTTGAGAAGACATTTCACAGAATCATATTTAACTGTATTTCAAAATTATGCACTTAACATGATTCACTACAGAAATACAGACATGGAAATAATAATCTTAAAAAATGACCTCTTGGCCTAAATGCTTAATTAGGCTGAATGCCAGCCCTAAGCTACAAGTTAGTCTGTTTATATCAAAATACTTTGCTTTTTTAAATAGAACTTGTGCATATGGTGCACACAATGAATTGAACAAAAACAATTTCATATGCACGTGCCTTTTCCACAGTCAGAAGTAGGCTAGCTGTAGCTGAAGTCTCTTTCCCACAGTAAACGTTGGTATAAGCCTCGTTCGAATGTCAGATTTTGGAGCCGTGCACCGTGATGTGTGTCTGCATGGAATGTAGTTCTTTATTATTCTGTTGGATATTCTTCAGTCTTTAAGGTTGACCATCAGAGAGTCTTTATAGAGTTAAAGACATACTTAATAAAGTGAAAATAACAACAATTACCATATATCATATTGTATATCAAATATTTTTCCCTTTTTTTACGCATATTAATCTGTTCTCATCCGCCGAACCTTTTACCAAGAAAAATACTGGGAACAATGTGCTACTTTAAGTTAAGTTGATGTTCACAATAATGTCTTAATGACTTAACGTTGGTTTGATGTATTATTTCTCGTTAAAATTGTATAAGCGAATGAAATTGAGTCTGTATTACAGAACTTAAGAAGACGAGTAAAATTAGTAAATATACATATGTAGTGTTAATGAAATTGGGCTCTCATTTTTTACAGTGTGGGGACCACAGAATACCACAGCTTTTCTTCTACCCCTACAAGGAATCAGCAAGAAATCATTGATATCAGCAGATATAATTATACCCTTTTGATGGTGGTCAAGTTTATATCAATACTTTAATGTTTACAAAAATGCCTTCAATTTAATTTCACAATTAACCTCCCGAAAGTGTTGGAATGAAATGAGATTATTTATTTGTAACCAGAACTTGCATCAACAGGAGAAACTGTTACACTTTACTTGAGCAAAAACGTAGACTGTCTGGGGGTCCTTGAGGACCAGGTTAGGAAACCCTGGAATAAGCAATTTATTAGCTCTGAGGTGGGAAGCTTTCGGCTTTGGAAATAGCCTGGAGTATTTCATGTGCATAGCCAGAGGTCCACTGGGATAAGCAAATCCAAGGATCGGTTGAGGCATGAGGAAATGTCCTGAAAAATGTTCTGGTTTATTTCATCTTCTGTCTGCTTGTCTCATGCGGTGAGTACCACACACCCTATAAGAAGGTGTTCTCTCTACAATCACTTGAAATGAGTATATTTTCACTACGCTGGTTAAACATATATTTGACGTATAAAAGCATACCAAAAATTATAGCGTATTTATGAGGTAGATACAAAATGTCTATAAAACATCTATCTTCTGTACCTGCATGTCCTATTGAGGGTCACAGGAGGTCCAGATCCTATGGGCAGAAGGCAGAGAACAACCTAAGATGGGCCGCCAACCCTTTACAGGACACACTCACACATCATTCATTCATATAAGCAGAACTACAGTCATGTCTGTAACTCCAATTCATCTCAGTATGTTTTTGGACTGTGGGGAAAACCAGAGTACCCTGAGGAATCCCCCTGATAAGGGCAGATTGTGCAAACCCTGGTCCCAGAAGTGCCAAGCAACAGTGCTAACCACTGCACCACTATGTCACCAAAGTACAGAATATCAAAAAAAAAATTAACCCTCTGGAGTCGACAGCATTGTTGTATCTATTTCGTGTATTTCAGTTCATAACTCGCTGAAATCTTATTATAGAAATATGAAGAAAATGCTGACTGAAACACCAAAACAATGACTTTGACAGTGAACATACAGCATATTTTGATCTTTTCTGAGTGCTCTGAGTGCTGATGGCTTTTAATCTTCATGTCTTTCTCTAATCTAAGCATGACCATTTGCATTTTTATAAAGCACCCTGGATTTGTGTGTGGTTGCTATGGAGGCATCCTTCTGCTCTTAGTGTCTCCAGCTCCCTGCTCCCTTGCTGTTGCCACCCATATGGCACTCGGTAATTTGATTAGGCTGATATTGGAAAACGATTTGCATTTGGCATAGGGTGAGTAGCCACACTGTCATGTTGCCACTGGAGACGCAACAATAGGCGGGTCATTTATAAACACTGGCTTGCCCCTTAGCTGTGGGAGTCAGTCATTTCAGCACCTTCATTACTTCTGCCGCTATGTGGCACTGTGCCAGGTTTCACACCCTTCTAGAGGCACTGGTGCTGCCCTACAGGGCTGCTGATCTCTCTGCCCATGAGTCAGCTGCAGGAAATCATGATCCAAATGTAGCCACATTGTGTAGCTCCATTGTCCACTGTAATGTCCACAGGCTCTGACATGTGGCAGCCTGATGCCATTTGGGTACATGCAAATAGCTGCATTTGCATCCCACCTCCTCACCCTCACAGCCAATGGATAATCCAGCTTTCCAAATATGCTGGATAGATAGGTATGGAAATGAAAGAGAAGGGGAGACCGCACCCCCAGCTAAACACGGTCCTGAAAGTGGGCTGCTGGTGTAAGGACTGTGAGTGGGGTAGGGTGACCACCTAATCCATGTCAGGAGGGACACTATGAGCTACTTCAGCTTTTACGAATTACTTTAAAGTTGAA
>JAODJU010000025.1:6842935-6854361 GCA_026776725.1 Gnathonemus echidnorhynchus
CCAGGCGGAGACTCGAACCCGGGTCCCAGAGGTGTGAGGCAACAGTGCTAACCACTGCACCACCATGCCGCCCCCCTAATCAATATCTCCTTGACTTTTTTACCTAATTAAATTAATTATTTAAATGAGCTGGTGGTGATATGTAATAAATGGCTGAGGTGCCCCTGAAAAGAAGTTTGGGAACTGAAGCGATGTTCATCGAGCCATCCAACTAGATATCTGTAACTTTTGAAGAACAGAAGATATTCTTATTAGTTCTTATTGTGTTACTCTTAATTTGATATATTCGAATGCTAAATTGCATTTTTTTCTGAGCAGAAGTGCACTTACTACTCAGATGAATAGCTTTAAGCATTTCTTTTGAATGTCTTTTGCACAGTACTGCATATATACACTATATGGACAAAAGTATCGGGACACACCTCTTAACCATTGTATTCCGGTGTTTCATTCAGACCCCACAGATGTAAAAAATCAAGCACCTAGCCATGCAGTTAGATTTACAAATGTTCTGAAAGAATGGGTTGTTCTGAAGAGCTCAGTGAATTCAAGCTGTCATAGGATGCAATAAGTCAGTTTGTGAAATTTCTTAACTGCTAGATATTCCACAGTCAACTGTAAGTGGTATTATTGCAAGGAGGAAGCATTTGGGAACAACAGAAACTCAGCCACAAAGTGGCAGACTACGTAAAGTAATGGAGTGGGGTCGACGAGTGCTGAGGCACATAGTGCATAAAAGTTGCCAACATTTTAATGACTTAATAATTGCAGAGTTCCAAATGTCTTCTGGCATTAACTGCAGCACAAAATCTATGTGCCAGGAGCTTCATGGAATGGGCTTCCATGGCCAAGCAGCTGCATGTAAGCCTCACATCACCAAGTGCAATGCCAAGTGTTGGATGGAGTGATGTAAAGCAGGCCGCCACTGGACTCTGGAGCAGAGTAAATGTGTTCTGTGGAATGACAAATCATACTTCTCTGTCTGGCAGCCTGATGGACATTTGGAGTTTGATGGACAGCTAGTAAGAGGTTTAATGGTATGGGGTTGTTTTTCAAGGTTGGGCTAGGCCCCATATTTCCAGTGAAGGGAACTCTTAATGCATTAGTACTCTTAATGCATTAGTGTACCTCGGACAGTCCACGTTTTTGCTTCCTCCCAGCACCCAGGGTTCCCCGAGGACTGGGTTGGGAACACTGCATTAGCATGCCAAGACATTTTGGACAATTCTATGCTTCCAACAATTCTCGAAGGTCCTTTTCTGTTCCAGCATGACTGTGCCCCAGTGCACAAAGCAAGGTCCATAAAAACATGGTTGGGTGAGTTTGGTGTAGAAGAACTTGACTAGAGCCCTGAGCTCAACCCCATCGAACACCTTTGGGATGAACTAGAATGGAGATTGTGAGCCAGGCCTTCACACCCAACATCAGAGCCTGGCCTCACAAATGCTCTTCTGGATGATGGGGCAGAAATTCCTACAAACACACTCCAAAATCTTGTGGAAAGCCTTCACAAAAGAGTGTGAACTCGTATGGCTGCAATGGGGGGACCAGCTGAGTATTGATACCTATGGATTTAGAATGGGAGGTCATAAAATTTCCTATAGGTATAATGACCAGGTGTCCCAATATTTTTGTTCACATAATGTATATAGTATAACACAATTTCTGTTGAATGACAGATTTATACATTTGTAGTATATTACATCTAATACCTTATAATGCAAAATATTTTATAAGGGAAATAACCTAGTTAATTTAACCTAGGGTATTCAGTGTCGAGGAGAAATGACACAAAATAGATTCTGTGGTCTTTCTCCTCAGAGACATTTGCTCAAACAGTTTCTTGACTTTCCTCCTAAAATTCTTCCCAACAATTACATACAGGACAGGATTTAAAGCACTATTGCTGAAAGCCAGATAGGTGAACACCTGATTGCTTATTTCCAAAATATTTTCTATTTCACATCCTACCAAAATATTGAGCCGTAGCAGGATATGAAGGAAAGTCGCAGAGTGAAAAGGTATCCAGCATAGGACAAATGCGAACAGCACACACAGGACCAGTATAGTGGCCTTCTTCTCCCTGTTCACTGCACTCAGCTTCCTTATTTTTTGGTTCTTCAAGGTCTGGATAATTTTGCAGGTACTATAGGATATGACTGAAAATGGTATAAGGAATCCAATTATAATGAGCAGTATGTCACAGATCAGTTCCACATCCAAGCTTGGGTATTTTAAATAGCATGCATTCACATTATATTCCGGATAGTATTCCACAGTCCTGAATTTTAGCACTGGGATGCTCATGATGATGCCTAAGGCCCAGACGGCCAGGCAGTTGAGTCGGGCATACAGAATCCTTCTCATCCTCCCTAGTGACATAGCATGGACCAGTGCAACATAGCGGTCAGCACTCACCAGCACCAAAAAATAGATGCTGCAGTACATGTTAATAATAACTCCCATGTTTACAAGACGGCACATGACTGTACCAAACTGCCAGTTGAAGCCATTGGCCACATTAACAGCCCAGAAGGGAAGGCAGGAAAGCAAAACCAAGTCAGCTGCAGCGAGATTTCCCAGGTAAAACTCAGCCACCGTGCACGACTTTCTGTGCAGACTGAACACTGCCAGAACAAAGACATTCCCAGTGACGCCCAGCACACAAATGGCTATCATGTACACAGGCTGCATGGTGTAGAGCCACTCCCAGGCTTCAGATGAAGTGCAGCTGCTGGCATTGATGGGATCCCTCCCTGGGGTTGTGGGGCTGGAGGGGATGAGGAGAGGCAGAGTGATCTCTGTCGTGCTGAAATCCATGATGGAAACTGTCAAAAAACATCCAAGACAGTCATGATAAAAAGCAACTAAAAAGACTGACCAATAAAAACTAGTACTAATTTTTGTCTTATTTCATCTATGGGCTTTAGAATTTTTTTAGCATCGTTTGACAGATTTTGCCTTAGATGACTTAGATAAGTAGATAAGTAGATGCTGTCAGAATGACATTAAATTCCCCAGAGGGCCCCATCACCCCCCACCCCCACCATGTACAGGTATTTATCAACTTACATATGGGTTTTGTGAGGTCGAAAGTCAATTTGAATGTATCTGTCATTTTTGGGGATTGGTCAAATATTCTGTATAACATAAGAACACAATATCACATACATTTAACTAAACCTGTATATTGGCAGCACAAGCGTTTTGATCTGGTTCTTGCCACATGCTGCACACGTGGTAAAAGATGTCCGGGCTAATGTCCACTACTTTCTGTACCTTAATTAAATCAGGCTAAAATGTACATTTCCCTACAGCTAGGTTACAACTGGCAGACCCTATAGGGTACAGCCACAGTGACAAGCAAAGGTACAAATGGGTACTCTTTTTTTTCTGACCGTGTAAGAACAATCAGACGGTCCTCTATAGGACATAATTCGATGGATGACTATAATCCCTACTCCTCCAACACCCCAACCTGTACAATCTTTAGTCACACTCTCTCCAACTCCAAAAAAATCTTTTCTAAAAGCCCAACTTTGTGTGACTTGTCTCATTGTAATCAGGTTCACCAGATCTGTATCTGTTCCTGTCCTTTCCATAGCTTCAATTTTGGTTGATTTGAAATAGTATAGAATAGAATTATGATACTTTATTAATCCTTGTGGGGAAACTCTCTTTTCACCTACCCCATCTTGTTCTCCATGAGACATACAGGCACACATACATGAGAGAGTAAGCTTGGGGGTGGAATCATCACCTATACCAGTGGTTCTTAAATATATCAATACAATGAAATAACCCCATGATACAATTTGACAAGTGGGGCTGGGGAGGGTTTGTCTGGGGGGGTAGAAAAAAATCAGTGAAATACTTTTAAATTTACTGTGTTCACAAGATTAAGTATCTTTTGCAGCTGCCATTTCCTTCCTTTGATCCCACACAAAACTGATGCTTCAATTTTAGTTGTTTTGGGGCTGATTTGGTCCACACCAATCTTTATCCATGGCAAAATTAATCTGTGTCCATGGCAAAATGTTTTGATAGAGAAAAATACTATATATCTATATATTAGGGCTGGTTGATATAAGTGACTTATCATTATATAAAATTTATACAATATGAAAATTAGAAAGTTGATAAACTGTTAATAAGGAATATTTCTTGATAGCACACATCAGCCTTTCACATCACAAAAATGAACACAATTCCAACCAATCATATGGTAGTCTTTCAAGGCTGAACAGGTTATGCTCAGAAAATGCACAGGTTGATTCAGTCAATCAAGTTTAATCAATGGAGCATGCCACATGCTACTGCTTTGGTAACATCATTTAACAGAAAAGCACTCCCGTCAGAGGACACTTAAAGGGTCAATGAAGCTCAGCAGACAGAGCATCTTTTATAAAAAGAGATATTGTGGATAAACAATATAAACAGACGTTGGTTGTTTGACAGTACTTCTTACAGTTTAAAGTCCAATATGGATACTTTCGCAGGGTTTCTGGGTTCAGAGACAGGATGAGGAGCTCAGACATTTGGGAGGGGCTCAGTGTACACCCTTGTGCAAATTAATAGAAACAAGTTGTCACACAGACGTGCATGAAGTGGCCTGGAACCTGCTGGTTTGCACAAGCCACCAGGGAAGAGAGTGGATGGACAGAAGAGGCACTGTGCCCACAGACTGGCAGGCTTGCTAGGGTGGGGTTACAGCTGGCTGGTATGACTGTGCTTCAGCCATCCATGTTTGTTTCAAATGAATACTCTGCGGTTCAGGCACCTCCGGGTTTTGTCATGGGGTTTTCTCTGGGTTCTCTGGTTTCCCCCCACAGTCCAAAAACATGCCAAGGTTAATTGGAGTTGCCAAATTCCCCATAGGCCTGATTGGTGTGTGTGCCCTATGATGGATTGGCACCCCATCCTGGGTTATTCTTGCACAATTTTTATCAATCCACCAGGTCCTAAATCCGGACCCGAGGCGATAAGTATGAATTAATGTGACTCAGATGTCCATCTTAACTGTGGTCAGTCTGTTGGCATATAGATGTGACAACTTCATCATTCCATTAATTTGCGCAAGGGTGCAGAGCCGCTGCTCCTCTGCATTTAAAGGAGGCAACTTGAGGTGGTCTCTAGGATCCATTCATCCATCTTCTGTAACCGTTTGCCCTATTCCGGGTCACAGGGGTGTGGAGACTCTCCCGGAGCACACTCACACACACCTAAGGAAAACTTGGCCAAATTGCATTCTGTAATGGTTAAAAACATGACACAGCATTTTTTTTTATTACAGGGGGTGGAAATTCTACCAGCAATGACAAATCCATTTCCTGGAATGAGCAGCAAAGCATTCAGAGAAAAAACACAGCAACAAATTATACTGTTGCCGTTTTCTAGTGTTATGCCCTACAACAAAAAAAAGTGTATTTTTGTATGATTTTTAAACTAGAATTAGATTTCAATTTGCAGTCCATTCAGTTTGTAGCCTTTTTCATGTTCTGAATTTAAGAGCTATTCTAAAGAAATTTTAAGCAAAGATGGAACTTCAAAGTAAAGAAATAATGATTGGAATTACATCATAATAATTATAGATATTGACTGATATAAAAAAAAATATGACAAAATATTTTGCCTTATCGTCCAGCTTTACTGTGTGGAGTATGCTTGTTTGTGGTAAAAATAAAATTTTAATAAAAATGCCCCTCAGAATTCATCATGGTGTTGACCTGTAGTTATCACGTAGTTGTCGTTGGTGGCGGACTGGTCCCAACACCATAGGTTTACCCTGTCCAGGGAATACAATAATGTACCTTTGTATAACTATTATATATTAGGGTATGGCACTTTTAAAATAAATCGATACTCCATTTACAAAATGAAGATTACAGGTTAGCTGTATGTATATTTTTGACCCTATGTTTTTTTTTCGGAAAATTCACAATAAATTCAAATTTTTGCATTATTCTTTTTTTTTTAATAACATAAGGCACTTTAAGAATTTTTACAATAACTCTGCATGCCACAGAAAAAAAATCGCTGTAGAAATAATTGAAAGTGTAATACTGCCATGACATATATGTCTGTGATAAGTGTATGTAATCTTTTAACCATAATTGTGTTTCATAAAGGAAGAAAAAATGAAAGAGGTGCAAAATTACATAACTTTCTTTAAGGTACCAAAATGAGATTGCTATAAATATTTCATATTGCTTTTTGCAATTATTTAACATATGATATAATTATGCACTGGAATAACAATCTACTCAAAATGGTAAAATAATACTTCATATTTTTTTCTCATATGAATCCTACAGGAGATATCTTTGCCCCACTAGGCTCTTAAAGTTATTTTCTCTTTATTAGCAATATTTTTCATTCTCTATTAAAATGAATGCTAGCTGTCCATGTTCAGCTTCAACTAAGCAATGAACCATTTCACCAAAAGTAGTTTTGCTTTAGCATAGATTAAACTACTCTATAAAAAGAGCTCCTATAAGAAAGGTTCAATAAAATAAAATTTTAGTCGTGTGACAAATAAAAACACAGCTAGAGATTTTGTCTGTGTTTATGATACTGATTATGTTACTGCTACATCTGACATGCCACATGCATGAGTACTATAGATGTATAAAGAAGTTTTGCCAACAAAAATATTTAGCTCTGTGGAGGCAGTCTGTTTTTATTTAATATTTTAGCTGCCTTAAAACCCAGACTAGACAACAAACCCACAAAGAATAAAAATAACAATCCACTAACCTTTGGTCTAGAAAAACACCAAGGAAAAAAGAAGACACGCTGGTTAGAGACCCAAAATAATTTTTAAATGCTCAAGGTATTATGTACTTTCAGCTGTCATGTTAGAAAATCTCAGAGACAAAGTAATGATAAATAAAACAATTTGTAGCTATTGCATCCACGAAAACCCCCTTAGGAACACAATAAAACCTACTACACACACACACACAGACATTCATTGTATCCATAACCTTGTGAAGACCATTCATTTCTATGGGAAAAACCCTAATCTCTACCCAGCCGTACCAAGTAACCAAACAAAATACAAGACTTTTTAGTTTTTTGATTGCACAGATTCTTATAAAATTTAGTTTCCTCTTGTGGGGACCAAAAAAAAACGGTTCCCAAAATGTCAAAATCAGACATTTGGTCTCCACAATGTAACATATACGTGATCCCCCCTCCCACACACACACACACACACAAGCCACACTAAGGGCAGCAGAGACGGCACCTAACCAAACTACGCATATGTAGAATGCTGGAAAAAACCCACATGACAAAGGGAAAAAAGGGAAAGCTATAATCACCATAAGTGATAAATTGATAAATTTAGTAATCTACAAACTATTTTTCACTTTTGTAAGGCCCAGTCCACAGTATTAACATCATAATCCTGATTCAGTAATATGGGGCTCTCCTGTATATGAAAAAATAGTGAAATGAATAACTATTACTTACTAAGGTGTTTTCAGACAAAAGAAGAATGTGATGTTCAATGCCATGGTTTCCACAGGTCCATAAAAAATGTAAAATCCAATAATCTGCCTTAAAATAACTTAAATATGATACATGTTAGAAAGGCTGTTGTGGGAACTTGGTTATTTAGTTAGGTTTCCCACCCGGTCATTATAGATTGGCACAACAGTAGCGAAATGTTAATGCGCCTGCACTTAGTTCATTTATCCGATGTTGTGCGTCAATGAATATGATGTAAGTACTGTAATTGTGATTTCCTTCGCTACTTCGCGATTCTGTTTATATTGTTTGTAAGATCGCAACTGCCTTATATTTTCATTGTGCAGCGCTATTTATTTATGTTTATTTAACTTTTGGGGCTGTATGGTAGCGCGTTCGCTATGTTGATATGCTAATGCATTGATCGCCTGTAATGTACGTGTGCCCACTCATAACGGCTTACTTTGGGGTTGCTTGGATTTGTAATTACGGGGATTATGGAGCTAGGAATCTATTCCTTATGTTTTGATTATTATTGATTACCAGTTATTTAAGTAAACATTTAAACCGGAAGGTTTGTTAATGTAGTAAGGTTGATTTCTATTGCGCTTTATTCCTGCTATGCTTATAACTACACATCACTTATGTGATTGAATGTATTGGTTTTATTTCCACAGACCACACACATCCATCTACATACCAGGTTTCCTATTATTATTCGTTTCTATAACCCATTGTACATCCTGCTTCACAAGTTCCATTAATAAATTCTGCCTTTAAAGTCATCCCCTCTGGAGCCAGATTCTCTGACCGGAATCTTGTCCATATTGACCGCCTCTACCAGTATTAAACGCTTACGTCGGTGTATAGTGGTGCTACCCTATCCGACAATGTCAAAATACTATATAGTTACTCTCAAAAACATCTAATTAATGAACGCCTTCTGGCATAATGATATCAACAAAGTGTAAAATGAGTCTTCGCTTACATTCGTAATATCTTTTTTTTCCTTTATTATCATGTGATTCAAGAGACTGGTCCGTAAGAGCGGAGCATACCTAATTCTGTCGTTATTAAACTCCACTAAGCATTTAACTAATGTAAGATTAGTAGTTTCCGGGTTCCGCGGACACGTCTGTGGGTATGGATCGCGCTGTTTCGCTTTGCTGAAATGTAAGATCAATAAGTAAACGGGGATCAGTTAAACAAGACGATCGTGACGGCCAGATGGAAGCGTTTTGCTTTCTATTTGAGATCTGCATTTCCGTTTTGGAGCTGCCGGCCACAGTGCTGCATCACCCTATAATAAAGCGTCGGAAATTGCGCTTGTGCATTGCTGATTATTACCGAGCTGCCAGTGATGATACAGGTGCCAGCTCATAAGAGAAACTATGCCGGTGCGTAACGGATACAACCTTGTAGATGACATAGGGGACTCGCAAATACCTATTCACAATGAAGAGGCTTTCCAACATGGCATTCACTTTCAAGCCAAGGTACGCTTCCGATATGTTATCTTGTATTGGTGCCGTTTCATAAAATGTATTCTTTAACGAAACCTGTCACATCCAACATGAACAGTATAGACTGATTTGCAGTAACTGTAAAAAGCATTAATCAGTTTCGATTGTTTTTTTAAATACTGGTTGCACTAGGATTCAATAGACGAAAGCATAGGTTTTAATACTCCTTGCAGACTAAACGGATATACATATACACGGCATTCAGTATGAGTGTGTGTGTGTATATATATAGTTATTTCGTGAGTTTGATTTAAGGGTAAATGTATTGTTAAAGAGGCATATCGAGATGACGTTAGAAACATTGAAGTGTAAATATAAAATACTGGCATAGGCCTATTAATGAGTGTATCTAATTGCATTAAGTTAAACCCTGCGGTCAACACCACACCCTTATGCGTACTTTGAATTTAGTTTTCCTTTGCTTGGGAAGTAATTATGAATTTATTTTTTACAGTGTCGAATTTGCAAAGAGGAATAATATATAGTCGCCTAATAGAAAAAAGTGTAAAATATTGCACAACAATTTGTCGGGATACTTACCGTGAAGTTAACAGAAAATCCTGGTAAATAGTTTAAGATTTTTTAATTACGGGCAGTAGAGTAATGAAAGGAAATAGGCCTAAAACCAGATTCAGTCTTTGCAGTGGCCATTATTATATTATTATAACAAAACAAAATAAAGTTAATTTCACAGTCAACCCAAAGGTTCACCAAGAATTTTGGAAATACAAATGAATAAACACCTGGTTGTTTATTCTCCCATGCACTTAAGCAGAGAAAGCGCGCAGCTGCGTATTTAATTTAATTTAAGTCTGAGGTTTGAGGCTAGATACGCACTTTGGACTGAGAGGCACCAAAACACGGGTATGCCGCACGTAAATAACCCTACGGCGCATATTGCCATTTATGGAAAGTGATTTGATAGATAAATGTCATTTGAATGATTATATAAGTTTATAAGTCAATCATTTTATAGAGGTTAAAAGGCCCATCGGAGCCGGGGATGGGATTCGAACCAGGAGCTCACTGAATGGACACCAGGTCTTCCACACTGAGCCGCATAACACTATCCGAGCAGCTCCAAGTACTGTAGTTTTGTAACAATACAGGGTCCGAGACCGCGGTGTATGAAGCACGTATCGCGGATAGCCGAAATAGCGGATAAATCGAACCATCCGCGGACCTTATGTATAACGTGATTTTCGTGTACATATACATATGATGAAGTTTAATTGGTAAATTACGCACAGCAAGACGTTTTCAACATCAAATACAGTATTAATAAAGTACCTACATTAAACATTATTATAGGCCTACAGTACCGTATAGCACTACATGTATTCTCTTTTTAGCCTAATTCTCAAGAAGGCTGGGGATTTGACCACGTTACTGCCTGTACTCGCTTGACGTAAACTCATGAACCGTTTATTTATGGAATTTGCCCATTTATTTCGGATAACTGATACCACAATTACGTATGGAAGCCCGTTTCCGCCACCGGGGAAAAAAACAATATAAAATTTAAGTCGAAATTTCGACTTAGTTATCTCGTTATTTCGAGATAGTATCTCGAAATTTCGACTTAGTATCTCGAAATAACGAGATAACTTATCTCGAAATTTCGACTTAGTTATCTCATTATTTCGAGATACCATCTCGAAATTTCGACTTAGTTATCTCGAAACAAGTTTCTAGCTTTAATAACTTTTCACGGAAGGGGCGTTTTTAATGACAGAATCGTGTTGTCCAATACACAGACAACGATGCACACCGATTACGAAACACGTATTCAAGCAATTCAGCTGTGATACATTTGCTTTGTCCCACGGTGCACTGCCTAAATCACACTTTACAACTTACTTATGGATTAATTTGTGTTATCAATTAACTGTCAATATGTATGAAATGGAGCAATGGCATGTAATATGTATACGATGTAATAATTAAACTGTTAGAAAGTGATCTTGAAAATCCAAGGGGTGTGCATTGCCCCCAGACTCCATTGATCAAGGCACACTGCATAGGAAATGACTGTCTCATTTTGTTTCAGAGCAATTAACCCTTTAGTTCATTGCCCTTATGGCATGTAATATGCATACAATGTATTAATTAATAGCTGTTAGAGTGAAAGTGATCTTGAAAATCCAAGGGGTGTGCATTCTTCCCTGTAGTCCACTGATCAAAGCACACTTCACTAGAAGTGCCTGTCTTGTCTAGTTTTAAAGGTATTAACTCATTCATGTATTGTCCCATTGCACATTATACGGATACATTCGAACATTCAAAAATTAATTAAAATTCGTACTAAAGCAATCTGGGAAACAAAAGGGTGTGCATCAGTCGCCATGAGCCGAAAATGCTAAACCACCATGTCATTACAGCTGACAGCACCTATAATATTAGCTATTAACACGATTTTGCACAAATCAC
>JAODJU010000025.1:6855524-6866694 GCA_026776725.1 Gnathonemus echidnorhynchus
CGTGTTAATTCCCGATTGTGATCACCTGTGTCCTGTTCTTTTTGGCTAGTCTTGTGTATATTAGTCCGCGTCTTCCTCTGTTTCCCAGATCGGTCATTGATGTGCATCGTTGTCTACCCTGTTTGTCTGAATAAAACCCTGTTTTCTTGCATCTTTGCCTACCTGCCTTATATTTCGCCGCTTCCTGCCTGCTTGCTGGACAGCGGTTCTGACAGAATGACCGATCTCTACAAAGAATCGCCGCAGCAGACCGGGGACATATATATCAGTCTGCTGCAAGAGGTAATATATTGGCTTAACCAGCCGGAGGTTCAGGAGGACCCCGAAGCACTGGATCTAGCCAGCCGGAGCGGGACCCTCCTCGGGGAGATTATACCGCTCACGGAAGTGCACGTCATTGCAGACGTGCGCGAAAATCTCCGGCAGCTGTTCGAGATAGTAACAGAGAGACGGCTCCAGCCGCTCACCCTCTCTGAAGCAGCCCTGCCTCAACCAACCTGCCAAAGCCAGAGGAGAAAGGAAAAAGAAGCAGAAGGAGAGAAGCCCAGAGGACATCCCGACAATCTGCCTGGGAGCCGCCTCTCTCTCCCCGGCTTTTCTTACCAGTGAGCGGGAGGGCTCCCCAATCACCGTGGATATCATCGCCGCAGCACCCTGGCAAGTATCCACGGCCCCCCAAGTAGACACAGAACATAGAGGCGGCTTCTTTCCGGGCAGCACACCTAGCTGATAAAGGGGCGAGCACGGTAAGGGACGCTATCCTGCGTGTCCCATGGGTTCTTAAAGGAACACGTGAGACCCCGACTCTAGCACCCATCCGTGACTTGCCTATCCCGCCTGACTTGCCGACGCCTGATCTGCCTGTTCCGGTGACTGCTGCACCACCCAACGGCGCTCCAGCGGTAGCGCCCCCTGCTGGTCCAGAGCTGGCAGTTCCTGCGGCTCTGCCTGAGGTGCCTACTGCAGCTGCTGCGGCTCCCCCTGCTGGCCATGAGTCGGCAGTGTGTGTTACGGTGCCCCCTGCTGGCCATGAATCGGTGGTGCCTGCTGCTGCATCCTCGCCTGCCGCTGCTTTGCCCACAGCGCCTTTGCCTGCCGCTGCTGCAGTGCACAAGGTCCCTGCTGCAGCGCCCGCTGTCCCAGCTCTGTCTACTGTGCCCGTCTTGCCTGTCCAGCCCGGCTCGCCCGTCTTGCCTGTCCAGCCCATCCTACCCGTCCAGCCTGTCTCGCCTCTGCCTGCAGCTACGCCCGGGACTCCTGCACCGGCCCCGCCTCTGGCTGCGCTCGAGGCTCCTGCTGCGGCTCTGCCTGCTGCCGCCACTCTGCCCGAGCCTCCACCCACTGCAGCTCCCGAGGCTCTTGCTGCAGCTCCGCCTCCGCCTGCAGCTGCACCCGGGGCTCCTACGATGGCCCCGCCTCCTGTTGTGCTTGACGCTCCGCCCGCACCTGATGCTCCGCCTGTGGTACCCCCTGCCTCTCCACCTGAGGTCCCAGCACCACCTGCAGCTCTGCCCACGCCAGAGGTCCCGGCTACACCCATGTTCCCTGCTACAGCTTCACCCGAGGCCCTGCCTCCTGCTCCGGCTCTACTTGCGCCTGAGGTCCAGGCTCCACCCTCGCCTGATGCCCCGGCCCAGTCTCTATCTGTCCCAATTCCTGCTCCAGTCCCCCGAGGAGGTCCCAGACTATCTGACCGCCACTCCTTCCTCCTTAGAGGAGGAGAAGCTAGAGTGGGACCCCTCGGGGACCTCCTTATTGACTCCTCTTCCCTCACCCCGGCGCAATCATTCCCGACCGGAACCCCGCCTGTCGGTGTCCCGGAAACGGCGAGGACATAGGTGCAGGGGTCGGGTCCCGCCCGCCCTGCCCCCCGGCTCGCCTGAGGTCCCCCGGGCTCCTGCTCGGCTGTCACCTGCGGGTCCCTCGTCATTGCCTCGTCGGCCACCTGCGGTCCTGCCTCCGATGCCTCGGCGGCCGCCTACGGGTTCCCCCGCTGCAACTTGTTACTCGCCTGCGGGTCACCCCACTCTGGCTCGGCGGTGGATGGCGCCTCCGCCTGCTCCGGCTTCGCTGTCACCTGCTGCGGCTTTCCCTCCCTCCTTGCCTTCGCTGGGGTCCCCTTCTGCTCCCTCCTCGCCTTCACTGGTGCCCCCTCTTGCTTCCTCCTCTACTCCTCCAGTGGTCCCTTCGGCTTCCTCCTTTGCTCCGTCATTGTCCCCCCAGGCTTCGGCCGCTCAGTCGCCCACGACCCCTCCGGCTGCTGCCTTTCGCCCACTGGGGTTCCATCAGGCTCCCCTGGTCCCTCCTCCCTTTGCCTTCGTCCCTCCTGTCTTTGCTCCTCGTCCCCTTCTGGTTCCTCTGTTCACTCCTGGCCCTTTTGTTCCGCCTGTCGGTGTTCCCCCTGTGTCTCCCTTCCTGGTCTGTCTGTCCGTGTTTCCCGTTCTGTGTTGGATTCTGTCCTGGTTTCTACCCCTGTGCTTGTTTTGTGTTTCTGTTCTGTTCCCGGTCCCTCATTAATGTTCTTGCTTTTGTTTTTCAGGTCCCGTGTCCCTGGTTCTGTCTCCTCCGTCGCCTCCCCTGAGGCGCGTCCGGAGTGCGTGCCTTTGGGAGGGGGTTCTGTCATGACCTGCTCGTTCGATCCTCCTGTGTGCCACACCCCCCTCATTACCTCGTGTTAATTCCCGATTGTGATCACCTGTGTCCTGTTCTTTATGGCTAGTCTTGTGTATATTAGTCCGCGCCTTCCTCTGTTTCCCAGATCGGTCATTGATGTGCATCGTTGTCTACCCTGTTCGTCTGAATAAAACCCCGTTTTCTTGCATCTTCGCCTACCTGCTTTATATTTCGCCGCTTCCTGCCTGCTCACCGGTCAGTGGTTCTGACAACAGTGCAGTTGACAGTAGTAACCATGCTGGTTTGAATGGATATTGAATAAATAGTATTGTTGCGTCAGGAAGACCGAGACATGGAAAGAGCAGTGAAGGACAAGGAGACTTGCTTGCCGGAGCACAACACGCTCCTTATTAGAGTCCTGCACAGGACTGTAACAGACACTCCACAAGCACCGAATCCAAACATGCAGCAGAAACACAAGGTGGTCAGAGGCCGAACTGTAAGATGCACACATGGAGGGAGATTCACACAAGCTAAGAACATGCACGGATTGGACAGGGAACACACAAGACATACGTAAGCACACACATGCGTGACAATGGGGAAATGCAACCATAAACACGGGCTACATTCACGAGTGATCGCAAGGCATGCTGAGATGCACATATTCGTGCGATGCTACACTATTATTGCAGATACAGTATTATGTATTTTAGATGTATTTTAGCAGCAAGACAGCAATAAATGGTAAATAAAAGTGCAGACAGGCAAACAGTAGCAGTAGGACAGAGAATGTGCAGTATATAATAAATGGCATATGAAATACAGTTTGTGAATCAGTTCTGATTCAGAAGTCTGATGGCCTGAGGGAAGAAACTATTTCCCATCTTGGCAGTGAAGGCCTGAATGTTACAGAACCTATTGCCAGATAGAAGGAAGGAGAAGAGGATGTGGGAGGGGTATGTGGGGCTGTACACAATGCGGGTGGCTTTGCGGATGCAGCATGACATGTAAATGTCTCTGACAGATGGGAGAGAGACTACGATGATGTTCCGCTGCCCTCACTATTCTCTGTAGGGTCTGACTATCTGAATCAGAACAATTCCGGTACCAGGCTGTGATGTAGCTACACAGGGTACTCTCTATAGTCCCTCTGTGGAACGTGGTGAGAATTGGGAGGGGGAAGGTTTGCTCTCCTCAGTCTCCACAGGAAGTAGAGACACTGGTGCACTTTCTTGGTGATGGTGTTGAGGTCCCATGTGTGGTTCTTTGGCACAGGAATGATGGTGGTGGCTTTGAAGCAGGTTGGAATGACTGTGGTGCTCAGAGAGCTATTGAAGATGTCTGTGAGGACATCTGCCAGCTGGTCTCCATATCAGCTGAGCACTTGACCAGGAATGTTGTCTGGTCTGATGGTCTTTCATGGGTTGACTCTCACATCAGCCATGACCAGGCAGAACACCTGGTCACTGGGGGGGTGGGGTGGTCTTAGTTGCTGCCGTGTCATTCTGTGCTTCAAACCAAGTGTAGAAGTGATATAGCACATCTGGAAGGGAGGCCTCAGTGCCACAGGTAGGTAGAGATGTCCTATAGTTGGTGATAGCCAGGATGCCCTACCACATGGATCCCCAGTGTCTTGTAAGTGGCTGTGGATTCTCTGAGCATGTGCACACTTTGCTGCTCCTATGGCCTGGGACAGGCTGCCCTTGCAGTTCTCAGGGCAGCCTTATTATCGGACCTGAAGGTCTCAGGTTCTTAGCAGTGTGTGCACCTCTGCAGTCATTCATGGTCTCTGGTTAGCGCATGTGACGATGATCTTGGAGACCAATAACATCATCAGTGTACTTGCTGATGTAGCCGGTCACTAACGCTGTGTCTCTTCCAGGTTGGTAGAGCTGCCGTAAGTTGCATTTTCCCAAAAAATGTTTCAGTCAATGTGCTCAAAACAGTCTTGAAGCACAGAGATGGCTCCTGGGGGGGCAGGTTTTCATCTGTTTCAGAATGGGCTTGGCCCGTCTGACAAGCAGTTTGTATGCTGGGATCAGTGTAACAGAGCTGTGGTCTGAGTAGCCGAGGTGGGGGCGAGGTTCAGTACGGTATGCACCAGCAATGTTTGTGTAAACACAGTCCAGAACGTTCGCCCCTTGTTACAACATTCACCTACTGATGAAATTTAGGGAGAACTGAGCTGAGATTTGCATGGTTGAAATCATCAGCTACAATAAACAGTCTGGGTGTGCATTTTGGAGCTCACTAATGGCTCCGTAAAGTTCGGCCAGCGCATTGTCGGCATTAGCACTGGGTGGGATGTATACCACGACTATGAGAACGGTAGTGAATTTCCATGGTAAATAAATGGTCTGCATCTAACAGTCATAAATTCCAGAAGTGGTGAGCAGTAACTACAGACCAGCACACCATTCCTACACCAAGTCTGTGTTGATGTAGACACATAAGCACCCTTCTCAGGTCTTACCAGAGAGAGATTCTATCCAAACGGAACACACCTCTGGGACTAGGGTTTGAGTCTCTGCTATGGCTCCATGCGTGTGAAGTTTGCATGTTCTCCCCGCGTCATCGTGGGGTTTCCTCTGGATACCCCAGTTCCCCCCCCACAGCGTAGAAACATACTGAGGTTAAAGGCCACTTATTGCATACCGAACCCCCCCTGCACACTCCGTGGTACTCTATGTATGGTGAAATAGCTTTATTTGGTGCTTTGGGGTTTGTAGATAGCTCGCTATTATCCATGGTTTCAGTTGTTATTTTTAATATTGTTTTTTTTCCATGACAAAGTAATAATGTTTTAGCTAAACTTATACTTCCTATGAGCTATTCTGGTTCTGGAACCAATGTTTATACCAGCTGTAAGACCCTCACTTGCCATGAGAAGTTACTGTTATTTCAGTATGCTGTATTTAAATAACACATCACTTGGCCAATTGTTTTACGGGTAAATAATGTAATTCTGCAGGACTGAAGCTATTATGGACACCCATTTTTTAAAATACAAATTACTTTTCTGTAAAACTAAAATGTTAAATATGCGAACATATCTCTATTGTACAGAAAATGTTCCAAACACTCCAAAAACTGTACAAAGCTAATATAAGAAGTTTATTAAATCAGGTCTCTAGACTAAGTAAAGTTAGGTATTCAAATATGCTTCTTTAAGAATAAATATCTTGTTCACTTTGGGTCTCCTTTCTGTTTAATAGTCTTTGAATATAATTGTCAAAGTGAAATTACATTTTGATTATTTGGTGCCATAATATTCAAGCATTGTAACAGACTGCCACTTTTATGACTAGCCTATTTTAGACCATCATAAAATCATTATTAAAATTATTTATGATTCTATGAATATGTTCACAGGCTAAAAATAAAAGAAGAATAATTACAAGGCATTGAAACTCTTAAACACATAAAAGCAAGTTAATTAAAATCTTTTTGCATAAATTTCTTGCCTTGTTTTTATACATATAGACAGCACTCCTATACACAAGCTCCCAGAATTCCTCAAAGCCTTAAATAAACATAATGACATTTCTTTTTTACGTACTGATAATAGGTTTTCATATTGCAAGCAAATTCCTGTTAAAGCAATCTGATGATAAACTAATCACTATTAATTTATTTGTTCCAACTTTCAGTTAATTCAGATCATTATTTGTTTTACACATTATATTATTTGAGAATGAAATACTACAAAATCCCACAACCCTGACTGGGACAAGCAACTGCAAGGTGAATGGATGGATGGTATATTAAAAATACTTTAGTAGATTTGGTTCAAGAAAAATGAATGAAAACATAAATTTTACTTACCCCTCACAAAGATAAATTTGGGTTGTGTTGAGTATTCGGGCTCCTTGTGGATAATACAAGTTGGTCTTAGTGGAGGATAGAAGTAGTGATTAAAGCGAGGTTGACTCCCTTTCGAGTCAGTGTTTTTACCAAAGACCTTCCACGAAGTCCAGTGCCTGAAACTTGTGGTTTCAATTCAGACATGATGTCACTGGCACATCAGTGAGGCTGAGAATATAACATCCCATCATCCGGCCTCCAGACGTGGCTATTTAATTGAGACACTGGAATGTGTATGTAGCTTGTGTCATTTTACCAAAATTCTAGTACTTTTTAATAGAGCGCTTCTAGTCTAGCAGACAAACAGTAAGTGGGTGTTCAATATATTTATTTATATAAACATTTTGTGTCACAGGTTGCGGGACAAAGGACTTGAGGGCAGGCGTGATGACATGACATAATGGGTTCTATTGGGTCAAAATGAAACAAACAGGAATTGGAAAGTAATAACACTGCAAGGGATTAAAACAGAGGGGTTAAAACAAGGAGGGACATGACTTGTGACTGGACTAGCGAGACAAACAGGTACTTTACTTAAATACATAGACTAATGTGGTGCAAGAAGCATCACGTGTGGTCCATCCGGAGGGTCAGGCAGATGGTTGAAGGTTTGAAGAACCACATTCACACATCACACCCTCACCTGCACAGCCCTCACCTTTTCAGTGGCCTTCTTCACACCCACCTGGTTTCCTTCACACCTTACTCACACTCTCCCCAGCTCACTCCCCCATGTGAATCAACAAGAGAGATGTAAACAAGGTCTTCAGAAGACAGAATACAAAGAAAACTCCTGATACACATTCTGTTGCTCCAGACACTCTGAAGCACTGTGCAGATCAACTGTCATCTGTCTTCACAGATATCTTCAGTCACTGAATCTTTGTGTTGTTCCAGTCTGTTTTAAATCATCCCCAATAATACCTCTTCCAAAGAAACCCAGAGTCTCTAACTATACCCAGAGTCAATGACTATACATCTGTGGCCTTTGAGAGACTTGTGCTGTCATACCTTAAAACCATCGCAGACCCATTGCTTGACCCCCTGCAGTTTGCCTACAGAACCAACAGGTCTTTTTTTATTATTAAGGTCCTTATTAAGAGTATTAAAATAAAATACATTGCCTATAGGTTACATACACCTTGTTATATTAATAAATAAAGGTCATAATAATAATAATAATAATAATAATAATAATAAAATCAACAATAAACTAATAAATAAATAAATAAATACAACAAACATGATCCTCATACATACAAGAAAACATTGACAGAACCAAGAGGTCTGTGGACGATGCAGTTAACATTGGACTCCATTTCTTTTTTTTCTCCTTTCCTTCTTTTTTTTAATATTCCCACCGCCACCACCCCTCTGCGGAGGCCTGCTTTATTTTTAATTTCCGTGACAAAAAAAAACAACCAAACAAAAAAGGGAGAATACAAAAAAAAACAAAGAAAAACTAAACTTAAAATAATAATAATAGAAATATAATAGTAAAACAACGAGTGGCAACAACAACAGCAGTAATAGCAATAACAACATTCATAACAACTGCAGCTGCATCCATGATAACATTGTGTGTATCCCTCTACCTTTGTATGTGTGTACTCTTGGTTGTGTGTATGTGTGTGTGGCATATATGTAGATGTGGATATGTACCTATATGTATGTATGTATCTATGTCTGTGTGCGAGTGTGACAATTTGTCCATGGATGTCCTAGTAGTTAATGTGGGGGGCAGCACCGACACCCCCCCACCCCGACCCCCTGGCCAAAGTCACCGGGAACCAAGCCAAAAATGAAGAACGAAGGGCCCTGGCCACGTGCCCGAAAGACAACCATGTGCCCAACCTTGCTGAGGAGCATGTGAGGGAGCATTGAGACAACAGCCCCCTTGCATGAGGGGCCCCACCATAGAACACTGGACGGGGAGCCACCAGCCCAGCCCACAACCGCCAGCCCTGGCGTGAACCGGGCCCAGAACCAATGGTGTGTTCAATTATCTCTCAGAACCCGGAAATTCCGAGGTGAGTCACATCATGTCCATAAATCTCCTGTACAAGCTACCACAAACATGGCTGCCTCCATGAGCACACTCTTGTTGCTTTATATTTTAGCAGATTTGGAGTGAGATTCTTTTTTCTGAGAGACATGCAAACAAGAAACACAAACTAGTCAAACCACATTACAGGCTTTTTTAAATATTTTAGTACATTCATACTGATATTCTTTTTTCAAGAGGCAAACAAACTACAAATAAACAAAATACACTAACAAGTCTGGTAAAAATCTGATATTGCATGCTAGGATACTGTTTACGGTCATGATATAGTATTCTCTAAATTGAACACGTGCAATTACATTTATAACTAATACATTTAACAAATAAACATTTTTTAATATTTATAAAATAGAATTGCTGTTGACTGTGTAAGCCGCCATGTTGAAATGACGTCACAGGGGAAACTCGGACAACAAAATTCTGTCTGACATCAACGTCATTAAAGAGGCATGTTTCCGACGGGAAGTGACGTTTTTCTTGACGTTTCGTGATGTTTTCATCCAAGTTCCGACTCGGAGAGAAATAATTGAACGCAGGCCCCAAAGTAGTATAGCCCAGGCCTCCACCGGCCCACCCACAACACTTCCAAGATTGTCCCTGCCCCACGCCCCACATCGCACGGGCCCTGAGAGGGGATGAAAGGAAAATTAAGATTGACAGGCAGCGCATTGGCCAATGGTAGGGCCTGTGGGCCAGGCTATGTGGCGTAACCCAGCCCTTCGGCCTCCACGGCCCTGCACCGCCTGCCAGACCCTAGTGTATTGTGATGTGTGTGTAGGAGACACGAAGTATGGGCCCCTTCCGAGGGGCCGGGTCCCCACCCAACCCCTCATCGATTCCCATCCCTGCCCGGCCAGCAGGGAGCCAACCCCGCCCTGGGATGCCAAGAGATAGCTCGAGCGGCGGGGCCACCCATCCCCCACAGCAGCATGCTGGTGGGACAAAGACTTTAGCCCTGCATTTAATACTAATCTTCCAGAGCTAATGCTGACAAAACTCACACAATTGTTGGTGCCTGATCCACTACGCATCAACAGCTGGATCAACAGCTTCCTCACAAACAGAACATAATGTGTGAGAATGAGCAAACACACCTCAGAACCATGGACCATCAGTCCCCATAGCTCCACAGGGCTGCATGCTTTCTCCTTTGGTCTTCTCTCTGTACATAAACAATTGCACATCAGGGGACTCCTCTATAAAACTCATTAAATTAAATTAAATTACTGCAAATGACATAACCCTGATTGGACTGATTCAGGACAGCGATGAGTCAGCATACAGAGAGGAGATCAAGCAGTTGACATCATAGTGTTGTTTAAACAACCTATAACTCAGAGCCCAAAAAACTGTTGAGATGATGGTAGACTTCAGGTGAAATCCCCCACCCTGTGTCCCACCCATAACTATACAACACTCAACTGTCATCACTGTTGAATATTTTACAACAATCACCTTGCTGATCAGGGATTCAAACCAGCAATCTTTGAATTATAAGTGTGCTTCCCTAACCATTAAGCCACCACTGCCCACAGACGATGACTATTTCCTTTAAACTATTATACTAAACATATTACAATGTGCATTCTTCTGTTCTTTTATTTTTACTTTTTTTTTTAATTATCCTTTTATTTTTCTCACTCATACCTAAGACACTCAGAATGAGTACATTGTTTGTGTCTTTGTACCCATATTAATCTTTACTGTTGTTCTGTATCGAGTTTCATTTATGTCGACTAGGTTGGTTGTGGAACTGAATCGGTCTTTATCAGTTACATGTCTGTACTGTCTGACACGCCCCCATTCGCCATTTTGAGTGTATCATGGATGTAAACACTAGGAAGAATGGAGAAGAAAAGAAGAATGAGAAGATACCATACAGGGAAAAACTTACTAAATGTCACGGTGGTGTGAGCGACGAGCAAGAAGGGAGGCGAGAGCAGCCAAGTCGAACGGGAAACGGGGTTTATTTAGGGTAAAACAGATGGGACGGGTACTCACACCGGGATTAGACAATGACGGATCTGGGGAAACTAACCAAGACGCGGACTAAATACACAGGACAAGCAGAGTTCAATGAGCAACAGGTGGGAACAATCAGGTAGGAACATGAGGTAACGAGGTGGGCGTGGCACACAGGAGGATCGTATGGAGCTGGGCGTGACAGAACCCCCCCCCCAAAGGCGCGCACACCGGGCGCGCCCGAGGGAAGGCGACGGACGAGACGAGGGCAGGAAACAGGACCTGGAAAAGAAAAGCAAAACATCAACGAGAGAACGGGAACAAAACAGAGACACAGAACTGGAACAAGGGCAGAAACCAGGACAGAAGCCGACAAAGGACGGGGAACGCGGACAGGCAGACGGAAACGGGAGACAAGGGAACACCCACAGGCGACACGAAGGGGCCAGGGGTGAATGGAGGAGGAACAGAGGGACGAGGAGCAAAGACAGGAGGGACAAACGGACCAGAAGGGAACGGAGGAGGAACAAGGGGAGCCCGAAGGAGCCCAGACAAGCGGCGGCCGGAGAGGCCGCAGGCGAGAGGAAGAAGGGAGCAGGAGGGAACCACACAGGGGCCAAGGGAACGGGACGAGGGAGAGACGGAGGGGACACGGAGGGAGCA
>JAODJU010000025.1:6903348-6913602 GCA_026776725.1 Gnathonemus echidnorhynchus
ACACCCAGCTTTTCTACCGCAACAAACAGTAGGGTTGCCACCCCAAGGACAAAGCGGGGGTCTAAGACCCTCCGCCCCTTAAGGTCCTATTTTCTTTACACATTTACACACAATCCCTGCACACAATCCCTGGACACAATGCATACACACCACCTATACACAATATATGGACACAATAGATGCCACTTCTCCTCCGTCTTAATTTACCAACAGGCCACTGGACACTTCAAACTGCTTAATTTGACATAACCAATGTGCAGATTTTGATACAACAGGCTCTGCTTACCTCTTCTAATCAGGGCCCCGCAGTTCTCTGTGTCCAAGTGGGCTGTGTCAACACTTAGCCAAATCTTGCGAATCTCCTGCTTGATCCCGGACGAGCCCCCAAATTGTTGGAGTATGTCGTCTCCACCGGGTTCATTGATCTGATGAGATTCGCAGCCAAGACGTGGAGAAGTTGCAGGTCCAAGTTTATTCTCTGACAGATTGCAATCAGGGAGCCACCATCTGAAATACAGTCAGCATGTACAGTAAAAAGCTCAACCATATGTATCAGCTTGATTCCTTTATAGCTCGTTTGGGCCTTTTCCCCCCCTCTCTCGGTACCTTCCGTCTATGTGTCAACCACATGTTTGACATTTGCTCTAGTTAGTTGGTTAGTATTTATCCTTCTGGAAGGCTAAAGATAAGTGAAGGCCGCTTACGTTCTCTGTCTGCTCCCTCTATCTGTCTCAATTCAATCACCCTGCCCTGCGGGCGCCAGTCAGTTCTTGTTTTGATTAGTTATAGCCTTATATAATCATTCTGTCAATTTCAGCCTTATAGAATTATCCCCTCATTACCCAGTAAGAGGAGAGAGACATGAGGTAATAGGGGTGGCTGAGTAAGGACCCAGTCTGTCCTAGATGTCATTATGGCCTGTAATGCCGACAGCTGTGGATCCATATCCAGTATGAGGAAAGAGACTGGAGGTAAGAGGGGTGGTTGGGCAAGGACCTAGTCTGTCCAAGATGATATTAAAGACAAGTGCACTAGAGGGGCAACAATGAGATGACCCCCAAAACAAGAATAGTTTAACAGATGGAGGCCACTAGCATTTTTCCCTCATCTTTTCTGAATGTTTTTTCATTAGTTTTGCTTTTGGCTACGGTCAGTGTCACTACTGGTAGCATGAGGCGATACCTGGACCCTACAGAGGTTGTACAGGTAGTCCAACTCCTCCAGGATGGCGCATCAATATGTGCCATTGCCAGATGAGAGCAGGTTCACCCTGAGCACATGGTCAGTGATGGTCTGGGGAGGCATATCCATGGAGGGATGCACAGACCTCTACAAGCTAGAAAACGGCACCTTGACTGCCATTAGGTATCTAGATGAAATCCTTGGACCCACTGTCAGACCCTACGCTGGTGCAGTGGGTCCTGGGTTCCTCCTGGTGCACAACAATGCCTGGTCTCATGTGGTGAGAGCGTGCAGGCAGTTCCTCGAGAATGAAGGAATTGATACCATTGACTGGCCCCCACGCTCACCTGACCTAAATCCAATAGAACACCTCTGAGATATTATGTTTCAGTCCATCCGATGCCGCCAGGTTGCACGTCAGACTGTCCAGGAGCTTAGTGATGCCCTGGTCCAGATCTGGGAGATCCTCCAGGAACGCCATCTGTCATCTCATTAGGAGCATCCCCCGACGTTGTCAGGCATGCATTCAAGCACGTGGGGGCCATACAGACTATTCAGTACCATTTTGAGTTGAGTTTCGGCAAAATGGACTAGCCTGCGGTATTTTTTCACTTTGATTTTCGTCTTTGATTGTCTTTCGTCTTTGAATTGAGCCTTCTGTCGGTTGATCATTTTCATTTCCATCAAATGATGTGGCATCCTTTCGTTCCTAACACTTTACCCAGTCCATATCAGTATAGATATCCAGTATGATTTTTTTCCCATTAAGATCTGATACGTTTTCAAAGTGTACTTAAGTTTTTTGAGCAGTGTATTTAAGACATGGACATTAACACATACACAGACAAGTAAAGTAAACGACTTAACTGACAAGGAAAGCTTCTGCAAATTGGTAAGTAAGTGGAATGTGCAATAAATGTATTGGTGTAGTTATACAGTTATGTCTCACAGCTAGGAGTCGGATCATTCAGGTAGAAACACATTTATTGGCTTTCACATTTCCAGTTGATCCATTCAGTAATTCTAGAAATTATAGAGGTTGGTGGGTGTGTGTGGAGAGCAACAGGACTGTCCAGGGAATACAGTGTTATCATTCCAACAACACCTACTTCAGATAAATTCTGAATAAAATTGAATACATCAAGCATGTAAAATTAAATTTCATTTTTAAAAGTTTTGCTTAAAATGAATGGTACAAATATATCAAATGTAAAATTAAAATAACTTGCTATGTGCATAAATGAGTAAAACCATGGCTCAAATCACATTGCATAGTTATTCCCTTAATACTAAGATTCATGCACCTCCAAACCAGAACTGTGCAGTTCATAAAAATACAGTTGCAAAAGGAAGGAGGGAATAATCACAGAACCTGTCTGGTAACTATCAATGAGACTGTCTGAAGTGGCTGCAGCAGGGAATTTGTTTTCTGAAGAATTTAGATTTAGAATTCTTTCTAGTTAAATTTAGTGAAGTTTATATCTCGTTAACTGTTTATTAATGTGTAAATCATAAAGGCAAAACTCACACAGTATTTTTATATGTATTTTTTACAGACAAACCCCGACTACAGAAATATCCCCAGTAAGGTACCAGCCATCTACAAGAATTTCCCTGGTATGCATTTTAGTTACATATGTTTGTCATCTGCATGTGAGATACAAGCTCAATCAAATTGTGCTAGAAGTATAGATTTTTCAAGAAACCATTACTAACAGTGTAGTACAAGGAGAAGTTACTTGCCTGAGCAAAAATGACAGGAATGGAAGTTCCTTGCCCCTGTGATATACATTATATCGGCCCATAGTGTTAAGGAGCGTTGGGAGTTGCTTGTGAACTACCTGGCCTCCAGCTGGAGTTGGGTGACCACTGATCACCTTTGGAACTTCCCCATCCATTGGTGCCCCCTGGTTCACCAGCTTAATTGGATTTTGGATAGGTAGTTATGCTTAATTATCATTTACCTAGTGGTACAGAAGTTTGTACCACATGGTCTGGGGCTGCTTTGCTGGCAACTATGGAACTAGCATGACTATCATAGCATACTATAAAGACATCTCATTCCATCAGGATTATGGCTAATTGGGCAATCCATTCCATTCTTTAACAAGTTAACAATCCCAAAACCTCAAGTAGTTCTCACAGAACTTTGAGGTGTATCTGGGAAAGAACATATGGGAAGAATAACCCAAGCTAAGGATCAGCCAGGCCCGGTCTGCAGACCTCGAACCCACAAAACTTGTATGGGAAGAAACAGACGGAAGAGTCAAAGCAGAACAACCTGCAAGAGCCTTACATCTCAAGTATTGCTGCAGAAGAGCTGGGAAGGCATGCTGGATGATTTCCTGCTGTAGCTTGTTAGGCAAATGACTCATACTTCTGAAGCTGCTATCAAGGCAAATGGTGGCTATGTTGAAGAATTCAAGATGTATACATTCCAATTCTCTGGAATGCTTCTCTGGTGGCTCTCATGTTTTGTTCCCTCCTTCCCACTGGCAGGCACTTCAGGTCATTGTGGTGAAACCATCCAGATTTCAAAATAGCTTGTATTCACATGGTATAATATTTATAAATGAACAATTCTGACTATGTGACATGAAAAAACAGCACCTTTATATTTTGAATATTCTGTTACCAAACAGCAATCATTTTGAACTTCTGCATACTTTGCACCTGATCTCATTATATTTGCTTAAGTTATCTTAAATAACTTTGCACTTTGCACATTTTAAAACATAATCCTATGCTTCTTGTACTGCTCTTAAAATTACAACAGAAACACCTTGTATTGTTTTATAAGCCTCTGTGTGTGTATGACTGAATTCCAGTGTAGTTTAAGCTGTATTGTGTGAGGCATGTAAGTGTTATGTCTGTATGAACTTTGCAAATTATTTCTGTGTGTTTCCACCAGTATATTCAAACTTTTGACTGGTGCATGTAAAATGTCGATCAGTCTGATGTGTTGCACACATAATAAGCAATCTTGTATATTTTCTGCAGGAAAATCAAGCCAAAGGCCAGACCTACATGATGCCCCCTCCTCAGATGAATTACAATGGCCACTACACGTCCCAAGGTAATGATCAGCTTTGCAGGCCTGACTGTGAAATATGCTTTTTCACTGAGAGAATTTATATTATCGCCTAGAAATGTGCAATTTTACAAGACACACATGGTATATCTAAGTACAAATATTTTCTGAATAAATCCCTTACTTATAGGCAAGAAACAATCGGCTAATTAAAGGAAGCTTCTGGAATCCTGTTTATTAGGGAGTCGTTTTTTCTTGGTCATATATTTTGAACTCATCCTTGCATCTTTACTTTTACATATACATGATCGTTGATATATTAGGAGCTATACTGAGGTTCTAGAACCTGGTCCCTGTTCACAAGGACCTGGGCAGTAACCAACCTAGAACTATAATTCCTGCTGACTTTTGTGTGTCGTTGTTGTTGTGTGTAGTTTTCGCACAACAGCAACTGGGACCTTTATGCTAAATAAGCATGAGTGACGTAAAAAGCTTGTATGTTAAATTTCACACATAATTTCATACGAAACTACACTGCCCATAACACTGCAGGATAAGCAGTTATTGGGGGTCCTTTTATTTATGTATTATTTATACAACCCGCAGCATGTTAATGATTCTTATAAAGTCTAGCTAGCACGTCGTCTTTCATTTTCCACAGAATAAAAAATGATTACCCCGCTAATAAGCACTGGCAAGTTTTACCGCTGGCACCAGTGATATTAGACAAAAGTGTATTGGTTATCAGTCGAATTTTCCAATGCAGAAATATGGAGATGCAACCAAAAATATATTAATTGATGCATTAAATGTAACTGGGGTAAAAAAATAATTTCTGCTCAATTTTTGCTCCGTTACATCTGTTTCTTTTCTCTGCACTGGTCAATCAGTCAGCAAGTTTATCACTGTAAGCGTTTGTGTTCAAATGAAACGTACCTAGTCTGTAGCAGGGACTTACTGTAAATATACAAAAATCAATGAGGTAACAACAGCTTTGCTCTGTGGCCATCGAGTAATAAGAAACCAATATTCTGGTGGCATAGGAGGTCCTATAAACACTTTGGTGATGAGTAGATGACAGAGCACAGTAGTTCTCAGGTATGGAGTGCCAGGTATGGTGGGTTGCACATGATGTTTTTTGGGTAGCTTTTGGGAACATGCTGATAAGGCTTCAGGAGCATTACCTCCTAAAACTGATGAACTTGTACAGAATGTCTGTGAAATTGTGAACATTTATTTCTTGCTCTTGCTCTTATTTAATATCTTCATAACAGTGTCTGTGATGTTAAATAAAAACAATACACCGGAATGCTGGCCTTTGTTTCTTTGCAGATAGTCAGAATGGCTACTTCTGTCAGTCCCAGTCCAGTTTGGACCATTCCGCTAATGAATATAATGGGCAGGTCTGTAATGAAAGTGTATACAGTGCCCATAGCACTAGCTCTATAAACAACCCACAGCACTACCTGCAGCCATCCCCCATGTCCTCTAACCCCAGCATCACGGGGAATGATATACTGCGGCCAGACTACATGCCATTTTACCACCGCAGCTCACTCATTCCACCCTCTTACCGTGCCACACCAGACTATGAAACAGTCATGCAGCAAAAAAAGCTGGGCATTGGGTCTTCAGAGCGCCAGAGCCACTTGATGCGGAGCCTAAACATTGGCAGGTCCTATGCTTACAGTCGACCGGATCCTCTGGTATACAGTCAGCCTGAAATCCGTGAGCACAGCCAGCTTACTAGCCAGTACAATTTGCATCTCAACTACAGCTTCCATGGCCCTTCTCCATACCAGTACCCCAGCGATCGACGCCCTGTGGTCGGAGCTGTGAGTGTCCCAGAGCTCACCAATGTGCAGCTACAGTTGCATGATTATCCTGCCCCTAATATCATGAGGACTCAGGTGTACTGTCCACCTCCCCCTTACTCCTACCCACGGCCTGCAAACAGCACCCCTGACCTTTCACACCATCATTACGTTAGTAGCAGTAACCCTGACCTGGTTACTCGCAGGGTTCATCACTCTGTTCAGATGTTCCAGGAAGATAGCCTTCCTGTGGCCCATTCACTGCAGGAGGTGAGCGAACTGCTTACTACAGCACAGCGTGGCCACATAAAGAAGCGGAATAGCATTGACATTGCAGGCCTTGCCTATAGCTTAGAGGGCATTAGAATGAAAGAGACGGCAATGTGCACATCAAGTGATGAGACAAGCCTATCCCAAGCTCAGGCTTCAGGCTCCCAGCTGAATGTTGTTTTGGAGAGGGCTAAAAGCCAAAATGAGAAGAGCACGCAGGATTTACTGTATAGACACAAGAAATCACTGTCAGATGCCACGATGCTGGTACACAGTAGTGGCGAAGAGGATGAATTTGAGGATGACAATGGCTGCCTAATACCACAGTCGCAGAATTCCTCAGGCTACTCCGAGCAGCATATGGCTATGCTAAATCATACTATAGCGGAATGTCCCACTGCCTACCTCCATGAAGAAGCTCTTGAAACCCCAATTCCTGAAGCACTCATCCATCAATCACATTCACTCCAGAAGCCAGTGACAGAGAATTTACCAAAGAATAATAATAATGTGCATGTACTGGCAGAAGACGACCCTCAGCATGGAAGGGGAAGTGAACTTGTGCTGTCAGTCTCTGTGACTAACCTCAGTAGCTCTCAGTCCATACCCAAGCAAACCTTGTCTAAGAAGAGGCCCATTTCAGATGAACCTTCTGGGAAGGGGAATAATCCAGATGGCCTGCCACCTCTGATGGTGAGTTAAGCCTTCTGCTCTAACCCTATGTCAGTATTGTAATCAGTTTCTCTTTAAATTGGTATTTCATTAAATGTATGCTTATATATACTTTCTTATACACTGATTAGCCATAAAATTAAATCCATTGACAGGTGAAATTAATTCAGTTAATTATCTCATTACAGTGGCACCCATCACGGGTGCTATTATATATTAGGCAAGTGAACAGTTAGTTCTTGATGTGCAGGAAGGAGGAAAAATGGGCAAGCATAAAAATCTAAGCAAGTTTGATAAGGGCCAAATTGTGATGGCTAGTTGACTGAGTCACAGCATCTCCAAAACAGCAGGTCTTCTGGGATGTTCTCAGTATGCAGTAGTCAGTACCTACCAAAAGTGGTTCAAGGAAGGCCAACTGGTGAACGAGCCATTGGTTTGTGGGCGCCCAAGGATTACTGAAGCATGTGGAGAGTGGGAATCCAGTCCCATGGTAGAGCTACCATAACACAAATGCTGGAAAGCTTAATGCTGGTTATGATTGAAAGGTGTTAGAATACACAGTGCATCATAGCTTGCTGTGTATGGAGCTGAATAGCCGCAAACCGGTCAGAGTGCCCATGCTGACCTTTGTCCATTGCTGAAAGCACCTACAATGGGCATATGAGTATCAGAATTGGACCATGGAGCAATGGAACATGGCCTGGACTGATGAGTCAAATTTTCTTTTACATCATGTGGACAACTGAGTGTGTGTGTGTTGTTTACCTGGGGATGAGATGGCAGCAAAATGCACTGGGAAACGTTGGCAGTATGATGCTCTGGGCAATGTTCTGCTGGGAAATGTTGGGTCCTGGCATTCATGTGGATGCTACTTTGACATGTACCACATACCTAAACATTACTGCAGACCAAGTATACCCCTTCATGGCAACAATATTTTCTGATGTCTCTTTCAGCAGTATAATGCACCCTGCCACACTGCAAAAAATATTCAGGAATGGTTTGAGGAACATGAAAAAAGACTTCAAGATATTGACTTCGCCTCCAAATTACACAGATCGAACATCTGTGGGTTGTGTACAACAAACAAGTCCGATCCATGGAGGTCCCACTTCACAACTTATAGTACTTAAAGGGTCTGCTGCAAACATCTTGGTGCGAGATACCATAGGACAACTTCACCTTCATGCCTCTATGGGTCAGAGCTGTTTTGGTGGCACGAGGGACACCTACACAATACTAGGTGGTTTTAATGTTATGGCAATTCGGTTTATGTTTGGTACTCCGTGTCTTTATGCCTCTGTAGTCTATTAAGTACATTTCTTCAGCTTTCAATATTACTTTTATGTTTTAATATTTATAATTTGGATCATACTTTTGAAGTGTGAGAGAAAGTAAAATTTCAAAAATTGTTTACCAATATCCACGCTAACATTAGTG
Source organism: Gnathonemus echidnorhynchus (assembly GCA_026776725.1). Classification (NCBI taxonomy): domain Eukaryota; kingdom Metazoa; phylum Chordata; class Actinopteri; order Osteoglossiformes; family Mormyridae; genus Gnathonemus; species Gnathonemus echidnorhynchus. The sequence continues at coordinate 6,911,758 of JAODJU010000025.1, forward strand.
TATCTGTTACAGTTCTTACTTTAATGTCACAGAATTTTTGGTTATAGTGCAAGAGGTAAGGAGCATGCACTGATTACAGTGTGTTGCGGCACCCACCACATTGTTTCATTCTATTCTATACTATTAATAGAATGGACGGTTAACGCTGTTACAGTTGCGTAAATAACTTTTATTGAACACAACAAATCCGACTTATACTATCCGGCTTGAATGGTACACACACCCCGTGTCACACCGAATACAGTCCGTGCTACAACAACAACCATCCCAACATCCTTTCCCTTTTTTTTTCTTCAAATACCTTAACACATTAATAACAACTTGATCACTTAGAAATGCAATGCAAGACGGCATGTATACATTCAAATTTACTGCGTATTAACTAAACATTCCACAAGTTCTTATTGTCTTAGCATTATTTGTAATGTCAGCAAGTCTGTATCTGGAATGTTTTTTAATAAACTCATCACAAAATAAAGTTTTTTTTTTTTTCTCAAATAGGAAATCAGACCTGCACCCTAACTGCAGGTGAACAAATACAGAACTAAACTCCTTTCCTAGATTTCCCAAAAAAGAATGGATTACTGAATATAGTCTTTAAGGTAGTGGGGTCTAATCACTGTTCTTCCAGACTTTGTAACAGCAACAACAGGGGTATCCTTGATTGGGTTTGAGCCAATCATTGGGTCCCTATTTCCATCTGCTAGCTTTGTGTGTTCTGGTGTTGTGACTCTGTCTTTTCTGAGGTGTCACCGGTTTCTCCTCAGAATGTTCCCTGAATCAAGCTGGACATCATAAGATCTGTGGTCCACGGGTTTCACAACTGTCGCTTTTGTCCAAGTTTTGTTATGCTCTCCTGGCTGGACATGGAGTCTGTCTCCCTGTTGTAGAGTGCCTAGATCCTTTGCATGTCTGTTGTAGTATGCAGCTTACCGTTTCCTGTTTTCAATCTGTCCCTGTTGTGTGTGAACTACCTTTGGTCGCAACAGGTTGTCGTGCATGGGCATCAGAGTTCTGGTTCTCCTACTGAACACCCTCTGCGCTGGGCTTGCTTTGATCCCTTGTGATGGTGTGTTTCTCTGATCAAGCATGGCGAGGTAAGGATCCTTTCCATCAGCTTTTGCTTTTTTCAGCAGTCTTTTTGCAGTCTTAAATGCTGATTCCGCCATCCCGTTGCTCTGTGGGTATCCAGGTGACGATGTCTTATGTGTGAATTCTCACTGTCTACTAAACCTTTTGAAATCTTCTGATATGTATTGTGGGCCGTTATCTGAGACAACGACATCAGGGATGCCGTGTCTTGCAAAATGGGCTTTCAGCTTATGGATGACAGTGGTTGATTTTGTGTCAGGTAAATAGTCCAGCTCCCAAAAATTAGAGAGGTAGTCAACAGTGATTAGGTAGCTTCTATTGTCTAAAGTGAATATGTCGGTTCCTACCTTAGACCATGGGGTGCTAGGTAATTCATGTGACCACAGAGTGTCCTTCGGCTGTTTTACGTCCATAGACCTGCAGATGTCACACTTTTCTACGAAAGTCTTTATCTGATCATTCATGCCCAGCCAATAAACACATTCTCTAGCCCTTCTTAGACATCCCTCTATCCCCAAATGTGAGGAGTGAATGCGCTGAACAATGTCACCTCTGAGTTTGTCAGGGATTACTACTCTCTCACCTCTGAAGACAACTCCACTTTGTGTACTCATTTTTTCCTGGAAGGAGTGGTAATGTGCAACGTCACTCAGTAAGTCTTTCTTGTTCATTGGCTAACCTTTTTGGATTACTTCAATGAGTGACTGCAGTTTCCTGTCTCTACTTGTTTCCTCTCTGATGGCCTTGAGTCTT
>JAODJU010000025.1:6966704-6979258 GCA_026776725.1 Gnathonemus echidnorhynchus
CCCCGGGCAACTTAGCTCCTGGGATCACAGGAACACACAAACCCCTCCACCACGATAAGGTGTCGGCTCAAGGAGGGGATATATATATATATATATATATATATATATATATATGCAAAAATAAAATCAAACTAAATTAAATACTTCGAGCAAAAAGACATAAGGTAGTGCAAATATGGTGGATTCACAGTGCAAATGTAGACAGCAGCCATTTTAGTTTTATACTCTCGGATAGACAAATACATGCATATCATCAATATATGGTAACGCTTTACATTGAGTGCACCTTCATAATGCATTCATAGAACCTTCATAAGCAGCATGTAAGTATACTTTAACATCCTAACATACCTTTACAGCAGGGGTATTCAACTAAAATTTAAAGAGGTCCAGTTAGAGAAAAATTCTTGAAGCAAAGGTCCGGAAGATCATATGTCTAACTATTTAGTGTGATATATATTTAAGTAGCCTATTAGTTGCATCAACATTGTATGTAATCAGTACCTGACTTTCAAATCAAATTAATTCAGTACACATTCAAGTTCAAACGTTTTGACAATATTTATTGTCACGTGACATAAAACTTCGGCCAGCTGGCTGGAGTGAGATTTTCAATTCGAGATGTCTACACACATGTAACAGTTCTTACATTGTAAATATGGTTTGCTTTTGTATTTAACCGTGTAAATACACTTTTGATGTAGCTAATTTTAGGTTTTATAATGGAATAATATAGATTTGCCGTAAGATTTCCAGTCTGGAAGCGTGAGTGTCATGCCAGATGCTTGAGATTTGGCAACCCTGAAAACGTATAACAGATAACATTACTTTATACATATGTTAAAAAGCAGAAACTTCAACGAACGTCTATTTATCCAACGTTATGTAATACATATTGTATCTGAAAACTTTTGGCTTTACGATTTCAGGAGAGCGCAGCCACTCTGTTAGGAACATTACGCTTTTGGTTTGGGGGTGTTAGCTTCGCTGCTGTTATTAATACGAAAGGCACATGAGCGCAGACTAAGGGCTGCATACGCCTATCTATACGTCCTGCTTGGCGGTCAAAGGCGTTTGACAGTCATTGGCGTGGGAAACGGCGGTTCTACTGCTAAACCACTACCGAGAAGACTACAAACGCTGCGCCGGTTAAAATAAAAGCGCCCCGTCAGGTTTTAAATAATAACTTTATGTTTTGGCTGTCGGTCCGGGTCCGTATGGGACAGCTTCTGGGTCCGGACCCGGACCGTGGTCCGCCTGTTAGTGACCACTGCTTTACTGCTTTAATATATATCAATAACAAACACATAAACAATTGTTTCTTATCATAGTTTTTATTAATGTATATTAAAGTGGTACATCTTAGCTTGTTCATTGAATGCAATGCTTTAAGATATGTTATGGTATACTTACATGCTGCTGAATGTTCTACGTATGCACTATGAATGTGCAGAATGTCAAGAAGTCACTACTGCAGACAGAAACACTAACCAGTGTATTTCACACAGTGAGCAGTTTATTTGAAAAAATACAACTTTACTTGTACGATGCCCAGGAAGGGACAAATGTATACAATTAAGCTTAACGTGCCCATGAAATACTGAATTGAGCTCACAAAAACCCAAAAATGTGTGCATGACTATTTTTGTGCTCACCATTCGCTATTTTGCACTCTCACATTAATTGTGGTTATTTGTGCACACAAAGCCAGGAGCTGAAAGTTTGAGACTGCAGTCAAGCCATCTGCACATGTTTTGAAGTGCACAAATACTATATGTAAATAATTTATTACTGAATTAAAGGCCAAATAATAATAATAATAATAATAATAAAATACATAAATATGTAAATTGTAACTAAAAGACCACAAAGTGTCGTTCTTAATCAATTATAAATACAGAACAATAAATATGGAATGTGAGATATTATAAATTACTATAAAGGCTCAGAGATGCATACATATTGGTTATTACCATCTGCAGTATTAAGAATTACATGACCATAACCCTTCATAGAAATACCATTGAATTATGTGGACATGTAGATGATCTAGCAGAATAAGTTGGAATCGAAGACATATTGTGCATTATTAGAAAGATATGGACTCAGTGATATAAACATGTATTTGTTATTACAGTACATAAGCTTTAATTACTGTAATCCCTAATTTCCACCATGGAAATTTTGTATGGCTACTTGTCAGATATAGAACATTCACTAATTGAAATGTAAGAGATATTATGTCTTATTACAAAGATTTGAGTGAATACCAGGAGCGTCAGAAGCATTTTGAATGTAGGGGGGGGCACACTGAAAAACAGCGCAGGGTGAAGTAATATTTTACGTTAAATGTGGGGGGGTCCAAATGAGTAATTATGAAATGTGAGGGGGACGCGTCTTTAATGGAAGCGACGCCCATGCATAATACCATAGTACATGCAAACAACTTAGACAGCTTGAGATAGCAAATTGAAAGCCCAAAAATAATTGTACACACATTTTGGGGATTTCCTGAGCTCGATTCAGTATTTTATTTTATTTTTATTTTGTGCACATGAAAATAAATTATGCACATAAAAAACAAATAAATGTCTGTGCTCCCCCAGGGCACCATACTATTGCCTTCTTTAAATGGCAGTAAAACCCAACTAGGTGCTAACTAGTGACAGTAAAACCCAACTGATGATGCTTCCCCCCCTCCCAAACCCAAACCCAAACCCTTAACTGTATGTTAACTATTCATTGCATAACGGGTTCTTTTTAGTTTTAACTAGAATTTTAGACCACAATTGATTAGTAAATGCTAAATGTAATAGTAAAGTATTGTGTTTCTTGGCATAGGAAAAACAATGAAATAATCTAAATAAAAACCAGTCTACACAGAAGGTGATTTTTGGCAAAGGATCCAATCCACCATTGTCTTATTTATACATGGTTCTCACAACAGATCCTCTGTGGTTAACCAGAAACATCTTTTACATCAGCAAATCCATCTTGGGCAATCAAGGGCAAAAATAAAGATTTTTTTTGCATTCTCTGCATGACTAAATAAAAGTTCTATGTCAACTTGTGTCAAAGTAAATGGGAGAAGACGAGAAAAGATCAAAAGCAAGCTGTACCTGGCATGTAGCATTTATAGCTGATTTTCAGTTTTATTTCATTTAAATGAGAATGCAAATAACTTTAAAATAATGCAAAAAGCAAAGTTAATTGTACAGTAAGTGTAGCATAAGTATGTTTTACCACAGGAACCACATCCTTAGTATTCAAGCACTGGATTCATCTTAGCACTACCTCAATGTTCCCATGAAGCCTACAAGTATTTAGTTTCACTTAAATGTACAGTGCACAATGATATGCCTTAATATAAATAATGTCTCGCTCTTCTACCATAGCTGCCTCCTCTTCCTCCATGAAAATTCCTATGTGTTCTTGCCCTTCCTCTCTCCCTAGAATCCCAGCCACCTCTTCCTCCAAAGTCTTGCCTCTTCTGCCAAGATGGCATTTCAGGTGGCGGAGCATTGATTTCTGATGGCCGTCCACCTCTGTCAGGAACGCTGCCCATCAGGATCTGTGAAGGACAATGTGGTTCATTCAGTACCTCCAGCATGATCAATGACAAATGTAAAGAACAGCAATATCCACAAAAATGAGATGTATATCCCAACCTTATTTATGGCACATGCAGTCTTCTCCCGAGTCTGCCCACTGCTTGTCCTCATCACATGGCAAATGTCTTCTCTTGCAGCTAGCAGGTGACCAAGACTAATCGATGGCTTGAACAGCAAGGAATATCTCAAGGGCTGGTAAACTTTTGCCATTCTGTCTAAACAATTCTTTAAAATAACCAAATTACAAATTATGTCAATTATTATACCGCATTATACAAACATTGACAATACTCAACAATTACGATCAAAAAATGAAGTCTTCAAATAACCTTTGCTCTTTCTGACCAGCTGAAAGACTGCACAGTGACATCCAAGCGCTTAATCAGCATCCTGCGCCGATGCTCATACTCAGCAGAAAGAGCAGAGTTAATCTGCTCCAACCTTCCCTAGAGATGCATAAAACAAAGTTAAAGAAAATAAACTTGACTGGTAACCCATTTACTGATAAGATTAGCAAGAAGTGCTGTATAAAAATATACACGGCTATTCTCAGTAATGTGGTCCTGCAACTGCAGATTACATTGTATTCACACACCCATTGTTCACTGTTGAAGGACAACTTCAAGACAGGCTTGCCAAGGTGCTGCTTTGGAAGGTCTTCACAAATTTCTTTTATCTGCAAGCAAAGCCAGAGCTCTAGACAACAAATCAACATAAATAAAAACAAATCTGAAATCAAAAGCATGGACTCTGGAATATAAACATTTGTAGCACATTCAAGACTTTTACCATTAAAACTTAAGTTGGCAAAAGAAAGAAACCACTATTAAGAAGTGATAATTATCCACCTTTGCTTCAATGTGGGAGAAGATGTCGATTGTTGATTGCCCATTTGGTTCAGAGAGCGTCAATGTTTGGCAGATAGACTTGAGATTTTGCATAGTTGTACACACATCACCCACATGGCTTTGTTTGCTCTCCACAATCTGTGCAGCTTGCAGTTCAGAACTTAAATACACTGAGGAAATCAAAGCAGCACAAGAACAAAACAATTCATGAATAATCAAATTCTGGCATTCTGTAGATTCCTTAACATGTCTATTTATTTCCTGTTATGCTTCTTAAGAGTCAGTTTAGTTGCATACACACTGCTCAAATTAAAGGAACACTTTGAAAACACATCAGATCTCAATGGGAAAAAATATCACGCTATACTGATATGGACTGGATAATAGACTGGAATGGACTGAAACATAATGTCCAAGAGATATTCTATTGGATTTAGGTCAGGTGAGCATGGGGGCCAGTCAATGGCATCAATTCCTTCATCCTTCAGGAACTGCCTGCATACTCTCGCCACATGAGGCCGGGCATTGTCATGCACCAGGAAGAGCTTGGTTCCCATTGCCAGCAATAAGTCAGACTCATTCACAGCAGCTGCCAGGGTTGCCCTTTGTCACCAATCCTGTTCAAACACTTATAGACAGAATTTCTAGGTGTTGCCAAGGGGCGGAGGGGATCTGGATTGGTGACCTCAGGATCATGTCTTTGCTTTTTGGGGATGACTTGGTCCTGTTGGCATCGTTGGCCGGTGACCTGCAGCACGCACTGGGGCCATTCGAGTGTGAGGCGGCCGGGATGAGAATCAGCACCTCCAAGTCCGAGGTCATGGTTATCGACCAGTAAAGGGTGGATTGTCCTCTCCTGGTTGGGGGTGAGTTGCTGCCTGAAAAGATGTTGCTCAAGTATCTTTTCGTTTTCGATTTACCTGTTGATCTATATTCCTACCCTCACCTGTGGTCATGAGCTCTGGGTAATGACCGAAAGAATGAGATTGTGGATACAAGCGGCAGAAATGAGTTTCTTCCGCAAGGTGTCTGGACTCAACCTTAGAAACAGGGTGAGGAACTTGGACATTCAGGAGGGGCTCAAAGTAGAGCTGCTGCTCATCCACATTGAAAGGAGCCAGTTGAGATGGTTTGGACATCTAGTTAGCATGCCTCCTGGACGGCTCCCTGGGGATGTGTTTCAGGCATGTCCAACCGGGAGGAGGCCCCAGGACACGCTTGAGAGATCATATCTCTTGGCTGGCCTGGGAACACCTTGGTATTCCCCTGGTGGAATGGAAATGGAGGAGTTGGCTGGCATGAGGGAGGTCTGGGAATCTCTGCTTAGACTGCTGCCCCTGCGACCTGACCCCAGATTAGCGGCAGAAAATGAATGACAGATGGATGGATGGATAGGTGGAAGGAAAAACAAAAAAGTATGTAGTTGTGGGAATCAAATCTCCATTTTGGGCCATTCATTTCAGAATATTAAAAAGCAAGCAAGTCAGCAGTTGCCTATATCTGGGTAAAGAACTGAAATTCAATAGGCCTTTTCCCACCGCAGTCATTTTCAGAAACTTCATTTTCAGGACTTCCTGCTAGGTCCAGTAGTATGGTCTACCCTACTGAGTAAGCCATATGTTCGGACTGGATAGAAACACCTTTAAGGAATCTACCTGTCACAGGTGACAGTATATGGGATTCAGAAATATGAACTGGGAGGCCAGTTTGTTTGCCAATGGGGCTGTCGCAATCACGTCACGATGTAATCGAGCCTATATGGTGCATGCACAATTATCACCAGGGCTTTAGATGATGGGTGAAACATTTGTCCAGACGCCAGCTTTTCGGTACTATATGGATGTTTACATACGCCCACAGTCTGGTAAGCAGTTTAGTAGTGTGCCTAAAATATTAATGCATATTGTGACGCCCAAAAGTTAGTGATCTGTATAAATTCGGCATCAAGTTTTGTTTGACAGATCTGGGATTTTGCATAAAAATTACATATGCCCATTTTGGGAGTCTTTTTGTGCATACACAACTGATGAGACCCCAGGTTCCAAAACTTTGGAAGAAAAGCACTTACCACTCATAAAGGGAAAAATGGAAGCAGAACAAGAAATAACTTACTCTTACCTTATTTGATCATTTTAATAACATAGCTGACAGATTGCAGATTACCTAAAACATAGCTTCCATCTTTCAAAAAACTTTGGCTAAAATAATCACTAAAGATTACAAATCCTACTAATTCATACAGGGCTATTTTGTGATGCTTCACATTTGAATAATGTTTACTAAGTTTATCCAATTATATAATATAGTGGAAAATCAAAAATAGAATTGGCCAACATTAGTAAATGCCCTAGAAGCAAGAAACAAAAATGCAAGACTTCCAGCAGAGTTAGACACAACACATGGAGACTGGACAAAGCTTGACACAAAGGGCTCTATTTTGACGATCTAACGCAAAGCGTGAAACGCAAGGTGCAACTAATATTTATGAGTGTGTCCAAGTCCATTTTGCTATTTTGATGGTGGAATAACCACACTTTACACCAGTGCAAGGTGCAAAAACCAGCAAATATGCCATTGCAATAGCAATCCGCCATAGCTCATGTACCCCTGCCTGTTAAAGGTGATGTGCCATTTTGACTGGTTTACTGTATTTTACACTCAAGACACACCTCTGAATAATTAAGAGAGTTAGGACAACCTTTTTGCGCCTTGCAATGCCACAAAGTCCGTTTTTTCCCGCCATCAAAATAAAATGGATTTGGACACACCCTTAAATGTTAGTTGCGCTTTGCATTAGATTTTCAAAATAGAGCCCCATGTCTCACAAGGTATTCAGACACAGAGGTAACATTTTAACACAAAACCATATTGCCTGAGCTATTAAAAAGTGTTCTAGGGATATTATTTTATTAATAATTTATGTTTTTAAAGTTCAGCATCCTGCACCTTTAAAGTTAAATTTCTAAAGTTATACTGAAACTAGAATAAACAGATTCTGTTGCAGAAAAATACTTCATGAAACAAGCAGGCTCTGGAACTAAAATCAGAACAAAGTGACATTTTCAATGAAGAACGGAAATACAATAATCATACTCAGTTTTAACATAACACCAATCAGTTTACATCATTGTTTAAATTAATTAGAAAAATAACTATTGAAATATTCAGCACTCTGTAACTACTAATAAGTTTGATGTCTGATGCATTAACCAAAGCACATTTGTAAAGTTAATAACATAATTTTGACAATGGTGAAAAGATATTTGTACTTAGTAAATAGGCATTTATTTTGTTAACTGAATCTATACTAATTATTCACGTGTGATTTATCTGCATTATTTTCTCTTCCTTTTGTATAACACATGTTATTATAAAATACAATGCATTCCTTTCTCAGGCAGAAATTTCAGGCTGCCTAATCTATGGTCTAGTTTCCGTTACTTGATTTCAGTGAAAATCTTAAATCTAAATACAGGGGAAAAAGAAAAAAAAAGCTGGCTTTGCCTGATGCAAGTACTTCTAAATGTCTTTGATTCTAATTCTGAAACAAAATAGTTTGCAATATAAAGTGAATTATGAAAAAACCTTGTTTCATAAATACTGAACACTTTAATGTTTCATATACCAGACATACTGAGAGAAGCAGCAGACAAATTAACAAAATGTGCTTGCCTAGAAGGGAAAATTAGACCTTTGACTTTGCTTTGTGTTCTTATTTTGAAGAGCCTAGTAGACGTATTCAAAAAACTTTGGCAGTATGTATAAACACACCAACATTGTCGGTAGTTCAGTGCCAAAGTACAGGGTAATATTAAGTCACATACGAAAAACACTTCACAGTACAATATATACACAAAATGAACGCTAGTGAGGTTTTCATACTTACAAATAAGATTAAGACAATTCTCTTTCTTTTGTAGCGCCTCTTGTAGATTCTCTAAGAGTGCTGGATATGGGCAGTGCATTTCCTTCAGCAGCCTACTTATGTGAGACTGAAGACCATCGGCATCATCTGTGCAATAGCAGAGTTTATTTTCAAACCATTTGGTTTATAGAAAAACACACACAAAAATAAACAAAAGCAACAGGGATCCAGCACCACTGGTGCTCGGATCCCTGCTGATACGTCAGGAAAGCTTTTGCGAACATACTTTCATCGATGCACACACTTTCTTCCAGACCCAGCAGCTGCCCGAGTCGCACGGTCATCCACACACTGAGACCGGCAAAGGCGGGGGAGGACAAGCCGCAATCGCAGGCTTCTGCGAGCACATGCTCGTCTGTTAAAGGTCCATCGTATCTGTGAATGGAGTCAAGTACTGTTAGCTACAACAACAGAAAGTGAGCAAGATGGAAAGTGCTTACTAAAACAGCTAACCATATTTTATACGGCAGCCCACTAACAATGCGAAAAAATATGCATTTGAAGACTACAAATACAGTTAATTTTTTACTATAAGACTAATTATCATTAGCCATGCTAAACAGGTTTTCCATACTCATCCCTATACAAGATCAGTATGGCAATTTTGCGTATTTGCTTACCCGAGTTGTTCCAGCGTATCTAAAATATCATATTCCATTGTATAATGCAGTCCCAGAAAAAAAACTCAAACAGAGGTGCGACTCGATGTGACGTGAGCCCGCTAACGCTTTCTCAAACAACTCACTCCTTCCGGGAGTGTTACTGATAAATGAATCCGAAGTACAACATTTTCCTGACTTGTGGTGTGCGGAGACCTTTCCTGAAGTCACCCAGTATTTGCAGTGATAATTCAATATACACATGTATTTGTTGCCTCAACCATGTGCATTCCATGCTTGACTAATCAATACCTCATCAAGATATTTATTTTTTTGTACCTAGTTTTGCTCAGAGTTTAATCTTTATAAATCAGTGGCAGTTTTTGGCATTTTGAATTCAATTCAGGATTGTAAAGTAGTGTCTGAGGTAACCTTGTGGGAACAGACAGAGGTACTTAATGCTTTAGAGGGCAGCGTTGGCTCAGTGGGCTAAGCCTGTGTGCCTATATTCAGAACGTCACCAGTTCAAACCCAGCCTCAACTCATCTGTGGGTCCTTGAGCAAAGTCCTTATCCCCCAGCTCCCTAGGTGCCACTATGGGTAGCTGCCCTTCACAGACAACTTACTCTACAAAGCAAGCTGAGGGAGGCATAAAGACAATTTCCCCAAGGGGATCAATAAAGTATCTATTATTATTATTAACCTGACTCTTAAAAATAAGTCTACAGGGCCAGACAGATTAGCCACAGGATTTTACAAAACCTTTTCAAAAGAATCAGGGTTCAGACTTGGCCATTCAAGGACATTCACCTTCCTATCCTTTAGCCACTGTATTGTTCTTTTGCGGTATGTTTAGGATCGTAGTCATGTTGGAAGGTGAATGATCTACCCATTTTCAGCTGGTTTGCAGAGGGAAACAGGTTTTCCCTCAAGAATTTGGGTGTACTTTGCAGCATCCATTTTCCCTTCAATCCTGAGTGATCGCCCAGTCCCTGCTGAAGAGAAACACCCCCACAATATAATGATAATACAGAGGGTATGGTGTTTTTTGGATGGTGATCTGTGTTTGCCTTTTGCCAAACATAGCGCTTGGAGAAAAATCCGAAAAGGTTGATTTTTTTGTCTCATCTGACCATAGCCCCCTTCTCCACATAGCAGCAAAATCCCCCAAATGCATTTTTGCATAGAGCAAATGAAGAAATATTTCTTTTTTTGCCACCCTGCCATACAGGCCAGCTTTGTGTAAAGCTTGAGAGATTGTTGTGACATGCACAGATCAATCAGCCCCAGCCGTGAGGCCTTGTAAATCCTTCAAAGTTCTTGGTAGCCTCTCTGATCAATGCCCTTCTAACTCCATCATCCAGTGTGGACAGACTGCCTGATCTAGGCAAAGTATTGGTGGTGCAATACACCTTCCACTTCTTAGCGATGCTCTGAACAGTACTCAGAGGGATAGCTAAAGCTTTTGAAATCTTTTTGTAGCCTTCTCCCAACTTGTGTCTTTCTACAACTTTATCCAAGAAGTCTTTTGAAAGCACTTTCCCAACAATGTTGAGTTCTTTTTCAGAACCTTGCACTACTGGTAGTGAAATCTTCAAGAGACAGCTGTTTTTATTCTGAGGTAATCAAAACCCCTTCAACTGATGTCAGGTGGGGCTGATTGGTTGAATCTGAGCCAGTTTAGAATGGGAAAGTCTAAGGGGTAGGTCACTTTACCAAACCAGGTATTTCACTAACTGATTTTTAATAATCATACAAAATGTTTTAAAATGTTATTTTCATATTTACATGGGAACTGTAATGTGTTTATGGAGCTAAAAAATTGGACAAAATTTTTTTAAAATTATTTTCCAAGGTGTAATGTGACAAAAGGTAAAGATTTTCACAGGCTATGATGACTTTGTATAGGCACTGTATTAAGACAGGATGTCTCTCTCCTACCCTTACACAATGGCTTATAGCTTTCATCCCCAAACCTAAAAATGATTTGAACTGTATTGAGACCTGCCAGCTTATATGTTTATTGAATGACGATAATGTTTTTGCCCTTGTATTAGCAAAGCATATCATAAAAGTCATAAACTCTATAACTGATGAAACACAATTATGTTTTCTATCTTAGGCCCAATCCCAATACCCCCCACTTAGCCCTACCCCTTAGCCCTAACCCTCCGTTTTGCGTGTACCCGCATAGGGTAGTGTTGTCCTATTTCTTTTTAGCAGCGAGGGGTAGTGGTGTTCAGCCCTCAAGATAGCCCCCGAAACTGAGATTTTTCAGATGCTGATTCAAAACTGAGTGAAAGAAGAAAATTCCCACAATACATTGCAATACACAAGAAAAGAAAAGATGGCTAGTGGTGTCATAATCATTTTGTAATATTCTAGGGACACGTCAGTGGTATAATCATGTTGTAAAGTTAAAGTGACTTGTCCGTGTTATAAGCATGTTGTACTATTCCAGGGACTCCTGAGCAAACCAAGCAGCTCATAAGCGAGTGGTGTCCCGATTCCTAGGTAAAGATTTCAAGCCCTACCCCTTGTAGCTACGACCTGTGAAGTCAACTTCAGAAGGGAGGGCCCTCAAAAACTAGTGGTAGGGCTAAGGGAGGAGAAATGGGATTGGGCCTAAGAGACATATTGCAAACAATTTTAAATTAGTGTTAGACTTACTGGACTACCCAGAGCTCATAAACGGTGACAGGTTTTTTTAGATTTCTGTAAGTCGTTACAAGTTCCCATTGCAGTTGATATTATAAAGGTGTTTTAGTTTCAAGTTGTGTTGATGGCCATTAAGAATTGTGAAGTGACTTGTTTATATGGAATTCCAGTTAAATATGAATGATCTTACTTAGATGTTGTGTTAACTAAAGATTCTGATGTTGGATCTCAGCTCAATTTTAACTGGATGACTGACAAAACCCCAAAAATATTTAATATGCAGCTCCAAAGCAGGGCTAGCAGGTGGCTTAGGTAAACCCACCAGTTTTATGTAAAGCTAGGAGTGCCAAACCACTAGGGGTGCACTGGGAAGGTTGTAGTAGTATTGTGCAATCACCTTGTACACCATGTTGGTACACTGCGTACAAGTGACATAAAATAATGTTATACAAAAGCAAATTAAATAAAAAAACAAAACAATTTAAATTTAAAAAGTACGTTATTGAATATGACCCATAAACATTGAAAGCAAAATGGTTGTGAGCCACCTGTAGTTCATTATCTGGGTAACACTGAAGCAAATGAAAGTGATAAAAACTTCGGATTTTTACTTTATTTTTGGCTGGGTATGTGAACTACAGGGGAAAAATGTGGACAAAGTATTTCGATGTATTTACAGGTAAGTACAAGTACAAATCTCACGCTTATTATTCATCATATATGAATGCTATATGCTGTTTATCGTTATCTTATTTTCAATATGTAATGGTAAAGTTGTTTCTTTACTCTGTGTTGTAATGTTAACATTACAGTGCCATGCCAGTTGTTATTACAACAAATAAGAACATAAGAACATAAGAAATTTACAAACGAGAGGAGGCCATTCGGCCCATCAAGCTCGTTTGGGGAGAAC
>JAODJU010000025.1:7058226-7069612 GCA_026776725.1 Gnathonemus echidnorhynchus
CCGATGTTTGAGTTCAGCTCATGAAAAATGGGAGCAAAAACAAGAGTGTTGCGTTTATATTTTTGTTCAGTGTATGTTTAGAAGTGGAATGGTTTTTGTTCGTTATATTTAGAAGTGTTGGAATGGTTTTTTGTTCGCTATTGTTTGGCTGCTTGGCTGAAACACAGTTCGTCCTTAAGTTGTTATACTTTCAGTTAATAGCTTAACTTATTTTCATGTGCGGATTACTCTGATCAGTTGAATGGTGTTTCCATGCCGCTCAAATGCATATATACAGCAAGTGTAAGTTAGCCTGACTCAAATCGCTGTGTTGCTGAATTGTATTCAAATAATCTCCCTCTTTCAAAAGCCCATGAATGCATACACAATGGTGTTTTGAAATATTCTGTGTGTTTCAAGTTCAATCTACCAATTTTTTGCGTATATAGGAGTCCCAGTTCTATTGTGTGGTGTGAAAGCGACACACGAAAGTAGTGTTTTTTTTTTGGAATGCCGCCTTTGACTTTATTTCCAAAAAAAATGTCTTTTATCTCGTAATTTTATGACTTTATTTTCACAAATTACAACTTTATTCTTGAGGTTTTATATTTTTATTAATAGTGGCGCTGATCACTATGCTACCCACTACTCCAAGAAGAGAAAATGAAGAAAGTCAACATGACTATAGAAGCTCATACCAAGCAACATGTTTAACCATATAAATTTATTTCTCAGTCTCTCATTTTGCATTTCTTCAGATGTTGGCACCAGTTTAATATAAAGTATTTATATACAATATGAAGCCTTCTTCATAAGGACTGCAGATTCTATTCTATGCCTTCAGTTGAAAAACTGATGGCTTTATCTAAAGAGATGTTCCTTAAAATTGGCCTGAAGTTCTCAAGTTCTCTGATGCTGGTAGAGATCCTGAAAAAGAATAATCCAGAATAAACCATTAACAAACAATGAATCAACATAATAGCAAAGCCCTTAAGCCCATCCTTGAATGCTGGCTGACCCTGTATTTCCAACATGCTGACCCCAAAACGTGCTCTTACCTGCATATACATGTGATTGTTTCTCTCATGGAGAACAAGATGCAATATGCAAAAAGTACCCAATTTTCCCATGAAAAATGAAAAACAGGGAAGTACCACTATACTACAATGTTTTATCAGCATTCACATGAATTTCAGTATATTTGTTATTGAGGCCAACAGTGGTTAGAAATATATTCTACAAAACCATAAAAGTTAAAACAGAACTGCAACATAAACTGTGCCTGATTTGTCACACAAAATTTTTGGAAATAGCATCATATTCATACTATTTTATTGTATTCGTACATAACTGAAGGTGTTGGTAGGCCCTGCATTATTTTGAAGTGAGAATCATTTACTTCCATTGTTTCATTCTAGTAGTATTAGTCTTACAGTTCCTCTCCTTCTTACTCATAGCCATACAGAGAGAAAACTTACCTTCCAAAAGCATTAAAGAGTGAAATGATTTCTTGACGAGTTAGCTGAAAATGTGTCTTTGAGCTGCCTGATTTTGGCAAAACCTCTATTTGGTGCTCGGAGAAGAGAATCTTTAGTGCGGTACCAAGCCCTTGTGTCTGCAGAAAAAAAGTAATTTCACTGTCACACCACTATATAAATAAAATATCAGGTCTTTAGTACATATGAATCAGAAATCGGATATCAAAGCTGAAAAATCACATTTAGAAACCACGACTTCTAAATTATACTGCAATAAGTACTCTCAACAGTCCCTTCTTTAATTTTCATTTATCATTAAAAAAAACCATGAAAGGTATAAAGGTATAAATGAAATGAAAATTTTTAATCTAGATATTTAAGCAATAGATTTAAATCTATATTTATTTAAACAGCAATAGATTAACACTGTGCCACTGTGCCATTTTTAGAAAAGAAAAAAAATTATAAAATGTTACTGCATTTGTAGAAATACTTTAATTTTAGAATCCTTCTGGCTAGCTAAGGCTCCCTAAGCAGGAGTCAGTAAGCCGAGTCATTGGGCTGGGTAGCTACCTGCAGCTTCCCCCACAGCCTGCACTTTAAGCAGTCCACACAGTCCATGATCCTGGTTATGTTCCGAAACTTCCTCTTAAAATCCTCCTGAGAAAAAAAAATGAGCCTTGACATGATTAGTACAACACAAAATTGAAGTACGTTGTGTTGACCAAGCGTAATATCGTGCCCTTACCTTTAGATGGGCAGCTTCATCCTTATCACCGGTAAATAGAGCCCCCTCATCAAAATGCAATGGAAAAGACCTACGGAGTTTAGAGAGTCAGTGTTCCCAACTGCATCGAACACTGCTTTTCTGAATAGCAAAGCTGCTGGTTTTAAAATTCTGCATTTGTTTTGCCGGTATTAGTCCCAACATCCATCTTCTCAGTGCTTGCCCGGGTCACGAGGATAAGGTGGGATTTGACCCCCCTACCCTTGGAGGTGTGAATCACATGCCACCCCCATAATCAACTACTTAAATGACTTCCTTAAAAGATTTTACATCAACACAGCATGATTTTACATCAACTTTCCATGCATGGAACTACAGAATTGAATTGTATAACAGGGAACCTTCAATTCGTGGCACCAAAAGGAGTTTGACATTGGGGGGGAACTGAATCTGCCCTGGTGGGGTGTGATGTATATCGTTACATTACAATGGACACACATGCAATAGTGGCATAGTGAGAGGGTGTGATGTACAAAAAAAAATTAAAATAATTTTTGAATAACAAAGATTTTATCATTTATAATGACTAACACTGTTTAGTTTCACAACTACAGGTAAAAAAAAAAAAAAAAAAAAGATCCATATGATAAAATGAGTTTGTCTGATACAAGCCTACAATATTCAGCCCTGCCCTCAGTACAGTATATGAATCTTCGGCTTACATGTTATTGCACTTAATAGTTTAAGAAATCTTTCTAATTAAAGCTCCAAAGAAATTCAAAAGAAAACAGCATTCTGGATAGTCTGACTCCTCCTGTGTCACACCTCACCCAAAGCCCCCCCACCCTTGTGTTTTAATTCCTTTTTTAAAAAAATTAATAACTGAAATCATGTACTCGTGGCATTGTTTTGAGAAGAGAAGGACTTTACTTTGTATTAACAGTGTAATAAGTCATTTAGGTGAATTGGACACTGAATTCTCCTTAAGCAGTTCAGTTTTGTTCTGCAGTGGTACCATTGATTGATCTGGGGTCTTGTTTTTTGGGTTTACAGAACTGGTTTTAATCTGTTACTGCTACTCATCTTTCACCTTCAGAGCACCCTCTTCACACTAATGCCTGCACATAATGCCTAATCTTACAACCCACAGACTTAGGGAGAGACACTGAAATGTGACACCAAATAACATTATGCAAAATGTAAAAGCGCTGGAAAAAGGTTAGGTAAAATGATGTACTTGCATCTCTTCTGCAATGTACTTACTTAGCAAGCCTAAGCAGCTGAAGCAGCATTTTTTTGATTTGTTTATCTTGTTCAGGTTGGCCAGTGTACAACTGGACAGAAGGCTGTTCAAAGAATGGCAGGACTTTAGACAAGGCGCGCAATTCAATCAGATAGATGAAATAGAGATTGCGCAGGCGTTTCGGGCCTTCTCCTTTGGTTAAATCTTCATCAAATCGTTGCTGAAATTCTGAAAGGTTGTGGCCCCACTTCTTCTCAAACCAGTTATCTAAAAGAAGATAAACAGACAGACAGATAGATAATTAAAACAAATATACAATTAAGGGGGCATAAAAGATATTTAGAAATCAAATTCTTTATAAGGTTTATATTTATATTTACCAGCCAACAAGAATCTGGCACATAAGTGGACATTGATGCTGGTGTGAAGGCCAGAGATAAGACGGTAAAATGCTCTCTTCTCCACACACAATTCTGTAAAACATGCATGGCATTATTTAGCAAATTAGCAGATGCCTTTTCTGCAGAGAGAAAATGTTTCGCAATGTTTATTTTCTGTTTATAATTCTGCCTTTAAGATACTTAACTCAAGGGTAGAATTTCAAACACTTAACACCATTAACTTAGCCATTCCTTAGTCATTAATCAAATTAGTGTTATACAATGTTAATACAAAACATTACGCAACCTAATCTGAGAAACATGCCAGTGACTGATCATTAATATTGCAGATTTTATCAGGTTTCCTTTTACCTTCAAGCCACCTATAAAACTCTTTTCCTGAAAAGTAGAAAATGTACAGTTAATAAGAATAAAGTAGGCATGACAATTAATTCAAAATGGTAAAAAAAAACAATGTCCAAAACACACTTACCATCATTTTCTCCTAAAACAGATGTGAAAATGCAGTTAAATATCTATATAAAATTTTACTCATTGTGTTCAATACTATCTAATTCCACATTAGAATAATGGAGAATAATAATCCTAAAACATATCTGGGCATTTAAATATTACACTAGTATATTGTGAGTTTTGTTATGCAATTAGTGTATTTCAATTACCAACTGGCATAAAGTCAAAGTGTTACTCATCATAACACTGGCCTTTCATCAAAACTCCAGACAATAGGCTAATTTAAAAGGAGGTAATTTACTACTTACTTGCATATGCTGTCATTGGACTTAATGGCCGTTTCACAGTATAGGGTCTGAAAGAAATTATACGAGACCTTGAGTTTGAGGACTTATATAACTAAGATACCAACTATTTAAAACAACAGTAATGAAATCATTCCTACTTGAAGCAATTTTCTTCATAGATGCTATTCCAGATCTTCCATGCCTCCGCACCTTTGTATCCAGTGAAACGTTCGGGGTTTAACAGCAAATCCACATATTGAGAATCAGGTGAATCCTCATCTGTGAACACCAGGGATAGATAAAAACAGAAATGTTTAAGTTACTTAAATGACTAGTATTTGTTTTAGCATTTGAATTTGTTCATAAAGCCTTTGTATTAATTAAAACCAGGCAGTTCATTGTTGTTTTTAAGTTGGATACCATGCCAACTAATGGTTGATTACAGAACACTGCTTGGCTATGTTACTTATTCTTTAAAGGAAATGACATATCACCATCCAACATGCAAAAATAGTCTTCCTTGTCATCATATCTTTTCCACTCCAATATAGCCTGGCGAGTCTTCTCACTGCAAAATAAAGCCAATTTACAAAAGTGATATTTCAGTGTGGTGCTCATTATCACAATCATTTTGTACATCTTAATGTCCATGTCTTAAAAAGTTATTTACATTATTTATGTTTAAATATTGATGTCCTATTCCTTTCTCATTTGCACTATGCCCAAGGGCGTTGGTTTGGTTTTAACACTGTAGGGGCTAAATCAGCCAGGGACCCCACATCCCCCTAAACACACATGGCACTCCCACAGTATTGGTATAGACATGTCCCTATCATTAATACCAGATCTGGGCATTGTACGGCCCCTGGGCCACATCTGGCTGTACCCAAGTGAGGTCAATGGGAAATTAGGAATCAGACATAATAAGTGTATGCATCATGTACACAATACAACTGTGTTGCTTTTATTTTGAAGGTGACTGCTTCTTTTCAATTTATGGATGTTTCTACATGGATGCAAGCAAAGGAATGCACCTTCACTGTTTTTACACTGCTATTGTGTTGGTGAGCAGACATTTAGGAGAGATGCAAGTTACCTGTTAGCCCTCAAAATTATCAACTCATGTTTAAAAGAATGAAAGAGGAAAAGCAACTACAAACAAAATAGCAATAGCACTTATTTATTTTTGTATAAAGTTAATTTTATGCTGGTCTTTGAAATACTGCAAAAACATCCACATTTTTGTGAATGTTGATCAAATAGTGATATAATATTGGCGTTTTTACTACGTCTGTTTTCATTGCCTAATTGTAACACCTATTCTTACTAGTAGCAGCTAATCAAACCACACAATTTACTGCATTTTATAAGGAAATCAAATTAATTATTAGCAGAATTGAGTACTGTCTGTTGGTGTAGCCCTCCACAACAGTACTAGTTTCTCATGTGGGCCTCTGGGAAAATTAACTTCCCACCCCTGGTCTATACCCAAATCTAAGCCTTTGGCCACGGCCAACATTTTTCATGACATAATAGTAAGAACTGTAACAAACACAGTATGCCTGAGGATATCACGATATAATGCAACACACCACAAATGTCACCACAAAGTCAGATAACAGATTTTAATCACATTATGTGGACATTTGGTCCCCACAATGTAAAATATATACATGCCCACACACACACTCACGCATGCACGCACGCATACACACACACGCACTCTCACTCACAGAGCTATTATTTTTAAACTGTAAACATCAGTTATAATTGCATTACCTGGCTAGAGCCTACTGTAAGTTTGGGATCCACTGCTTTTAGATGGTCAGAGACATGTTTTTACCTGTTAAATCGATCATTCTCCATAGTGACTAAAAGTCGATTATCAGCACCCCACCCCTACAGTATATATTATTGACAGTATAAGCACCAGATTATCTACAATCAACATGAACAGTATTTACAAAAAAGGTATTTTTAACTCTTGGTTCCTTCACTTAGAGTATACAATTCTTTGCCCACAAAGCAAACAAGAATATTGGCGAACAAGTGACTTTATCTAGCCTGAAGCCCGAGTTCACATTTTGAATGGGTAAATGTGGTTAATCACTCTCATTCTCAAGCATTCCAGGGCTCTAGACTGCGACCAAAATTGTTGCATAAGTAACATTTTATTGAGAGTGTGTGATTTAAAATTTCACTTGGTTGCATCTGTACTAGTGTATGATAATCATGCACGGGTATTGTGTTAACGAACTGTGAATGAAAGTTTTTTTTGTCTTCTTCCCTGGTTCAGAGCGTTCTTTTTTTGGCTGAATTGGTCTTCTTACTTACACGCAGGAGTATGTACATATACGCACACTGATGATGAAACACGTGAAACCATGCCGTTATTAAGGCTAATATTCAGATTAAAATATTTTCCAAGAATAGTAATATACCTTGTTCACATTCGCTCATTTGACATTTGCGATTTCGGTCTTTTGCGAGTTACCGCAGTTAAGGTAGCCGATTTGATATTCTGTTTTCGGCTTTAATGTTTTCTAATAGAAGGTAGGCATTTTTAGGCAGAATTGAGATATCCAGTACACAGACAATGATTTGAGCCACTTCACAACTTGTGCAAAATCTTGTTAATAACAAAGAAAATTAAACGGGAATATTTTTGTGCCTATTTATCCAGTGACCATGGAGAACTTTGTATTAGTTGTTTTAGTGTAATTAGGTACACCAGAGCTGTGCCTGTTCATGCATGTGCCACCACTGACTAGACTGGACTGGACTAGGGCGAAATGACATGATTGAATTCCCCCACAAACTTAGCCGAACCCGCACTCAGCCAGACGCCGCTCCGCAGACACAGATAGTGCATCTGATAGTTTCTGAGTTATGGTCTTAACAGGATGAAGAGTCAAAACTGCCCTTTTTTCCACTATGTGGTGCGGCATCAATTTTGGGGCCATCGGTCTCAAATTTTATTTCCAGTTTATCACCCATACGATGCCTCTGAAAAGTTTGGAAAAGATCCATGAAGCTGTACTTCTGATCTATATGACTTCCACTTCCAGCACTGCTGCGAATACCAGCCTATCCAGTAGCTCTGATTATTCTGTGTGTTGTTTTTCATACTTTTCTTTTTCAAATTCTGTTATCTTTTCCTAAATTTCCTTCAGGATTAATAAACTGTCTATCCTTTTGAATTATTGTCTTAACAAGCAAAGAGTCTACGGCATCTGCAACGACTAGTCCCAAAACCACATGTATTCCCTGAAGTCTGAGAAATATAATGATACTTGAGTCACATTTAAAATATACCTAAGTGAACTGTCCACATCACCAAGTTTTTCATCATCTTCACATTTGTGTAGGCCATCATTTGCTTCATCGGAGTGCTAAAATAGAGAAATATTTGTCATATACTATGCAAAAGTTTTGGTCAAAGAAAAAGTTTGAAGCTGTTTTTATGGGTACGAAGTATATATTTGCTCAGAAAACACACAAACACAATTTAACATTAGAACATACACAAACTAGAAAGGAGGGCTGTCGGAAAACACTGTATTCCCAAGACAACTCTGTCACCTTCTCCACCCATCTAAACTATACTTGACCCACACTCACCAACCTGTACAATTTCTAGAATGACTACATGGTTCACCAGGTAATGTGGAAGCTAATAAACGTGTTTTTACCCGAATGCTCAATGAGTCCTTGTTTTCAGGTGATTCATCCAGTACTTCTGAAATTGTAATTAACTTTCACATTTCCAGGTAATTCAACCAGTACTTCTAGAAATTGTGCAAGCTGATTAATGTTGGCTGTCCAGGGAATACAATGCTGTCATTTCCGATAGCACAGATTGTAGTTACCTGTGGGTTTTCCCTGATCCATTCTGGCACTTCATTCTGTAAAAAGTTAGAACACCATTAAATCCCTGGGTATGGATGGATGGATGGACTACATTACATTGTAATATTACCTAGTTACCTAGCATATTTTGGTTTCTTGATACTGAAAAGTTCACATGCTGGTAATGACAAAACATCAATGCATTTTGAAATAGGTGTATATTTGTCAAAACTGACATCCTGAAATTTACATTTAAAAAGTACCAGTGTTCTAAAAAAGATATTTTAAGGACAAAGAGGACTATGGGTTACATCTTAAGCCTAAATGTAAAGAAGTTGTGTGTATCTTCATTGTATCTTCCAATGGCTTCAAAATAGTTTGGTCTTATACTGAAATGCTATCAAAGAGTCTGTTTTTCTGAAATTGGGTGTGTTAAATTAGGGCTGCACTTAAGCTCTGCAGCATGGTAGATCTCCAGGAGCATGGCTGGGCAGCCCTGTCTTAATGAGATGAAGTCTCCAAACTGCTCTTTTTTTTCTTATCACTATGTGGTGCTGCTTCAGTTTTGGGGCAATCTGTCTCAAATTGAATCACTTCCATCTTCTATGCAATGCCTCTACAAAGTCTGAAAAAGGCCAAAGCTAAAAACCACCTATTCCATCACCTATCAGAACTTTTGGGTACTAGATATATTCTTAGAATCCATTAATATATCCATAGCAAATGAGAGTACATACAATGTATTACAATATATATTCAGATATAATACTCACAGGCTTACATGGTTACACAGCACAGTTCCTCATTCCCCTTTGAATAATTTGAAATTTTCACTGAAATATTTATCCTAGATAAAAACATTTTACCTAAATCATAATAATATGGCTTCAATGTGAAAATGGGAAATGTGAAAGAATGTTACTGTTAAAAAGCATGTATGCCTGGAGATTTTCAATCTGATAAATAGGGCTAGTTTATCGGTAATTATAGATGGATATTTAGGGCGGTAAAAGGGTAAGTCAGGTGAGCCAATAGATTGTCTCATGAGATCCTTATTTCCTCATTTAGTTATAAGAATCCATATTTATTTTCACTCCACAACAATTATGGACTTGCACCATATGTTATGCAGCACTGAAAGGCAAAGTAAAAAAGCAGCTTTTTGGTTATGGGACTATTCCTTATTTGTGTGTGTTGTTTTTTTTTGCAGTAAGCTCCCCCTCAGTCATCCATCCATCCATCCATCCATCTTTCCTTATCCATTGACTCAGACTCAGCTTTTCTGTAAGTGGTGCCGAACACGGGCACATTAGGTCTGATCACTTGGGGCTATAGCCCCAGCCTTCCTTCAAAAAAAAAAAAAACTCAAGCGCTGGGTAACCTTGACTTAGCCCCTGATTTTTTTCAATAGCTAGAAACTCCCTTGGTGCTAAAACATGGGATAAAATCCACATCCTGAAAAGTTTTGTACAGCTACAGACTTCACTGGTAAAAAAAATAAAGGAATAAAGCTAATAAAAAGCTGCTTCACTGCTGAACACTTTGGTCCCTTCCAGCCTAAGCCTGGCTTTGCAAAATGGACTGACAGTCCCTCTCTCTGCACTGGAACGATAACACTGATGTGAAAATCTATTTTATCTATCTACATATTCAATTCCATTACCCACTGGCACAATCTTTCCCACCTAATCAGGTCCTTAACTGTGTCTTAACTGTATTTTTTGTCTTTTACCTATGTCTATGTCTTAGTATGTGTTATATATTTATATGCCTGTATAGTAATAATGCATAAATATTTTGTTTAAACTATCATAATTTCCACCACCTATCAGAACATTTGGGTACTAGATATATTCTTAGAATCCATTAATATAGCCAAAGCATATGAGAGTACATGCAATGTATTACAACATATATTCGGATATAATACTCACAGGCTTACATGGTTTCACGGCACAGTTCCTCATCCCACAGCGGTTCTTCTCTGCCCAAAACGGGCAAGGTTTATTCAGATTCACCTGTACCCAAATAATGATTCTTTAACATGTTGAACCTTTTCCATTTAAAGACGTTAAATAGGCAAAGAAGCGTCAGATTACCTTATAAAACCTGAAGTAATCAGCCTGTAGTAACTCTTGTAGTACAGGAAAGAGTTTGTCGTTGTTGAATGAATCTATAGTCTTCGTGTCACACAAACAGTCGTCCAGGTAATCTGTCATCTTCACAAATCAAACATACTATTCAGGACCGAATTTTGGACCTATTATTTTAAAATAAAAAACTTACCATCATTTTAAATAACGTAAATAAATGTAGCAGTGATGCTTTAAAAACAACGATTGTTACTATTAGACACTGTAAGCTAATTGGTGTGTAATATAATTGTTACTTACACGACAAACATCGTTGAGTTTGCATGAATTACCCGCTTGAAAGTCGCAACTGAGAAACGGAAGCAAATTTAACACAACAAACACTTTAAAAACAAAGCCCATTGTCGCGGTGTTTTGCTTTAGCCGTTAGGTTTGGCAAAACACTAAAGGAAGCCTCTACTGCAGACGTCTCCTATGTGAAAGTGCCCAAAATCGATCTTTTCTGTTAGTTGTCTGGGTTCTGTATGCCAAATGAACTTATCCTGAAAGTCAGAGCCAGGCGTTGCTGATTGCACGTACGCTAACTAATGATTCAGTCATTGCTCACTAAGCATACAGGACGTTCAATTTCCTGCATTCGAAGCCAGAAGTTGTCTCACGTCTTAACGTATCTGACACAGGCGGTGTTTAAAAAAAAAAAAAATCTTTGAAATAATAAATAGCTTAACTCGAAGTTGCAACTGAACTGTCTAGTAGTCTACAGAGTAAAATGTACCAATGAACTTAAGAGGACATTAAATGAACCTCAGCAATGTGCGACACACACACACACACACACACACACACACACACACACACACACACACACACACCCAC
>JAODJU010000025.1:7105396-7124833 GCA_026776725.1 Gnathonemus echidnorhynchus
TGGATTCGTAGAAGGAGGGTCCGGGTACTGAACTAGCCTGCCAGTGGTCCAGATCTTTCACTCATTGAGAACATTTGACGCATCATAAAACGAAAATTACGACACAGAAGACCAAGGACAGTTGAGCAACTAGAATCCTGTATGACGAGAATGGGACAACATTCCTCTAACAAAACTCGAGCAACTGATCTCCTCAATCCCCAGACGTTTAGACTGTTGTTAAAAGAGGGGATGCCACCCAGTGGTAAACATGGCCTTGTCACAACTTTGAGACGTGTTGCTGCCATTACATTCAAAATGACCTTATCTTTTCCTTAAAATTATACATTTTCTCAGATTAAACATTTGATGTGTTTTCTGTTTTGTTATTAATAAAATATGGGTGCATGAGATTTCCATATCATTGCATTCTGTTTTTATTTACAATTTGCACAACGTCCCAACTTTTTTGGAATTGGGGTTGTACAATTTCAAGAAGTAGTGGATGGATTACCAGGAAATGTGAACGTTAATGTTTTTTTTTTTTGAGAAATAGCTCTACACGCATTCATTTATGTACATTCCACTTATGACAATTGGCGGAAATTTTCCCCACCAAATTAGGTGGTTATTTGCATTTCTTTATGCATGTTTTAATGTCCATATGAAAATATCACATATAGTTTTTATATGTCTAAATATTCATATTCTATGTATTCCTGATTAGCAGTATGACCAACATTCTCCAAGACATTACAGTAAGAACTGTAACAGATTCATTAATGGTATATACAGAACCCTGGAGAGGCCACAGGCCACATTTAAAATCATTTACATTTAACAGGCATTTTTATCTAAAAACACTTACAGTATAATAGGCATGGACTACAATTTGTGTGCTCCCTGAGATCTACAAGCTCTCCGTTACCTTTCGAGCTGCATTGGTTGAGCTACAGGAGCACTGTTGATGCTATACTAAAATCCTGCTTTAATTTGACTAATCCTAATACTGTAAAGTGAATTATAAAAATAAACTGGACATGTTGTACAATTAAGTCTTTTGAGAAATGTAGGGATTACAGTTAGCTCCTGCCCCATATACTGCGCAACCACTTCATATCGATAATCAAAATGCTGTCTGGTTTTGAACCAATATTGGTGAGTGTGAGACGAGTACAGACTAGAAAGCTGGACCAAATGACAGGGCTGTCGGGGAATACAATGCTGTCATTTCCCACAGCACCAAATCTAGTTTCAGCTGTTTTATAATGTGCAGTCTTTACAAACTGCAAATGGTTTTTAAATAAAAGCTGTCAAGTTAAAAAGACAAAATTGCTGCTGCAAAATGTCCTTTTCCTTTAGTGAGTGGGTAGCATTGCATTACAAATCTAAAAGACCAACATGCGTGTCAGTAGGTGTTTTAACCTTATTTACTGAAAGAGCTAAGAGTATGAGAGAAAGGCTCTCCCTCTCTCACCTGCTGAAGTCTTTCTCTGTCTCCAGCTCTTCCTCACCATGGCCCAGTCGGAGGAGGTGTCGCTCATCAATATCGAGTGCCATGATCTTCTCAAACAGCTGGTTCAGGGCCTATAGACAACAGATAGCACTTATACATGAGTACGTGTTACTGTTATTACTAATAACAATAATAATAAATACTATCATTATAAATACGACAAATTGTGCACATGTGCAAAAGTATGAGGTTTCACTGGACAACTATGAACATTTTCGTGTCCACATACGCTGTGTGGATATGCGAGTGTTGCACTTGTGTGGAGAAGTATGAAGCAGCATAGAGACAGACTGACAGACCCAGTGCAGCTGGGTCAAGCAGCAAGATAAAGGTGAAGGTGAACATTTTGCTGAATGGAAACTCCAACAATGTCCACATTCCATCAGGAATTGAAAGGTCCAGCAGCCAAAGGATCAAAAGCCATGATAACATCTCTTATTAACAGAGGCCACAGTGACAATGACAGCCGATAAAAACCACAAAACTCCCCCACAGAACTGAGTGCGTACCTCAATGTCTCCACATGACTTAAGATAGAAGTTTATTAAAAAATGTAGTCAGTAGAGATCAAATCTGGGTTTTAACTACTTGACACCATTTTTGTATCCACCAGAAACTGCGATAACCATAAATTAATGCCAAATTAAATTTGGTACTGTTGGAAATGGCAGCATTGTATTCTACCGACAGTTCTGTCATTTAGTCCGGCTAACTAAGCCTTGCTTGTCTAACACTCACCAACTTAAATTACCAGGAAAGGTGAAAATTAAATGTGTTGTTGTTGAGAGATGTAGGTCTATATGCATTCATTTATGTACATTCCACTTATATGACAATTTGCAGAAACTTGTTCCCTTTTATTTTTTGTGTGCATTTAACATTTATATTTAACTGGCACTTTTATCCAAAAAGACTTAAAGTACTTATGGTAGGAACACAGTTTGAAACCTGGCATCCCTAAGTGAGAAAACAGGGCGAAAGGCAAGGGGAGAGACATGTCCTATGGCCAATTCACATATCCATAAGTTACGGACTATGGGAGGAAATGGCACAAATGAAATGAACAAAAAAATGCATTGACATGGAAGCAGAGTCAGAATTCCTATAATGTGAGGCCACAATGACCCACAGTGCCACCAGCAGCGTCTGATTAATGTGCATGTAACACAGAATGATTTGCTTTCTCCTTAATCTTCATGTAGGTACCTGATTAGAGTGTGTCACAATCAGAGTTCTCTGCTCAGGGAAGTTGTGATAAAGGTTGGAGATTATCTGCACAGCCACATCAGTTTTCCCTGTACCCGGAGGGCCCACAACCTGGAAGAGAGGTTCAGCTGATGAATCATCTGAAGGTACATGTTACTATAACAGACCAATAAGATGTGTCAAATCATGAAGAAGGACTCACCATTGTGAGGCCAGGCTGCATGCCTGCCCGCACTGCTTCAATCTGTGTGGGTGTGAAGCGGATGGTGTTTCTGTTGACATTAAAAAAAAAAAAAAAAGGTTAACATGGACGTCAGCAGATGTTTTACCTTTATTTACTCAAAGAACTAAGAGGTTTTTAGCTACTTCACACGCCTAAAAAGTAAATACCATAGTTGCTGTGGTGCTGTCATGAACTGAAATTGAGGATATGTAAAAGTACATTTATATTGCATTTATTTATTTAGCAGATATTTTTATCCAAATGAGAAAGCAGGGTCAGATCCTGGAGCAACTGGGGTTAAGGGCCCTGCTTAAGGGCCCAACAGTGACATCACGCTGCCGATCATAGGATTTTAACCAGCGACCTTCCAATCACAAGGACAGTGTCTTACCTTACAGGGCCACACATCCCATAATTCATGAATTGTAATTATCAGAAAGAAAAGACTGGTTCACCTCCTCGGCTGGTTATAGGGGTAGGGCCCCCTGTTGGGAATGACATGAGGCTCCACCAGTAGTGTGTCATCATCGCCAGCCTCCTCTTCACCTTCCTCCTCAGCCTTCCGCTTTCTCCCTTTCCCATCCTTCACTGGGAACTTGATTCTGGATTAAGTGGTGTACAGGCAGTCTTTATGTGAAACATACTTTCAACATTATTCAAATGTTCTGCATGATAAGTGACAAGTTTTTTGCTCGTGTGATGCAGATTAGCATTGTAGATACTAGTGCCTGGCAGTATACCAATTCATACCAAAAACTGTTTTTTATTATGATATGAATTTTTCTTATACCGCAATACCAGTTTAAATAGCCTACACAACGTTCGGAAAGTAGTGCAGGTGGAAACTGTTGAAGGGGTGACCATTTTCACTGCTGCACCGCTAAAAATGTACCGCAAAAGATCAGAAACGAAAGATATAGCTGATGCTGGAGTTGGAGACACTGGGGTTGTCAAAAATCAATTCTCAGATTCTAGTCGATATTAAAAATTAGTATCTGATTAGATACTCATTTTCACCATTATTGATACCAATAGTGTGGTTTTCACCTCATTCGCCATACTTCACACAGCACCACTACAGCGCAGGCGCACGTGCACGCACATACACACTCGTGCAGTCCCTCCCCTGTGCTGCTTAATACACATACCGAATTGGCAGAACATGACATATACTGCAGTTGAAGGCACTTTGGAAGTCGCTTTAGTTAAAAAAAAAAAACAAAAAAACACAAAAGTGCCGTTTGGAAGTATTTTGCAGACGAGCATTAAAGGCTAAGGATGTCGATAAGCCTCTATGCAAACAGTGCTACAGTTGTGGCGACGAAGTCAAGTAGCACGTCAAACTTGGCGAAGCATCTTAAAGACCGACATCCTCGACTTCAAGAGAAATTTTACGAGGTCAATAAAGCTTGCGTTCCAGCAACACTAAACTATTAAACACATCAAAAATGTTACCTTGGCCGGCGCGTACCTTAACATTAGCCGTTTATCTATAAGTAGTTAGCCAACAAACACGTTAGCCGTATGTTATTAAAGCAGATGATAGGCGCAATGGCTAATAATAAAATAGTTAATGTGGGAACAATGCAAAACGTAAAACAAAAATGTGTCCTGTAAAATCCTGTAAAATTTCTGCTATCTGAGCAAATTTGTATTTAGTCCACACAGTACTATAGCTATTTTCATGTTTACCAACTCATTACCATTTTCACACAGTAACCTAATCACTTTAAATTGTTTTTATATACAAGTGTTGTACACAGCATTGTGTATTTCTACTTTTGCCCTTTGTGTATCTTCACACAAATAGTCTGTAACTACAACCAGTTTCTTTCAGGGTAAAGGTATTCTGATTCCCCCTATAAACTAGATTATTGTTGAGCAATAACCCAATGCTACCTATATTAAATGAAAAACATGCATACGTACACAGTTTAAACTGACCTGAAAGGGGGTATCTGAAGGGCAGGGTCATCAACAGTGACCTTCACTTTGTGACCTGGAAAGGAATCCTTCAGGTGGTCGACGGACAGGAATGTGTCATTAAAATCCAGTGTGGAGATTTGGTTGGGCATTCTGGAGTAGTGGGCGCTGTCTGGGTTCCCATATCCCAAGATGATGTCGTGCAACCATTCTGGGACAACACACTCAGTGTTCATCAAGTTGCGAATGGTTTCCAAGACAGCCTGAATGTATGGGGACAGGAGGAAGATCTTAAATTGGATTGATCCATTCAAGATGTTAGTTAAATAAATGTATGCCGAAGAGAAATCACAGGGTTCCCAAATTCTGGTCCTGGAGGGCCAGCCTGCAACACATTTTGCAGATATCCCTGCTCAAACACATCTTAATCAGCTTTTTACCAGGTTTAGTAGGTGTGTTTGAGCAGAGGAATCCAGAGATGAACCCTCAAGGACTGGAATTGGGGAATCCTGGGCTAGGAAAAACCGAGGAACGCAGCTGAGCAGCATCACTGCAACGAACCTTGAAGTTGTTTTCCTTCGGCTTCCTTCTCATGATGATGTTGAAGGTCTCATAGGGGTCTTCTGCCCCTGTCTGAATGCTGTTTGTCATGTCCTGCTGATACTGATTTGGGTCCAGCCAAACACGAAATGTCCGGGTGTCGCCTTTCAGCTTGGGTTTTGGTTCAGGACCTCAATATTGGAAAAAAAGCACATAATTTTAGCATCATAGCATTGTATTAGCTAATCATTCTGAAGACTCCCCCTAAAGGAATCAAAATTTTAAGTAGGAACTCGCAGAAATGTTTTAACCACTTGTTAATTTATACAACAGCAATCTAACCAAAGGTTACACTCTGCCCTACAGGTATCCCCCTACAGTCAAGCCTACAGCATTCCTGAAGTTTATGCTATTCTCTTTGGAAACTCAAAGTTTAGCAAAAACAAAAAGAAATAAGTGCAGCATGTGAAAAGCACAAAAAAAGCAGGGTGCAGCAGATGTGCTGCCTTCTCTGTTACTCGCTGCCTACCGTCCTCGATGACGCGGCCCTTGTCATCCAGCATGCCCTGCACCTCGCAGCCCCTCACATACACCAGCCCCGCCTGCTCCACCAACGACTGCCGGCGGTCAAAACGTGTGCCATACAGGAGGTTTGGCCGCACCGTGATGAGGAAGCAAACGTCGTGTTTCCGCAATCCTGAACAGTAGTAGCAATTTACAGAAATGCAAAACTTTAAGACATGCAAATAACTTGTTAGCCAAAAAGGATATATTCATGAGAAAACCCATAAAACAGTGTGATGGCTTAAAAAAATATGAGCTTTACATTTCACTTGTAAAAATACACAGAGATGTATCTGCTCAGTAAAGAACACAGATGTCATTAGTCAGTAACAAAAAGGAATGTATCAGAAATAAAAAAATGTACCTTCCCATTCTGCTTTGATTTCATTGCGCACATTGAGGTTGATCGTGATGTCGGCTCGAACACGGGCAGGCCAGTTCTCCCCAATGTTGGGCTTGGCCACTTCCACAATAGAAAAGCACAGTATAGTCTGTGCCATTCTAGCCCAGCCACCAAAAACGACACCTCCATACTCTGATTGCCTAGAAGGAAAAGGTCAATGTCATCAAGTAGTAGTGAACACATGGGGCCTTATTAATCAAAGTTACGTATGCACAAAAAGATACCAGAAAGGTGTGTATGCTACTATCAAATAA
This sequence comes from Gnathonemus echidnorhynchus, assembly GCA_026776725.1. NCBI lineage: Eukaryota > Metazoa > Chordata > Actinopteri > Osteoglossiformes > Mormyridae > Gnathonemus > Gnathonemus echidnorhynchus. Next base: position 7,112,005 of record JAODJU010000025.1, read on the forward strand.
AACTTGACAGAGCAAAAATGGGTATATTTACAAAAACTCACAAACACTTTGGACATATTGGGAAAAGGCAATACCCATTGGAAAGCAGGAAATTGCAGGTAAACCGCACTTTGACATGAAAAACGGTAAATCTGAAAATGTGAACTGAGATATATTTTTTATTCTACTGGGATTCTGTTTATTTGTGTAAGTCAAACACCATGTATTTGCCTTGGAGAACTGAATTTGCCATTTCAATATATCGTCATCACTTCCAATGAACTGAAAATATCTGTAATTGTCACTGGTAATCAAACTGGGCAGGATCTCAGGCTCGTGTACGTATACATTTAGAAGATACTTCAGACATTTCCGAGGGGCAATACACGTACACCAGGTTTGATAAATACGTACAAGCCTATATCTTTCTGTGAATTTGCATTTTTTTCACGATAAATGAAATAGAATGAGGCTTCTGGACTGGTTAACTGTAATTTTATTTGTGTATGTCAAGATTTTCATGGAAAAGCAAAAGAACCACTGAATAAAGTGTGCAAAGCTCACCATGGCTTCATCCGAGACACCACATCCTCAATGTCTTGCCTGATCTCATAGGTGGACTCCAAACGAAACAGATTGAAGTTTCTTAGCAGGTAGTCATGCAGAGTAAGGAACTGCAGGTTCAGTTTTGGCAATGCTAAACAACCTGAAAGTTACAAATATACTCAAGCTATTGAATATGTACACTACCATTTGCTGGAACTTGAATTTCTCAAACATTACAGCACAAACCTGTAAAACGAAATATAAATACTGCAATAATTTTTCGTATGGCAGGAATATTTTCTTTTTAAATGTCTTCAAAAGTACCTTCTCCTGAATAATATTCTGTAGGAACAATGTTCTCATCCCAAATTATCTTCTCTGTTGGATAAAGGGGCATTTGGTTCAGCTGCTCAATCTGCGAGATTCTTCTCTCATGACGAGATACCTAAGAACAAGTAACAAAATTGCGAACAAATTAGGGCTGGGTGATATGGAGATATTGGTAATTGACGATATCCGATGAGTAACTCGGTGTCAATATATGACATTGACTAACTAGATTATCGCCTGTGTTGGTGAAACGCTTGGTGCTGTGTGTGTGTGTGTGTGTGTGTGGAGGGGGTGTTGGATAATTCGATACTATTAATATTATTTTTTTAATATTTTACTGCCCAGTCTTACAACAAATACATCAGCCATAAAAGTAAGCAATAAAGGTCACATCATAGAACACTATCGTACCATTTTTACTTTGAGGAATACACTAATTTAAAGCCAACTACTTAAGAGCTTCACAAGATAGAAGTACTGCTGCAACTTCCCTACAACTAACATGAAGTCTTCATGATACAATAGACCAAACCTTGAACTTAATCTTACTTTTCCCTTTTAACGTGGGAATACAAGGTTTTAAACTGTGAAAGCTGCTATATCATTATACTAATTCTCTAACCTACTGTCAAACTGATTTAACAAGTTAACTGATTTAAAGTTTTAACATCAAATGTACAAGAAAAAATAGGGAGAAATACTAGATTTGGAGTAACCATTTTGGCTAAGCTTTCTATCACACAAAAATTCAAGGTTCACAAATTGAAACTGGTTAAATTTTCTTCTATTTGAAAATACAAACTGAAATCAATAGAACCAGTGCACTTTACATGCTTAACTTCATGAACTTGTACATAATCTTTGACCTGGGTCTGGCCCACAAGCCAGCTTTTGTCCAGGTGTGCTATAAAGGATGCTCTTCAACCATCACTCACCAGCATTTCAAAGAGGAACTCGTTTTCATTGGTAGTGTTCTCTCCTTCTGACAATTCTGGTAAGAGACAGAGGTAGGCTGCCACCTGATGAAGTGTATTGGGACTGCAGGAAGGAAAAACATCCGAAATTGACATTTCTTACAATGAAGATCCATCAGATCTGGAGCCTGTCCTGAACCTGGACTCAAGGCCATGAATAAGCCAAGATGGGGCACCAACCCATTACAGAGCACTTATACTTATGGGGAATTTGGCAACTCTAACCATAACATGTTTTTGGACTGTGGGGAGAAACTGGAAAACCTGGAGAAAACCCCACAACACTGGAAACCATGGTCCCAGAGGTGTTAGGGAACATTAAAACATTACTTAATGGTGCTAATCGCTGCACCACTCTGGCACCCCTCAAAAAATGAAAAGCCAATTAAAAATAGTGTGTTTATACCATAGTCATGTGCATGAGCAGAATTCTGAAACCAAATGTATGGCAGCACTGTGGCGAGATCCAACAGCCTGCAGGCTTTGATACTCTTGTTACTTAAGGATGTCATCATATACACTAATAAAAAAGCATGTGCGCATACAGACAGACACACACATGTCAAGGGGCATTGCACTCTGTGGCAGACTGGGTTCACGCCTTCAGCTTTTCAAATCACACAATATACCCGTGGCGTTGACCACATTTGTAATTCATTAAAATTAGTCTAACAACCAGGTCTTGGAATAAAAATGTTCAGTATGTTATGGTACCTAAAGAAAGCAAATGTATACTGCTAGAGACATATTTTTGACTGTAGTGGTGTTTAAAAAAAAAAAAAAAGTGACATTCTGACTCACTGCAACTGCACAATGCTCTCAGTTTTAAAATCAGCGACATTCCACAGCTGCACAATGCTCTCAGCTTTAAAATCAGTGACATTCCACAGCTGCACAATGCTCTCAGCTTTAAAATCAGCGACATTCCACAGCTGCACAATGCTCTCAGCTTTAAAATCAGTGACATTCTACAGCTGCACAATGCTCTCAGCTTTAAAATCAGTGACATTCTGACTCGCTGCGGCTGCATAATGGTTTCTATTTTTAGCTTTGTAAATCAATTAAAAATAGGGAGCCTGAATAAATCTTCCTGTTTTGTCCTCGATTTCCCCCAGAATATTATGGCAAATTAATGTCAGTAATAACATGTGGTATTATGAGAGATACCTGAGAGGACCAAAGTGCTTTATGAGGGACTCGCGGGTATCCACTGCTGCCACGTTGGATAAAGCAAAGTCCTGAAGCTCAGGGAAATGTGCAAAGGCTGCTCTCTGAAACACAAAGGTGCATGGTGTTAAACCTGCATTCACTCTCTCAGCCCTCATTCACAATAACATGCAAACAGCTAAATAAAGAGCAGTCGGCATTATCACACTATAACTAACCTGCAGAGATGTGATTTGGTCATAGTGTAGATTTGTCATCTCTTTCTCTGTGAGAGCATTTCCTGTTTGGTCATTTATTTCAAAGCCGGTGTAGAATTTCAGCATATCCAAGAGCTGAATACACAAAGATTCACATTAAACACAACTCACATTACCCACACAGAGCCATGTGCAATGAATACTGCTATTTGCAGCTTTTTCAGACTGGATATTCGGCTAGAATCAGTAACAGCAAAACTAGGCTGTTTTGTTCTGCTTTAAAATAAGTGTGTTCTTTAAAATCACCTAGGAAGTGATAAGCCTATGATTTGTCGTCATCAGCAAAAAGCTTATTTCTATACCTTGCTGCTAAACATGACCATTTTTAAACTGATGTGACCGAAGGGAAAACGTGCTTTCCATTACACAGCTCAAAACATCAAAAACTAGAAAAGATACTGTAGCAATGACAACAATGTATTCTTTGGACAGCCCCGTCACCCCCACATCTGCAGTTTCTAGAATTACAAGATGGACTAACTGGATATGTGAAAGTCAGTTAAGGCGTTTTTATCCCAATACTCTGAGTTGTAGTTGTGACACATAACTTTGAACCATGGCTATTCATTTATTGCACATTCCACTCACATGCCAATTTGCACAGGTTTCCCCCCACCAATCAGATAGCTAACTATTTCTTAATGTATGTCCTAATGTCCATGTCTTGGGTCATATTTTTTTTATACATCTAAAAAAATTCATTACCCATGATAAATTTTGCAGAACGAAAATCAAATCAATCAATTTTAGAATATTAAGAAAATCACTGTGTCCCACAGTTTGAAAACTACTGACGTGCAAGTTTGAATGAACAAACAAATAAATAGATCCATCATCCTTTCAGATGTCCCGTACATACAAAATGCCATCTGCATGCCTATCACTGCTGCTTCAATTTGGGGGCAATTTGTCTCATGGGTAGATGTGCAGGTGAAGATTTTCATCCATATAATAATTTTTGTAGCAATCAGATCCAATAAAGATTAAAGAGTAAATTGCTAAAAGATCAGTTTTTAAGCACAAAGAAGATACATTTGAGATTGAATTTAGTGAAATTGCGTGAAATCCATGGCAACCCGCATCACTTCACCTGGCAGAACAGATGCCCTTCATTTTCTCTGCGGGTAAGACCTGAGAGCTGACACCTGACCACCAAGTGCGAGTTATCCAGCACGGCGTTGAACCATCGGCGGGTTGGAAGCTGAGCCTAGCAGCACATCACAGATAAAAGCAAACCATTAAGCATAATAATTGCTAGGAGGCAGCCAAAACATAAAAATTACTACATCTAAGGCTGCTGCCATCATTAGAATAAAGGTTACATAGGTAACATTTTCAAACACAGGATACAGTCCTGAGTAGTTCGGCCAAAAGCATTATTTATATCACAGTTGGAAGTGACAGAAGCCTGTGACAAAACATGGTAAGACATTGTGCTAGAGATATAAATGAAAGAAGCTTTTTACGAAAAATGATTTATTCATACTCTCTCAATAATCAATGGCAAAGCCTTTATTTGCCATCACAGCAATCAAAGTTATTATAATTGCTAACAAGACTTTTGTATGTTTCAACTGGGATTTTGGACCGCTCCTCTTTAGCAAAGAGTTTGAGGTCTTTTAAGTTGGAAGGCTTCCTTGCCATCACAATGGAGGGGTCATTTCTGGCCTCCTACTATGCCCTTTAAGATTTTATCCCACAGTGTTGAACTCATTGTACTTTGATTATCCTTGGCATTGTGGCCAATGGCACTAAAAACACTTGGATATGGCTTTATAGCCTTTCCCCATCTTGTGAGGTGCCACAATACCTCACTAAAGTCTGTGGTTTGAGACATGACTTGCAGTTGACTAGTAACTGACTAGAGAACTACTGCATCAGCTGTACTCATTTTATAGTTGATTAGAATGCTCTAGAGCATGGTAGTAATTACCAAGACCATTGAATGGTATAGAAGCTTGCATTTTCTCAAAAAATAGCTCAATTTCAAGGGGCACGAATAATTTTGCACATGGCATTTTTCTCAAAAATGTAAATAAAATAAAGTAAATAAAATTAATTAACTTATTAACAGTAACACAATGGTTTACCATCACATACTACTGTCATTTACAGCCAGATGAAACCTATTGGTTCAAATAATTCACTGTGGTGGGTCAGTTTAGGCAAAAGTCTAGGATCAATTTTTAATTCCAGTCCAGCCCTGTAAGGTAGGTATGCCATTAGGGACAAGGGGTAGTAATGTCCCCTACTACTGACTGCCATCAAACTTGTTTTTGTCACTTTAGTTTTGTATAATACAAAAGTGAACTCCTTAATATACTGTTGTTACATTCCCACCTCAAGGTCAATCATTAACTCAAGGAACCTCTCACAGTAGTGAACTTTCTCCATCGAAACTTCTCCTGAAATGGAAAGTGGAAACGCAAAATCACTTGCCTTATTCTTTAAAAAAAAAAAAAAAAAACACCGCATGCATTCCCCAGTCAAGACAAGATAAGAATTTTTCCAAAGCATAAGCTTCTACTAGGAATGCATAATATTGATACTAGTACCGGTATTGGGTCTGATACAGTGCTCATGTACTTGTACTCATCCTTGTGGTAACGCACCAATGTCTATGACCACATAACACAACATGCAGCAAATACTAGCAGGGAGAGAGAAAAGAAATCCAACTACCTAATCTAATCCTCATGCAGTGAAAAAAGCTCTAAGGTGGTGTGTGGCATAAAAAAGTGTGTTAACTACTGCTTTCGACGGTTTAAGACTGTCCCCAACAAGTTTTTTAAATCATAATTATATCAGATTTATTGTGTTAAAAAACCAAGAGTCTTCTACAGATGTAGTTTCCTTCCTTTGCTGCAACATAGCACTACTGCTTTATTTGAGAAAAACCAGGTGTAGATCTTCATCCATATAATGTTTTTGTAAAGCATTAATAAGATCCATCAAATACTTTCTGACTTAAAAAGATCAAATATTGTTCCTGGTTTGGGAACAGCTGTGTGCAGGACCGGAAAGCCCTCCAGAAAGTGACCCGAGCAGCTGAACGCTGCTGCAGGGTAGCTCTCCCCTCCATGCAGGACATTGACATCAGGAGATGTAAGACTAGGGCAGCTAGGATTATTAAGGACTTGTTTCCTTGCCATCACTCCTGCATTCAGGCAGAAGGTTCCGTGTCATTATGGCTAAGATGGAGAGATTCAGGAGGAGTTTCGTCTCCTCAATCAAGACAGGCCACTCTCCTGGACATAGTGTTATGGTTACCAGTTCACCTTACACTGCTGTGCTGACACTGCACACTGCACTTTAAACTGGCTATAAGCATTTTTTGCACAGTATTTCATTTCATCCTGTAAATTGCATATACTCTTTGTAAATTCATAGGTTATTTTTCTTTTTTACACTAATTTATTTACAGTCTATTTTACAATTTATTTTCTAGTTTCTTTGTTATTATCTGCACAAAGTATGAGCTGTTCAGGACACATTTCACTGATGTTGTACCTGTATAACTATGCAAGTGACAAAGAATCTTGAATCTTGAAATATTGTTTGCTAAAAGATTAATAAAATGGCTTTTCAGCTTACATATTAAACCATCTACAGTGGCACTGAAGGCAGACCGGTGCCAAAACCATATGCATTCTCTGAAGTCCGGGGATTACCATTACCTGATGGTGAGAGAGATGTCAGAACCCCAAGGAATTTTTTAATGAGTCGGGAAAGAAATGTTCGCTGTTTATCAGCCCTGAAAACAAATAGTAAAACAAATAGTAAAATTAGCACCAGCAAAATTAGCAGGAATTCACTCAGTAATTATGCAAAGATGACACAGAAAGACTGGACTGCTTACTCTTCAAAGGCATTCGCATCCATTTTATCATAATTCTTCTTTATTAAAGCCCAGAATTTTTTCAGCTTTGGCATCTTCAGTTCCTTCTGCAGTCTGGCCTGTGAAGTTCACAAGCATGTTTAACTTAATTTGGAACATCTCAGATCTCCCACATGCAAAAGGATCATCATTTATAGAAAATGAAAAACCACATACTTTCACAATCACATCGACCAAATGCTTTTCATATCTGATGATCAGACCCCCCACCCCCACCCAGGGATTATGAACACTGGCATGCAAAGCACAGGGGTGGGAGGGGAAACTACATTTAACAAAAAGGACAGGGGCAAACACATGCCCTCTTCAAAAAATATAATTAGCAAAATACATTCATATTTTACTGCTGAACTGCACTGCCTTTATTTTTACATTTTGTGTTGCAACGGCGCTGCTTCCATCATCTTTGCAAAAGAAAAGGATAAGCCAACGTACAAAGCTAAACCACTGATATGTTCAGTGGTTTCAGTGTTGCTAGACTGGGATGGTCTTTGCCCAATCTGACTGAATTTGACCGGATTGTGCAGGTAATACGTGCAACTGAATTTAACCAAATGGCAATATTGAATTAAACCAACTAGATAAATGGGACTCACTAAAAATGAAAAAGAAGAAATGTTAAAAATAAAAAAATAACTTTATGAAGGTCTTACAGCAAAAAAATCAAAGTTAGAAAAACACTATAGCAAGGATATATCTATAGCAGTTTAATACAAAAAAAAATTGCGTTAGCTCATTATTTTACTATTTATTTAAATGACTTGCTAGTACAATAATCAAATATGGCCACACATAGTCTAAGAATTTGTTTCAGTATAGCCTTTAGTTAAATATCTGGAATGTTCCCAAGAGTTTCTGGGCTGGTTATTGATGCACTGGACATTCCGCTGTCAGTGTGGGACCGATGCACACAAAACCAGATGCTGCAAACCTGCAGTCCCACTGGGAGCCAGCCACTCCCGTGCAAATGGCTAAGCCTCTGTGCCTGTAATTGGAAGGCTGCCGTTTCCAGCCCAGCCAGAATAAGTCACGTTTGTGGGCCCTTGAGCAAGGCCCTTAACCCCCCAGTTCCGTGGGCACCGTTGCACATGTGTGTTTGTGGGTTATGCAGTGCAAGATGGGGTAGGCGAAGAGAGACTTTCCCCCAAAGTCATCAATATAGAGGGGCAGGGGACACCAAGTCTCTGTATGCCAGTGGTAATAATATACTTCAATAAATGAATGTTTTAGTTCATGTATATGTAGGAGGTCTTGCTTAAATGGCCCATTTCAAAGCCTGTATCACAAAGCTGAATTTCTCATTTAGCCAGACAACAGGTCAGATTTAAGGTACCCCAGTTTAAATGGACTTTGTTCTCTAACATTTAGCCCAGAATACTTTAGATATGACAAGTTATCTTGCTAAGCAAGAACTCCTGCTTTGTGATACAGGCATCAAATCAAACCACAACATTTCAAAGGGACCAAGGTCAGGACTTTAACTTGGCCATGCTAAAATATAGAATGTCTTCAGCTGGCGTGCCTTTGCACGGATCTTTGTAGGAAAACATTCCTAAGTAACAAAGCAATAGTACTGAATTTCTTCTATCTGTAAACAATCTGCACAAATGTATTTTATCTATCTATGCCCCAATCTTCAGTTATCCGGTAACACTATACTTGAGGGGCACAAATAAAGCAGCAGTCCAGTCTTAGTTTCTGTTAGTTTAATGCATCAAGTAAGTGTTAGTTCAAAGCCCCAGACTGGAGTCAAATTGGTGATCACTAAGCGGTAGCAAATTGGCACTTGATCACTATTTGTGAACTGTTCAAAGAAGAGACTGAGTCGCAGCTGCATTGCAGGTTGGACCATTCGGCGACTCCAAATCCTGCAGTGTGAAATGAGCTACAGCCAAGGAGAGAGCAAGACACGGGTGAAAGGAAAGCCAGGGGCGGCGTTTAAAAAGGTGTAAAAAGTAAATTTTTTTAGTAACTGTTCTTAGTGTTCAAGGAAGAGGTATTCGGTAGAAGTTTACTGTTACAGTTATGTTTGTGGATGTGTCACTAAAGACCCAAGGTATGTAATCATTTCCTGAAAGTCCTGTGTATACAGGAGTTAATTTGCCAAGCATTTGTAAATGTAGATCATATGCAATCATTTGATTATTAAGCATTAACAAGTTGTTGTGGATTGACATTAAATTGTGCAAGTGTCATTTCCCCATATCACTTCTCGCGTAGTTTGGAGACCAGACAGACTCTTTGAGGATTCCTCATGGTGAAATATCTTGTAGTGTGTGACCCCCTCTCTCTGATCAACCATGTTGTGTGTAAACCACAACAACTAAGATTCCCGATTACAAGACAAGCTGTATAGTGTAAATAGTACAAAAATCTAACGTAGAAAGTTACGTAGCTTGAACTTAGCATTAGTTACTTGTGCCCCCCCCAAGGAAGGGGTTACCAAATATCCTTTTATTAGACCAGAAATGGTCTACAACTCTTCTGAGCTCCTCTGAAATCTTTTTTTATGAACTATAATGCACTCATACAGAATTCTTTTGTGAGGAGCAAACTAAATTTATGTGCATGCTGTTCATTTTTTAAAAGCCAGTCATGTAGGTGAACCCACAGAAACTGATCACAATACCCGATTCCAATTATCTTTTCAAGGTCAATATTCAAGAGGCTCATATGCTTTTTCAGTTTTACAACTATTTGTAAAAGAAGACTGCCTATATTATACCATTATTAGGAACATTACATGACATTTTTGGAACAATTTATGCAGAAATCCAGATAATTTCACATGGTTCACACACTTTGCATGTAATCCCAACAGAACATTTGTACATTCTAGCATAGACCAGACAGACATATTACTCACTGGAATCAGGCAGGTCCACATTGGCAGGCAGACAAGCTTCTGTACTTGTTCTCTAATCAGGTCTACTTCCTGCTCAAAGAACACAGAGTATTAGGGGAAAAACACAGATATATTATTATAGTGATGTATTATGCATAAGGATAAAATTATGGAATCGCTCAGTGTTGAGAAAAAAAAATTACATAATCATCAACTGAAAACAATCACAATTAGCATTTGTGCATTATTAGTATTTTATGCCGGCCTGCATTCTGCATTGAAACAATATCAAGCTGGTTCTGACTTTCTTGAATAGCAGTTGACCGATCATCTTTGCAGGAAGGACACTTGTCATGGACCAATTTATTATTATTTAAAAAAAATTTCCACCATACATTTTCAATCGGACCTGTCTGGCATATTGCATATACTATTAAAACATTTTTACATTCATGGCACCCCCAAGTTCAGCTTTACAAGGGATGACCAATGACGTAACATCCTTATATTCTAAAACATCCAATAAAACACCATAATACATTAATTTCCACTAGCAGCATCCAAAACAATTCCTAAAAGCATTTCAATTTTATTTGTATAGCGCATTTTGACATTACATTGTCTAAAAGCACTTTACATTATCCCTACCCAAAGCAGATACACATACCAGGCTGTTGAAACAGTGGTCAAGGAAGAGCAACAACACTGTCTGCTCTTGTAAGGATAAACCGGGTTTGTCTTCAGTTACTAAAACTTCCAACACCCGATTGAAGAAATATGGGAAGTGCTGGGGTTTCCTCTTAAAAACCTGGACAAACAGGTGGTGGCGGGGGGTTGACCAGTCGGCGGGGGAATAAAAAGAATTGCATGTTAGAGAGATAGATGATTTATATACATGCACTCCCGTGCACGCCAATGCAAGCGCGTGCACACACACACACCACTATGGAAGTGGAGAAAAAACATACCATTTTCTCATGATAATGGAATACATTCCCCCAAGATCTCTTTACTACTTCAATGTAAACTGAACTGCATAAAAGCTACAGTGCAATTAAAATTAGCCTACGCAGCCATGCTGCTAAATTATTTAACAAATAGAAACAATCTCAGTATCTCAGGAAAATGAACATCATTTCTTTATGATGATGGAAAAATTACAAGGACTCAAATACAGCCTAACATTTTGTATTATACAGCTACAGTGCGTCATTGGTGGAAGTATTCTGTATGAAATGATAGAACAGCAGGAATATATTGATCAGAGAGTCACATTTCTGTTCAATCAGCACTTGATTCAAGCTGAAATAGCTTTATACCTTGCTTTGGAAAACATGCCTTGTCTCTATGTTGCACAGCTAATCTACAGCCATAATTCCCTCTCCACAGAAACAGGAAGGGCTTTTGCTGCACACAAGTAATAGTACTTATTTCGAAGCTGTGTTGTAAGATTGAGGACAATGTAAGGATGGGGGGGAGGGGTTATAATTTTGGTTTAGTTCATGATTAATGTATTTTATTTATGACCTGAATAACTGAAATAATCAAATTCATAAAATTGTTAATTGGTAGTATGATTATATGAAACGATGCAAATAATTCAATAATTCCAGCATAATTTAATAAGGCTTGGATTCAAGAAAAAGACCTCCCAAAATCTGACTTTGGACATCATGTTAAAATGCGCTTGGCAGATACACAGCTAGACATATGCATCCTTTCTAAATCACAGGTGTTACTCATGGGGAAAAAAACCATTTGTTATAATGTCTTGTTATATCAAAAGAATTCCCTACCTCCCATGCAGGAACATTTTCCCGGAATTTCTCATTCACAATGCAGCATATGGACATGAGATAGGCATTACTGGATACATCAGGGGTGTAATTCACCCACAGGTAGTTTTCCAGGTACTGACTAAAACAGAGACAAAACACATTATACACAGTGTTGTGTAGTGGCAGATTACATGTAATCCAACTACAAAAACCAAGTAATTAGATTTTGTACTGTCGGAAACATCATCATTGTATTCCCCAGACAGTCCAGACCATATAAGGTGTAGTCATCCCACACACACTAACTTCTGTTAACCTCCATGTAAAAATTAATTTCTTGAAGAACTGAATGGAACACCTGGAAATGTAGTAAAGTAGTTAAATGTATGAATCCTTGTTGTGATATGTAGGTCTGAAAGTATGCTTATTCATTTACTGCACATTCCACTTATAGCTCTGGAAAAAATTGAGAGACCACTCTATATATTCTTTATTTAAAAATCTGCATTATTAAATCCAGGTTTAACCTTGGTTTTGCTGGCAGAATGCTACACTGTGGGGTAGACTGCTTCCAGGCTCAAAGTTTCTAAGACAGCAGCACACAAGAACAAGTTGAAGCAGGAGACAATGGGAATGACCAAAAACCAGCCAGGAAGAGGGCAGTAGCAACTTTCTGATGTCAAAGATGACCGCCAATTTATTTGACAGTTCTTCATGAATGGTAACCTTCCAAAGGAATGGGAAACATTAAGTCCAGGTGTGAAGTACTCTGCTAGAACAGTGAATATCAGGCTCCTAGAAGCGGGACTGAAGTCCCATAAAGCAAGGAAGAAGCACTTTATTAATGAAAAACAGAGGAACCATGCTGAAGTTTGCAAAAATATATATTTTCTCCCCACAGACACACATCCATAAATTGAGAAATGAAACAAAAAAAAATTATGCTGTGTTTGCTTAATTTTTTCCAAAGCTGTATACGACAATTTGCAGAATCTTTCCCCATCAATTAGGTCAGTGGTTCCCAAACAGGGGGGGGGGGGGGGGGGGGGGGGGGC
>JAODJU010000025.1:7165929-7183822 GCA_026776725.1 Gnathonemus echidnorhynchus
GGGGGGGGGAGAGAGTTAGGATGATACCAAGGACCCCTGAGTGACGGGGCCAAAAAATTTGGAACATGATTCAATTGGTCTGGGTTGGGGGCCCAATATGATATGCTTTCATGGGGTCCAAAATGTCTAGCAGCCCCCCTGGCACAGTATCCTGCTGCTCTTTAATGGAAAGGTTTCGAACCCACTGATATCCAAATCTTTGATATTCTGTTCTGCAGTCTTGGGTCCCCCCCCCCCCCCCCCCTTTTTCTGTCTGTCTGTCTGCTGGTCAAAAGTAATTTTGCCTATAGAGCTTTTTCCCCAAGCTGTTTAACATTTGAACACTCTGAACATTGACACTAAAATCTGTTTCCTCTATCTATTACATTATGCCATTCTATTCATTATTTGCACATCATTATCTCTGTCACCCAATTATGTGTTTAATTGTACTTTTTTGTTTTATGTCTAGATTTTACTAGACATAGTAAAACATATGACATATGTCTTACATATTTATATTCTATTTATTGTAGTACTTCTATAGCTTTGGGACCAGTTCGCCACAGAAACTTTCTTGTTAAGACAATAACTCCAAAATATTATGCACCCCAGATGCTTAGTTCCGGTCTGGAGCTTGTCAAATTTTGAGACAATTAGCACAGAAATTCAAGCAACAGCTATTAGTCACAGCAAAGAGAAGGATGAGCTTCATTCTTGTGAAAGGGATCACTCAATTTATTGCTGCATTTGCTCTATTTGATCATTAATGTCTCCTATGACTTCACTAAAACATTATATGGATGAAAATCTATACCTGAAAATATACTTTTGGCTAGACCCAAAACTACCTCAAAATTGGAAAATTTAACTGCAATGACAGAGGCCAGCCAAAGGAAAAAATGGAGCCTGCAGCCATCATCTTGTAAACACAGCCATCTGCCATCTAAACTTATTCCATGGATTTTTTTACAAGCTTCTCAGAAATATTGTAGAGGTTAGTGATTCTGGGTTCTAGATGATTTTCTGAATATTCTAAAATAAAGTTTTATCTTGGTGTTACACAGCTAATCTCCCTGCCAATTTTATCAGTAGCAGTCTGGTAGCCAGTCGGCAAAATATAGGGAACTTCTGGGGTCAAATCCCAGGTACCACACAAATTGTAGCCCTTCCCTCTAATGTAATTCTTTTTGGATAAAAGTATTAGTTACATATAAAAAAGTTAAATGTACATCGTGCTTGCAATAAAACAACTGTCCATGCTCCAAGGCTGGGCGATATCTTTAAAAAAAAGGCAGTGGTTCACAAGCTTACGGTAAGCTTGCAATTTAAAAATAATAGCTGTGTGTGTGTGTGTGTGTTTCTTTAATCTACATTGGAAATGTAGGCCAAATGGATGAACTCAGAGCCGAATCATATATCTTCATCAAGCTAGCCTAAGCCTACTTCACTGACAAAGGCAATAATCACTGGTTAATCAGTTTCAGGTATCAACACCATGATACTTGTCCAATATTGTCAATTACCAATAATATCATAATATTGCCCAGGCTCCATATATAAAATTGCTGTGTCTGTTAGTTATACAAAATATTGTTCCTAATGCAAATGTGAAATAAATAGAATATAAATATTTAGACATATAAATAATATAAATGACATTTTAAGACATGGACATTAAGATATACATAATGAAATACAGGTAACCGGTTATGGAAGTAAATTAATGACAAAAGTCTTTGATGCAAAAAACCATGCTGAATTAAACTATTCGAATCAAAACACATTGGATTTAATAATGCTTGAATAAAAACTCATTCCATTTAATAATGCACGAATAAAAACACATTACATTTCATAATGCTTGAAAATTGTAGCGGATCAGCTCCTCCTGATGGTGTCTGATGTCACTCCTTTCAACGAGTGTATTATGAGACGGTGAGAGATGTCTCATTGAGGGAGACATTTTACTCTCAGTTTCGCTCAGTATTTGATGTGTGCCCTCGTAGTGACACTCCCCTAGTCGTATGCGACTTCAGTGTGACCACTGGCACTGACCGGAGATCGACCACATCCTCGTGGGAAGACGCTGGAGGCTCCTGCAGAACTGCAGGGTCTACAAAACTGCCCAGTTTGTGAATTCTGACCACAGACTTGTTGTTGCTACTCTGAAGATTCAGCTTAGATCCAGTAATCTAGCACCTACTACGAGAATTAGGCTAGACTTAGCCAGACTCCAAGATCAAGCTGTTTCTGATGAGTTTGCATGCAGTTTGTGTGAGGAACTTGCAGACTTGGGTGCGACTGCTGACTCTAAATGTGATGTGGGAGACCTTCCATGATAAGACCCTGAAGGTTGCCAAGGGCTGTCTTGGTGTTGCCAGTGTTCCCAGAAGGAGGTGTTTAATTTTGCAGGGCACCCTGGATATTATTGGGAGGAGTCACAGCGCACGACTTGGTGGCAACTCCAGTCTGTACTGGGAACTGAGAAGGACGGCTGTGAGTGCTCTGATGGCAGATAAGAAGGTGATGGAGCGGTCCTTACGGGTGACACTGTAGTCGTGGACACTGTAGACACTGGGCCGGCTACTTTGAGCAGTTGTTTAAAGCTGACCCACCAGCTAGGGTGTTGGACATCTCTGGGTCCAAGATTCTCGAGGTTGATCCTCTAATCAGTTGTGAACCACCCAATTTCATTGAGATTGCACGTGTGGTGAATCAGCTGGGGGTAGGGAAGGCTGCAGGGTTCTGTGGTATCCGAGGTGAAATTCTTCAGGCTGGTGGTAAGACTGTCCACCTGGCATAGCAGGCAATCTTTGCTTCCATTTGTTAAACAGGCGTCATCCCAACTGACTGGAAAATGGGACTTGTAGTCCCTAACTGGAAAGTGAAGGGTAATTGCCTGGATTGTGGCAACTACAGGGGGATAACACTGCTTTCTGTGCTGGGTAAGGTCCTTGGCAGGGTTATCCTTAACAGGATCTGTGATCACTTGCTTGCCTGTCAGCAATCTGAGCAGACTGGTTTTACGCGTACGAAATCTACCATCTACCCTATCCTGGCACTGAGGGTCCTCATCGGCAGAGGTTTTTGCGGCCTTTGTTGATATTCATAAAGAGTTCAACTCAGTTGATAAAGTTTTGGATAAAGTTGCTGGACATCATGGCCGGCCTGTACACTGGTAGTGTGAGTGCTGTGCAGAGTGGAGAGAGAACCTCTGCGTTCTTCTCAGTTGATTCTGGGGTTTGCCAGGGGTGTGTTCTTGCTCCTACTCTGTTCAGTGCATGTATAGACTGGGTGTTGGGCAGGGTCGTGGGGACCAGCAGCTGTGGGGCGTCCGTTGGTGAAGAAAGATTTACTGATCTTTATTTTGCCAACGATGCTGTGGTCTTAGCAGAGTCTATGGAGGCTCTGATTGGGGCTCTCGAGAAACTGAGTGAGGAGTCTGAGTGTCTGGGATTGCGGGTGTGCTGGATATAGACCAAGATCCAGGCCTTTAATGACTTCTTAGGCACAGCCATTAGTAGTGTGTCTGTCTGCAGCGGAGAATGTCGACCTTGTCAGGAGATTTACTTACCTATGCAGTGATATTCATGTCTCTGGTGGCTCTTCTTATGAAATCAGCAGACGGATTGGAAGAGCATGTGGGGTCATGAGGTCACTGGAAAGGGGTGTGTGGTGCTCCCAATATCTTTGCAAGAGGACAAAGGTCCATGGACCGTTCCACCCTCCATCACGCATGCTCCCCAACCTGACCTGACCTGACCTGACGGCAGCTGTTTACTTATCTCCTATTGTAAAATATGTTGTGTCCTGTTTTGAATCAATACTAGCTGTGATTTAACTGTATTTTTAGATTGGCAAAGTTTATGACTGGCAACCTGAGAGGAAGACGCATTGCTTATTTCTTGATGATGGTGAATGTGCTGCTGAAATCCCTCGCCCTGCACTACAGGATGGAGTTTAAATATCGGCTGACAATATTGACTAAAACTGATGCATCTAGATTTTTAATGAATGTTGATTCCAAACTTACTTTGCTTACATTGCAACTTGCAGGGACCTACTGGGTTTTCTATCTTACACGCTAGCTAACTATAGTTAGTAGAGATGGGACAGTAGCTGACTTTGGGACAGTCATATCCATGATGATACAATCACAGAAAATGTACCGTTCTGTCCACCGGTGCAACAAAGCTTATAGGGCTGCATGCTCACAGTTGACTCTGGATCTAGACAAGAGCTCTGTTGGCACTCAACTGCTCATCCTGATAGTCCTAGATGTTGAAGGTTGGATTTCGGACCATATTTTAAATTTAGGTGGCGTATTTGAAAAGCAAAAATAAACGGACTGAATATTACATTTTGAATTATGTAGATGGCATTCAAATGCATTGAAAGTTTCCAACTGAATTTGGTGTCTTGAAATTTATTTTGAGGCGAAAGTAAATTAATTGAATTCTGGTGATTTAATTGTAAAAATGAATTTTATAAACTGTATATTTTGTAATTAAATTGTGGAAGCCGAATATTTTTGCATTGATTATTTTACCAATGAAATTACCCCTGAAATATTTCAGTTGAAATATTGAATGTTTAGATGTACATTCACATTAAATTACAACCCCCAAATATTCAAGCATTATTAAATGCAATGCATTTTTATTCGATTAGTGTAATTTAGTGTGGTTTTTTGCATCAACAACTTTTGTCATTAATTTACTTCCTTAAGATAAGGGAAAGATTGTGCTAAACGGCATGTAAATACAATGTGCAATAAATGATAAGCTGTAGTTTCAGAGTTGCGTGTCGCAACTAAGATCAAACATTCAGGTAAAAACACATTTATTGGCTTTCATGTTTCCAATTGATTAATCCAGTAATTCTCAAAATTGAGGATTAGAGGATGGGGAGTGTGGGAGGAGTAAGGATTAGATTGAATAGAGGGGGAGACTTGGTAGTTCAAGGAATACATTGCTGTTGCTCCAACAGCATTCTTTCTAGTTAAGTATTTGCACTATACAACATTTCATACCCATGCTTGATGAAGTTGAGACAACAATACAGATACTTTGACTTTGACTGGACTTTGATAAATTAAGTTCTTTGTTGCTTTTTTGCCATTCATGGTCCTAGCCCTGGGGAGTGATATACTTGACTGTATGAAGCAGTGCTTGCAAAACATCTGTATCACCAGGTGGAGGTGAAGCAGAATCAGAAGAACCTGGTGGACCAGCTGACGAGAGTCCTGATGGGTTCTCCAGGGCCACCAACCCGGCAGCTTCTCTCCCAGTGCTTTGCCCTGCTGTACAAGATCGGTGATCCCTTTTTGGCCACCATCACGATCGATAAGTGCAATGACATCATCCGCAGCAAGGACGACTCACCCAGCTTCCTGCCTACCCGCCTGTGAGCATTCATCCCATGCACCATTCCCACATTATCCACCTTTCTAATAGTATGCTGTGTTGGTTACCAGTAAAACTGTTTTATATATGATACCTGACTATCTTGCATAGTACTTGAATTAATTTACTGTGATGTTTTTATATCTTTTGCATTTTCCTTGGTCTGAGAACATGATAAGCTGACATAGATCCTCTGAGTGCTGTAATAATGTGGTGTCTGGATTGAAGGAGGATCGGGTGATTGAGAGCTGACGTGTTTCAGTACCTTTGTGATAAACTGAGTGCCTTGATGTTCCCTGTCCAGTGTGACTAATGGTGCTTTTCCACTGCCACTCGAAACTGTGCTGAACCCGAGCTGAACCAAAAAGAGGTTTTCCATTGTAAATTATGTGAGCCATACTTGGTCTATACCCACGCTGAAATGATTCTGCTTATGAGCAGAGCCAAAAGTGTGACTAAACTAAGCTGGCTACATCACACCATCTGATTGGTCAAGCTGCACGGAGACAAGAAAAAAAACAGTGATATGGGTCGACGAACATGGATTAATAGTATCACACGTCACAATGTTTTGATGCATTCCTGATAACTTGGAACTTGAATATTTCAGACCTATTTGAAAAAGTACTATAGAACGGCTGAATGGAATGGGATCGAGATGCAAATCTATGCAAGCTAATGCTAATTCTGCTACCACTTGATACTAACATAACACGCCGAATCTCACAGACACATTAGTGCGAATTAGCACAGTGAATCATGATATACACTGTGTGAACAATAAATAAGCATTAGTTTTACATCATTGTTGCCTTCCAAACCCTTTACCAAGCTGACCTTTATGCAGTGGAAAACTGAACGAAGCTGGAACCGCACTGTAACTAGTATCTCTTTGTGGTACGGGTCAGGTATGGCCTTATTCCTCTATGCCACTGAAGAAGCGCCATAATATCCCATAACTTATTACTGAAAGCAGCTTTTCCAAGTTGGGCATTTTAAAAGCATTGCTCAGATAGTAGAATGTCTCAAAGGCTCCTCTTAACTGTGTGATGAAGCTGCTATTAATTTAACCCTGAATGCTACACTAACATGCCCATGACGTGCTGTAACATGTTTACTATTTAGATTTGTTCCCCTGTTGGACATACAGTGATTTTTAACACAAAATCCCTACACTGGTCTTAGTCACTGGATGCTTGATTAAAGCCACAACTTCACAGGGTCTCACTGTCAGTTTTGGGTCATGCTGTCTACTCCTATCCCAGCTCTCTGAGTACTGGTCTATTTAATGAAATGTTAACAGTTAAAGCAGTGGATTCTTTTCTTTGTCGTTCTCTGGGTGCCAGGTAATAATTAAGAATATTAACCTTTCTTAACAAGTAACCACTGAGTTTATTTCACTTTAGTCAAGGTGAAGCAAAAAGGCTTTTAAACAAATGGTGTTTGCTGTTTTAACAAATAAATCAACGTGTGACTGCAGTTCTGGAGCTTATGTGCACATGAATCTTTTCTGCAGGGCAGCCATTGCCTGCCTGGGTGCGATATATGAGCAGCTCGGCCGGTTGCTAGGTAAAACCTTTTCAACTGTGGTGGCCAACCTAATAAAGACCCTGAAGAGTGCTGAGGTAAGAGTCATTCCTCCCTAACTACTCAACACAGAACCTGAACCTTATCGAACTGATACTAAATCTCTTCAGATAACCAGGCTTGGAATATTTTCAGCTCTCTGTAATTTTTATCATCATGTAAAAAAAAAACAATAATAACGCTCTCGAAATAATGACAGGTATTAAAGGGAGATGTTTATAATTGGGGGTGGGTAGTACCATAGTCATTACTGGTGTGATTCTGCGCCACAACATGGACACCATACTGTTAACACTGCAAGAAGTCAACAACCTATTTATAAAAAATAATGCATTTTATTTTCTTCAAAGCTTCAGTTGTAGCCTGAATACTTGTCCTTGTATAGTATATATAATTGGTTTATCTGCATTGTGTGAATTTTCAATTAAATACACTCTGACACTGTGTTATGATAGCAAATTAACAAATTCAGAATAAACAGAGTTCGTGTAAAATAAAACATATTCGCTAAATTCATGCAAGGTGCCTTCATGCAAGGTGCGTGTTAAAAGACACAACTGCCCAATTAACGTATGGCGACGCCATGCCAAAAACCATTTAAACTAGGTATGGGCTAATAAAATTAAGAAAAGTTGAGAAAGAGGAATAAATTAAAAAAAAAGACATGAGTGGAATCTCAGAAACAGCCGAGGCATCCGTTATTTGGAACTGATTTGGTTATCATCTGACACAGAGCAAATTTCAGTATTATGCATGCTTTATCATGCCGTATCATGATAGCACTGATGCATTCTTATGTTACCCTCCTTATTAACTCAGTTTACTCTGTATAACACATCATTTAAATATTTCACTGTTCGTTTTAGTAGCTGTGTGCCTTGATGCTTTCCTTTGTGTGTTTTGGTGTTCCCTGATACAATTTGGGTCACAGCTACCATGTGACACACAAAAGTGTTCTTATTTTTGTACAGCCAAACTTGTTGTAGCACATAATAGTTACTCTCAAGATCTTCAGGCTTTTTGCAAAATAATTGCTGTTGATACTCTCCCAGTTATCCCAATTGAAAATAATGCATTCCTGTACTTTGGAATATTTTTATTTACAAAAAGGGACAGGACATGCTGACCCTCCTAAAGCTTGGAAAAAAAAGTTATACTGTGATATAATACCATCACCATCCAAAAAGTGAAAAATAATTTTAGGTCGTATCGACCAGCTCTAGTTATAATCCATACTTTTTCCCTGTTGTTCAAATCAGAATATCTATTAATTCAGATTAGGACAGCCACATGTGTCATGTGTGCACCGTGCAATGTTAAACTACCATTTGATTAAATCAGGCTTGATACTCTATTGCTTTAGAAGAGCTTATGGTAGACTCTGAATACCATGCCCAATGATCAACATTTTGGCTTTGCTGCCTCTGATGAATCAGTCCTGACAGGGCACTGTCACGAGAATGAACTCCATTGCATTGTCAATTTTTTTGCACATAGTTTTTAATGGATGTTATTATATGTATTAGCCATTTATTTGAATGAGGTGGGAAATTTTGGTGAAACGATTAAAGTTCTGAATTAATCAGTTCAGCCAACCCGTTAAAGTATTCATTATATATTACTTAAGTCAGCTGTACAGTTCATCCGTTCCATAGCTAAATCAAGAAAGTGTTTTGTACTTAAGTTTTCTAGTCTCTTTGCAATTTACTGCCTAGACTCCTGACAGCTTGAGTTTATAGTGGGGTTTAACATACATCTGTAGAACCACATAAATGGATGCATGTACTTAACACTTGTTTCCTAAAACCACTGTGGTGCTGTGGTGATGCTCAGTCCCAGGGACGGTACGAGATCATGCTGAGCATCGAGAAGATCCTGCGGGGGCTCGGGCCCAGCGCACTGCCATGCCACAGAGACGTGTACAAGGTGGCGCGCATCTGCCTGACAGACCGCGCCATGCCGGTGCGCTGTGCTGCAGCTAAGGTACGTGGGACAGCCCTCCATCACCTGTCCTCTTACTGTCTCCAGTACTGCTCTGTTTTGCTATTATGTAATGTGGTATGTCAACAACCATTCTGTCAGCCTAATATTATTGGATTCCCTGGATTTCTGGTCATACATATGGTTTTACCACTGGTCTGGTGCTGCCAGAGAGGCTTTAGTGTGCTAGCCGACAACTCAAAAATTGTTTTACAGATCTTTTGCAAACTGTTCAGAGTATTGTATAAGTGTCAAACTGGAACTGTTTAAATATTGAGACAGATCACCCAAAAACTGAAGCAACACCGCTTATGGTAGCAAAGAGATGGGTGAAAGCAGATGACATTTGAGTTTATGAATGTGGTAAGTCAAAAAGTATTTGATGGATCTTTTATTGCTTTACAAAAACTTATGGATAAAGATCTATGCCTGTTTTTGTTTTCAGACAAATTGCCCCAAAAATGAAGCAGCAGTGTTGTGTGGTAGCAGAGGAGGGAAACAGCAGGTGTAGATGAACACAGTAACTCTAATAGTACTGTATGGATGTTTTTCAACCTCTGCAGATACATTGTAAGGGTGACAAACTGGAAGTAATCAAATTTTGAGACTGAGCACCATCAAAATTCAAGCATAGTGATACCAAAAAAGGCAGTTTTTTTCAAGGGAAGTTACCTTTAGCACTATAACTTGAAAATTATTAGACGTATTTTCCAACCTTTTTGGATCTGATGTCAGGGTGAAAATCTGGACCTGATCAAATTTTGAGGCAAATCGCATTGAAGCAACAGTGCTTAGAGACAGCAAAGAGAAGGGTGATTTAGATAAGACGACATGATGAGTCTATTTGATATTAGTACTCTATGTTCTCTGTTTGATGTATCTTATTACTTCACAAAAACATTATATGGATGAAAATCTACACCTGAAAATCTTTACCTGGTAGACCCTAAATCACCCCCAAAATTGAAACTGCAGCAACAGGGGGCAGCAGAGGGCAGAAAGGGAGGCTTGCAGTCACCATCGTGTGAACACAGTCATGCGCCATCTAAACGAATCCCATGGATATTTTTACTAGCTTCCTTGGATCATTGTATTGGTCAGTGACTCTGAAATGGTGGAGTGCAAGATAATTTCTTGAGTAAACTAAAATAAGGATTATGATTTTCTTTCTGTCACCAACCCAGGCAAATTTTATCAGTAGCAGTCCAGTAGCTGATCAGCGAAATTCATCATGGGGAACTTGGTGAAATTTACCATGGGGGGGTTTAGTCATCTCAATTATCCCTAGTCCAAGTTAATGGTGAATATGAAAGAACAGATACAGATCTGGTGAATCTATTCACATTAAGGGCTGGTTCATACTTCACGGAAAGTAGGTGTGCTCTGCTGAGCACACTACAGTGCCATGTTGTCTGTGATCCTGAATATTCATAATTCAAGTACCTGCATGTCAGGCAACTGTGTTTTGACGTCAGGTCTGGGGTAGTGCTGTACGGCAAAACTGCTCTTAAAAGTCACATTTATGAAGTATTGTATGGATGTTATAAGAATAAGAATCTTACTAAAACTAACCGTGCCCCTCATGCAATGCACTTGAACAATAGAAACGGCTAACAGCTCTACACCGCAGCATTCTGTAGTAGCTAGTGTAGGAACCGTCCACTGGCCCAATGGCAGAATCCAATTGGACAGTGAAGGTTTGGAATGCGTGTAGGTCTTTCCGAGCGCTCCTGTAGTTACTTACCCTTTTAGGTACAACCGAATTATATCTAACTCCAATTTAATTAAAGACCTTTTATGGTGTTTTAGTCATGACATTTCTGTTATTCAGATTACTCCTGGGCTGTGCCTTCTATTGCTTAACTCCCATTAATCCTGGACGGTGGAGTATACCGGATTCGCCTTGGCTGAGAGGGTGATCTGCGGGTCTGCTACGTAGGACTCGGTTCAGAAAGTGGGAGATCCCTACAACATAACACAATGTCAGCCTAGTCAACCGTTCGGGCCCGGCGACCTATAACTCCTCACAGGCTCAGCCGACACTTGCTGTATCTGAGTTTGTGAGTGCCTCAGAGGTTAAGCCAGTGTTTGCCGTAACCCAGCGTGTGCACGCCTCAGAGGCTGAGCTGGTCTTTTACTGTAACTCAGCATGTGTGTGCCTCAGAGGCTGAGCTCGTATTCACTGTAACTCAACTTGGTCAGTCGCATCGGGTCTCGGCGAAACGGGGTCGAGTCAGAGGCTGCAAGAGAGTGTTAGTAATAAACCCAGTCTACGGAAAACATGCAGAGGTTAGCAAAGTCAGACAGCCAAGAAGTAATCAAAACACAATTTATTTACAGTTAATACAAGACGCATCAATTTAACCAAATATAACATTAATGTAATTCTAACATGTGGCCACAATTCCTAAACTATACCATGTAGATTCACACAGCACTATGTGGGAGCTCTGATTACAGATATCTCCCTTTGCTACTCTGGAGCTCTTCCTTAGGTATTCCAAACCAAGTGACGGGATGTCTTTTGAAGACTAAATTTACTTACCAAATATTGTGATTGATTATTTTAGGGACTGTTTTCATCATGTGTGTGTGTCCTGGAGAACTGCTGATCTTATCAACTCTCAGACCCTCAGCCAATCGAATTGCTTTAGGAGGAATGTGAGACTTCCTTTATTCTACCAGGTGATAAGATCCTCCACTTTGGTGGATTTATTCTTACTTTCTATATTTCTCTTATGTGAGAATATACTGCATTAAGGTTGAGAGAATTGTGCCCATCATACTGTGACCATTCAAATGAGACCAAACATGGGTATATGTGTCCCTAATGTTAGTCTGGGGTAATACCCCCTTTGTTAGTGTGAGTTAGCGAGTGTAGGATGCATCTATGTCTTGACGCAGCCAGGCCTTGTCACTGGAATTTGGCTGCAGGGTTCTGGCTGCCCAGTGGGGGTGAGGTGTCCCTTTTGATGTGCTCCTGCTTTCGATTATTCCTCTCCGAGTCAGAACTCGGATGAAAACATCACGAAACGTCACGAAAAATGTCACTTTCCATCGGAAACACACCTCTTTTATGACGTTGATGTCGTACAAGATTATGTTGTACGAGTTTCCCCTGTGACGTAATTTCAACATGGCAGCTTACACAGTCAACAGTAATTCTAATTTATAAATCTTTAAAAATATTTATTTTGTTAAATGTATTAATATTTATATAAATGTAATTGCATGTCTATGTCTAGCCGAAGGATCAGCTTTAAACAATTGCTCAAAGTAGCTGGCCCAGTGGGTCAAAACTGCAGTGTCATCCATAAGTACTGTTCCATCATCTGCCCTGACAGCAAGTCTCCGAGGAACAGATTCAGATGTGCGTAATGTTTCAATTCCTCTGTAAGTAGGGCATGGGTCAGTAGACCACGGATGTGTCACCTGCTCACAGATTCGTCTAACAAACACCTCTTTATCAGTCCTCAGAGCCCTCACAGTCATCCTCCTCAGTTTCTGGTACAGACTGTAGTACACCAAGTCGTGCGTTGCGACTCCTCTCGATAATATCTAGGGTGCCCTGTGAGATGAAGCACCTCCTTCTGTGCAGTAACACCAACCTTCATGGTCTTATCACAGAAGGTTTCCCACATCACATTAGAGTTGGCAGTCGCATCAAAGTTTGCAAGTTCCTCACACAGACCGCATGCAAACTCATCAGAAACAGCTTGATCTTTAAATCTGGCCAAGTCCAGCCTCATTCTCCCAGTAGCTGATAGCCTACTGGATCTAAGCTGAATCTTCAGAGTAGCAACAACTAGGCTATGGTCAGAATTCACAAACTGGGCACTTCTGTAGACCCTGTAAGAGCCTCCAGCATCTGTGTATCAATTCCTTCATCCTCCAGGAACTGCCTGCATTCTCTCGCCACATGAGGCTGGACATTGTCGTGCACCAGGAGGAACCCATGACCCACTGCACTAGTGTAGGGTCTGACACTGGACACAAGGTTTACATCCTGATACCTAATGGCAGTCAAGGTGCCATTGTCTAGCCTGTGGAGGTCTTTGCGTCTCTCCATGGATATGCCTCCCCAGACCATCACTGACCCACCACCAAATCGTTCATGCCGAACAATGTTACAGGCAGCATAACATTCTCCATGTTGTACTGTGTTGTGCAGTACATTCCCAGGTCTTACTCCATGGCTGCCATTAGGTAGTTTGTATTATTTATGTCCTTTCATACTGTTCATTCGTGTTGTGTGTATGGTCTGATTCTGTCTATAACTGCTGGTGTAACACTGTAATTTTCCTGGAATTAATAAAGTTGATCTTGTCTTTTTTTGTCTCATCTATCAGATATACATGAGATTGGAACTTTTGTTGATTTTCAATTTGGACTGCCTGTTGTTTCCACGTATGTGCAAATCTGCTAATCTGTGGTGGCCATCAAGTGTTCTGGGTGGTCAGGTGGTCTGGGATGCGTTTGACCAAATATCTTTTGTAGAGTAAACGATGTTGCATCCTGATGCATCCCCAAAAAGGATGTCATAATAAAATACGGCAAGATCACAGGACTCTTCCCAGATCATGTAATCATGCATATGGGTATCTGGCTATTTGGATTCTTCAAAACCATAGGAGGTTTGGATAAGCCAAGCTGCATTAAATGATCCAAGATAATTGCGTGCTCCCTTGGACTCTGACTAGTCTATGGCTGTGTCCGAATTCAGGGGCTGCATCCTTCGAAGGACGTGGTCTATGAAGGTGTAGCCTTTGTATGCTGCGTCCTTTGAAGATCAAACAGAAAGTTCTGTCAAATGGGTCAGTCTGGTCTACACACAATTTCCTATTTGTGTCACTAGCTGTTCATGCCCTTACCCGTGAGTCACAAAGTGCCACTCCTTTTGCCTAGCCAGGACACACTTACTTTACCTCTGCGCAGTGAATCTTGGGATATGTTGGACTGTGAAGGATCCATCAGAGTTCTAGACCACATTTGAAAGAGCCTTTGAAATAGGACAGCCTTGTCACACTGCTGTGATTCTTTCGGTCTTCGAATTCAACCTTAGAAGGGTGCAGCCCCTGAATTTGGACATGGCATAGGGCTTCATCCTTCCAATATTACATCACAATCACCATGTGCTGTGGCGCTGCTGCTTCTGCATGAAGTATAAACCAGCTTTAAGACAACAAAGTGCTCTTTGGGCACCAGATAAGTGGGCTGACCCTGTACTCAGCCCCCAGGCTTAGCTCACAGCATTTTGTGTGTTTATCTGAAATGAGTGATTAACATTCAGAACAGCAAGGTAAAGTCACTTGTTTGCCGATATTCCTTGTTGATTTGTGGATGAGGCATTAGTATGTTCTAAGTGAAATAATGTTCTTATTGATTGTAGGTATTCCTGTCTTTTGGGAAATGTGAAGATTAGAGTTTGCACCTGTCTAGTATAGTACACAATTGCCTGTATTGAAAATTGTGTCCCCGTTTTGAACCAAGTGGGATGTGAATCATGCAATTTTTTGCCTATGTTTTGGACTGCACAATCCACTAATGACAACTTTGTGTTTGTTTACTGATGTTAAGTTTGTAACAAATTTGGTGTCTTTGCTGTATACAGATTTTACACACACACACACACACACACACACACACACACACACACACACACACACACACACACACACATATATAATTCCTGTGGAGAAGAATAATCTCAGTAGCAGTAACATTTGATCTCAGAAGAAAATGATAGTGGGGTCTGTATGTGTCTATATGACATTACATTCAGCACATTTGGGTAAAAACACATTTATTAGCTTTCACAGTTTCAGCCAATAATTTTAATTTTAATTTAATTCATCCAATAATTTTAAAAATTTTAGAAGTTGGTGACAAGTGGGAGGAGTAGGGATTAGTTGGGCTGAGTGGTCGGTGGGCTGTCTGGGGAATACATTATCATTCTGACAGCACCCCTTTCTAGTTGACATTTTTTAATGTTGATTTTTTAAAATAAATAATGTAAAACCTGGGAATAAAGGAACTATAATGTATTGTGTGCCATATATTCTGGTACCAGATATTTATACTTTTAGTAATGCAGATGCTAGAATACTTTGTCAGTATTTAGAGGTGCTTTGATTGCACTTCAGTGTGTGATGCCTGGATTCTGATTGTCTTGCAGTGCCTACTCGAGCTGCAGAGGGAGGCAGTGTTTTTGTGGACCTCGGAGCTGGAGAATATGGCCAACATATGCTTTCGGGCCTTTGAAGGCTCCAACTATGATGTGCGTGTGATAGTGTCCAAGCTGCTGGGAACCATGCTGGCTACGGCACTCATGGCCAAGCAGTGCACAGGTAGGCTGCATCTTTTCAAATTTTCAATGTGTCACTGGGTGGTGGGAGTAAGAGCAGTAGGTCTGCCAGAGTGTCAAACAAGAAGGTGCCCAAAACCAGGCTGCTCAGCTTGTTTCACCCTGTATCATACAAGCAACACATTTCACTATAATCACATGTTTCAGCTGAATAATTTCAATGTGCTCTTATGGCTGCTACAGGATACCTGAAGTGCAATGCACAGTTTGAGTTCACGGTTTTGAGATCTATAAAAATAAACATCTTGCATTGCTTACAGGACAAACGAGTGGAGTAGTGCTGAGAAAATAATTAAATTTCTCCTTCTTTGAGCTTGCTGAAGAGCTTGTGAATATACTGTATAGTGTTAATCTCTGATCTTATTGACAGACCAATGACATTTTAGGCACCAAGGTATTTGACCAAATAATGGGACATGAAAGGCTAACCAAGTGTAAATTTGATTGAATAGTGTGGTTTTAGTGTATCAGCTTCTACACAACGTGAATCGGTTTGAATTTATAACACAATAAAATTGGGCCTCAAAGGCATTTTTACATTTTTAGATTTTAATCTGAGCCACCACAAGAGTAACACATTTGGGATTATTTTCTGAATTGCTGGATTACTTAATTTCTGAAACCCAGCTCATGTTAGACACACAAAAGTAACTTTGTATGTTGTATCTATTTTGTGACATTGATACAGTTGTTTAATTATAGTATGGGGCCTCTACTTTGTACATTTCAGCTTTTAGAGTAGAAGTGGTACATCTGTCAAATACACTGTTCAGTTTGACTGTGTGAGTTTTTTTTTTTCCTTTAATTAGTTCTGTAGGTTATATTTTATTTAAGTTATGGTGAATTTTCATCCTGTTACTGTTATTGTGGTGTTATCCCAGGTAGTTAGAATGGATGATCTGTGGTTTCCTGCTTAGAGGTAGGTCTAGTTCTGCCTACATGATTGTTAGATTTCTGTGTGTTTTTGAAAAATGGGCCTTGTGCTTCAGTAGCAGTTTGCAAGATTTATTGAAGCACTTCTCATACAATGAGGGGTTGTCCCAGTGTCAGCTGTTGGTATATAAAATGGGAATGGTTTGTTTTTCTGTCAAGTACCCAGTGCTGCTTTTTGAAATTTTTGGTTTTAAATTCTTTAACCTATGTGCAGTGAGGTAAGAAATTAGGTCAATTTGTGTTCTATGTTTTAAAAGCTGGAATGCAGGTAAGCGGATTAACTGTTTATGGGTCAGTGACAAATAAGCATTGGCAAGATGACCAATTCAGAAGTCTTTTTTGTTTCATTAAAGGGTCAAAAACATACAACAAGATGACATCAAGTCATTGGAAGAGAGAGGTAGAACAGAAGAAAGGAAGGAAAAAATAATAATGAAATCAACAAAAAAAAAAAATAGTGACGTAACCATCAGTTGTTATTATACAGTCTATATGTGTAGACTGTTGAGACCCAATACTGTACTTTCCCCTTAATGGTGAGCATGTGTTATGTGCCAACTTCTGGAATTTCTGTCTTGTGTGTTGGGGGAGATAAAAGTGATACATTGGGAGGTAGAGGTAGAAGAAGGGAAATGTAGGTGCAAATTTTGGATAGAATTTTGTAGATGTTAGATGCAGTTTACTTTTAAAGGTAATACTGAGAAAGTCTGAGTGTAGTTCTATATCAGCATCTGTTATATTAATTTTAGATTGAGGATTTTAGTTGAAGATATTTCAGAAAGTTAATCCCAAATTTTTGCACCAAAAAGGGGAATAAAACTATTCTGAAATATATCCCTGAGATAGGTAATACCTTTGTCAGACCAAGATTTAAAGTTTTTCTATTGACGGCAAAATCTGGGTTAGTCCAAATTGGGGTATTATTGGAAGGTAGAAAGAAGGCCTTGATTTGAATAGGAAACAAGAATCATGAATTCATGTATTCTAGGTGTGTGGAGTTTAAGTCAAGGGAGGTGATGTTACATTTATATAATTCCTTGGTAAGACCCCACCTAGAATANNNGTTAAGTTCTCCCCAAACGAGCTTGATGGGCCGAATGGCCTCCTCTCGTTTGTAAATTTCTTATGTTCTTATGTAGTGTTACGGCAGGGTATGGTGAAGAAGTGAAAAGAGGGACAATCCACAGAGCAGCTCCAATGAAAAAGGTTTTTTTTTTAACAAAACTGAAAAATTAACAACAAACAAACTAAAAAGACGACAACGTAAACACAATTAGGGGTCAGAGCAGGACAAGGGGTCGGACTAGGAAACAAGCGGCTACTAACAAGCTACAATGACAGACCAAAGAATGGAATGAGGGCAGGCACTGAAATCTACATAGATAACAGGGCTAACAAGGGGCTGGTATGGAACATAACCAAAAACAACCTATCAGCAAAGGCATGGGACAACAAGCAACAGGTGAAGTTACTTATAATTAACAAGCACAGAACTAGGAAACCTTAACATACACTGAGGGCTAACACTAGGAAAGACTAAAAACATAAATATAAACATAGAATTAAACCAGGGGCCTGTACTACGAAGCGGGGTAACTGGCTTATCGGGGTAACTTTGCGAGTAACTTGATGACGTGTGGTG
>JAODJU010000025.1:7183922-7195453 GCA_026776725.1 Gnathonemus echidnorhynchus
GTCAACCTCGCGTTCGCAAATTACCTCGGGGTTAAGTCTGATTTGGTTTAACCCCCTTCGTAGTACAGGCCACTGGTATGAGCAGGGTAAACCTTAAACAGGGACACAAAACAGACATAGAACAACAATGCAAATACTATGGGTAAAATAAAACCAATATCCATTAAGCAGCCAACCTCAAACCATGACCGGAGAGCCACGTGCTCAACCCATTGAGCCATGCAGTGGCCCAGGGAGCAGTGAAACACACCATGGACTGAGGGGCTACAAGATAAAGAGGGGGAAGCAGGATGGCCATTGACACCTGCTGGCCAAAAGAGTATAAGACACATAGGACAGGGTTGGACAGGCACCGATCCTGATGTCAGGGTCCGCGGCATAGGCGAGCAGGTAAGCAGGAGAGATGAGCCGGACTGACAGGTAAAACGGGGTTTAATAAGAAACGAGAGGCAGACATCCACGAACATCAAACAATACAATGCTGGATCTGGGAAACAGGGGGAGACGCGGACTGATATACACAAGACTAGTCAAAAGAAAAAGGACACAGGTGATCACGATCAGGAATTAACACGAGGTAATGAGGGGGCGTGGCACACACGAGGATCGTACGGAGCCGGGCGTGACACCTGACAGTTGTGATTTCAGTTAAGGAAAAATATCTAGTAACAACAAATCAGGATAAAAATGTGTCTGTGTCTGTGTTTCTGTCTCTGTCTGTCTTTTTTCTGTGTGTATGTCCATTTGTATGTCTGTTCCATGTGTCTGTGTCTGCATGTGTGTCTGTGTGTTTCTGTCTGTCTGATGCTCTGTTTATACTTGGTTTTAAAATGCTTCTTGGGCAATCAGATCAGCCCAGACAGCGCTAAATACAAGTGTAAACAACCACCAAGAGTGATCCAATCACTCAGACCACTTGCTGGGATACATTTGACCAT
Organism: Gnathonemus echidnorhynchus; assembly: GCA_026776725.1. Lineage (NCBI taxonomy): Eukaryota > Metazoa > Chordata > Actinopteri > Osteoglossiformes > Mormyridae > Gnathonemus > Gnathonemus echidnorhynchus. The sequence goes on from JAODJU010000025.1 coordinate 7,184,861, forward strand.
ATATCTTTTGTAGTGTAAATGATAATGCATCCCTGACAAGGATATAAGTGGTGGTTGTTTTGGTGATAGTGTGCCAATACTTGAAAAAGTGGAGAGGAACACTGATGTATGTCATAGGAATGCAAGTGAAAGCAGATGCCTAATTTCCATTTGGGCAGAAGACTCAGTCCAAACAGAACTAGATGACTTCTATCGTAATCAGGCATTTTTGTTTTCTTAGCTAGCATAATATGTGTATGTCGGGCCGTTTGGCCATCTAGCAGATGTGACATAGGCAGTAACGGAATCAGAACACAGGTAGTCAGCTGAACACCTTGAAGACACACTGTAGACACAGGTGTAAAGGCTGATGTCTCTCGGCTGTCCACTTGTAATCCAATCGCCAAGATGCATTTTAAAACCAAGTGTAAACAGGGCTTGTGTATCTGTCCCTGTGTGTGAGTGTGTAAACTACCTTTCACTTCTTTTGGCAAGGTAATTGATCCTAGCATCAGAATCAGCATTCACTTGTGCTCAGTGACGAACCACTTTTTCCTTGCTTCAAAGTGGCTTTATTACACTGTATTAATTATGAAATGGCAGAAATCTAAGAAATTGTATTTAAAGATGTAAAGTTCAATCATTGAGTAACATTTATCACTGAATTATTGGAGTTTTATTACTTTTAAAACTGCTGTTCAACAGTCACTGGTCACTTAATTTTGTTATATTAAGAGATTATGTACATGTATTACATTATTTATTGCTTAGAACTAAGTAAATAGAATACAAATATGCAATGAAGATAAACATTTCTAAAACACTAAGGTCATGCAACAAAATCTTTTATCCTACCATTACAGATAATAATATAATAATAATATTGCTAATAATGTTGTGGAATAATCACTTTTTCTAAAAATATAACAGTGAACACTTGAAAAAGTTCTCCATATTAAATTAGTTCATACTACGTTTAATAAGCATCATAAACTAATGATATTGGCCTCTAACTTAAAGGCTTGTGATTGGAGTCAAATGGTGTAACTGGTTATACCGTTTGACTCTTCAATTTAAAATCAAATTTGACAGGCATTATCATGGACACTTATGTGAGCACATTGCCTTGGTCTGAATGTTTCAAACTTAATCTTTAAAGTAAATACTAATTTTTAAATAATTTTTATTACTATTATGAATTGTCAGTGTTTTCCTGGGGTCATACCATTCGACAAACCTAAGCGTACCTGACCATACCCTAAAAATGTTATGTCACGGTCAGTGGATCAGGCGAGCGGGTAAGCAGGCGAAGGGAGCCGGACTGACGGGGAAACGGGGTTTATTATGACTAGACAGGCGGACATCCACAAACATAGCATAACAATACAACGACGGATCTGGGAAACAGGGGGAGACGCGGACTAATATACACAAGACTAGTCAAAAGGAACAGGACACAGGTGATCACGATCAGGAATTAACACGAGGTAATGAGGGGGCGTGGCACACACGAGGATCGTACGGAGCTGGGCGTGACATGTTACATGTTTTTGATATTTTTTAGACAGTTACTAACCTTGGCATGCAAGAGAAACGGTCATCAGGGCTTCGTTCCTGTGATATTATTTCCTGTTACATGGATTTTCTTGCACAATATGAACAAATGGCTCCTTGACACTAAGGAAATTGACCTGACTAACATCCATCCATCCATCCATTTTCCAAGCCGCTCATCCTACTGGGTCGCGGGGGGTCCGGAGCCTATCCCGGAAGCAACGGGCACGAGGCAGGGAACAACCCTGGACAGGGGGCCAGCCCATCGCAGCTGACTAACATCAATCCCGAAATTAATTATAATATTCAGAACTTTTATTTTCTATTAAATAGTTATAATGTAAGATTATGCCAAACTAGCTGATAGGGTGTTTTATTGAGAATTTCACCTTTTTTAAGCAAGTTTAATTATTTGCTATAATGATATTCCCCAAATAACCTTCGAATTGAAATAATAAATTTTACAGGTCCCCTAAAAAGAAATGTATGCATGTAACTTCTAAGTTTATTTTCAAATTTTAGCTCTTTTAAATTTAGCTAAACCATATGGACACAAAAAATCTGCCACTTTATTGCCCTTTTTATTAATGCTTATATCCTGGGTATGGCGTTAAACTGCATCCGGCCCTGCAAGTGGTCCTCTAACTTGCTGGGAAAACTCTATGGGTTGGTGGCGGGATTGGCGCTTCAAAGTAAAAAATCATGTCAGCTCCGCAGGAAGGCTGCACGCATCATGAAGGGGATGGGAGAAAGCCTTTGGCAGCCTCATCGCCAGAAGAATCGACATGGCCAGAGAGCTTATGGGGTCAGAACTGGTGTGGTACTGAGGTGTCGCCCACTGCACAGCAGCACTTGGGTTCCAGTTTGAGGCGGCCCATCCAGTAGGGATGTGGAACGTCTTGTCTCTCCGCCAAGATGACCATCTTCCTCTGCTGTCGAAGAAGCTTTGTAAATTCCACATTTCAGTGGTGCTACTCTCAGAGGTACAGAGACCTATTATTGGTCTGGTCACTCTGATGGCTGCCATACTCAGTAGCTGCGGACTCTAATGTGATGTGGGAGACTTTCCACAACAAGACCCTGAAGGTTGCTGAGGGCTGTGTTAGTGTTGCCAGTGTTGCCAGAACGTGCTGTTTAATCTCATAGATCACCTTGGATATTATTGAGAGAAGTCGTAGCGCACCACTTGGTGGCAACTCTAGTCTGTACCAGGAACAGAGGAGGACAGGTGTGAGGGCAGATAAGTAGGCGTTTGTTAGAGGAATTTGTGAGCAGGTGACACACCATCTGTGCTGTAGTGACCCACATTCTGCTTACAGAGGAATCAAAGCATTATGCACATCTCAATCTGTTCCTCGAAGAGTTGCAGTAAGGGCAGGTGATGGAACGGTCCTTGCGGATGACACTGCAGTTGTCACCCACTGGGCCGGCTACTTTGAGCAGCTGTTTAAAGCTGATCCTCCAGCTAGGATGTTGGTATCCGGTGTGATCTTCTCCAGGTTGGTGGTAAGGCTGTCCTCTGTGATCATTTGCTCGCCTACCAGTGACCAGAGCAGTCTGGTTTTACACCTAAGAAGTCCATTGATCTTGGCACTGAGGGATCTCTTTGAGCACAAACGCGAATATCTGCAGAGGTTCTTTGCAGCCTTTGTTGATTTCCGTAGTGTTTGACTCGGTTGATCGAGCTACCCAGTGGGGGATCCTGAGACTTCACAGGATCCCCATGAAGTTGCGGGATGCTATGGCAGCCTGTACACGGGTACTGTCAGTGCTGTGCAGATTGGAGAGAGAACCTGTGCGTTTTTCCCGGCTGATTCAAGGGTTCGTCAGGGATGTGTTCTTGCTCCTACTCTGTTCAATTCTTGCATGGACTGGGTGTTGGGCAGGGTTGTGCGGTCCAGTGGCTGTGAGGCATCTGTTGGTGAAAAAAGATTAAATGATCAACAATGTTGTTATCCTCACAGAGTCAATTGAGGCTCTGATTGGGGCTCGTGCGAGACTGAGTGAGGAGTCTGTGTGTCTGACCTTGCGAGTGTCCTGGACAAAAACTAAGATGAAGAGAATGCATAATACTAAATGGCTGTTTATCCTGTTTATCCTGCTTGTGCTACTTTCCTCTTTCACCTGGGATCAGTTGAAATCAGTCTCAGGATTAAATGCAGCATATTTAGCTATGTAAGGCCTAGCTGAGTTGTCATCATCTCATTGGCTCCTCTGCTCTCCTCAGCTCCCAGGCAGGGCCCCCGGCGCAGCTCCCTGGAGGAGGTGATGGAGCTTCTCTGGGGCGGCTTCCTGCGTGGTGGTGGTGGCGGCAGCTTCCTGCGGGCCAGCGGGGACATGCTGAAAGGGGGCAGCTCCGTGAGCAGGGACGTGCGGGTGGGCATCACGCAAGTGAGTACAGCCCCCCCCCCCCCCACTACCACCATCATAATGACTGCAGGGTACCAAGACCTATGATGGCATGCTCAGTGAATGGCTCTCAGTCTCTCTCTGTTCGTGCTTAATGTGGTTCCTGCTTTTCTCAGGGTCCTTCCTGTCTACAGGAAGTACACTGCACTACGCAGCAGTATCCCCACAGAGTGCATGCTTCCCATCAGTGACTTTTGAAGCATGGTTTGTGTTATATGTTTTGTGTTTGGATCATTATAGTAGTGTGAATAAAATTTTCTACTGGCCAGTATAGAAATACAATGTTCAGTTTCAGTATCAAAAGGAATTCTACAAAGATATACACATTCATTAAAGAAGAAGATTAAAGTGAAATTTTGTCATTGTTGTTAATTATTGTATTCAGATAGCGAATGCATATGGTTTTAGGACCTTGCCCCAATAGCTCAAAATGTGTTTGATTGATCTTTGCAGGCACATTGCGTGGGTCATAGACTGGAAGTGATCAGATTTTGAGATATATGAACTGAAACTGAAGCAGCACCGTATAGTGATATCTTTAAAAAAAAAAAAAAAAAAGATTACTTTGAGATATTTGATCCCATTAGCGCAGTGGTTCTCAAACTTTTTCTATCATTCCCCACTTGGCAGGAAGAAATATTTTCATACCCCACCTCAATAAAACAATGACAGAAAAGCCTAGGTGTAACTTTATTTCGATAACATCAAACTCATTAATATTAATTTCTTCAGTAACTTTTGTTAAGCAAAAAAACAGCTTTCACTTCAAACAACTTTGTTACATTTGATACTACACTGCTTCAATAGTCAGCACTTTTTTTAAAAAAAAGGCAGAATTTGCACTTTTCCAGAAGTACAACAATAAAATTCAGTCTGTATAAACAAGAACAAATGCAGAAACCTCTGAAGAGAGGTAAACAAGGCATTTAGTGAGAGTTTAATTTGTTGGGTTTCATACTTTCAGCTGCCAAAGTTTTCAAACATAAAATAGACAGGTGTCTCCTCATCTCCTATCACATTAACAGTGAAACCCAGAGCAAGATATGCTTCTTCATGCCTGTTAAATATCTGTCCATTTTGACCCTTTAAGGCTCTGATAGCAGTGTTTCCACAGCAAAAAACTGGCCATGGACCAGAAAAAAAGCAGCTCTATCATGGCAACACAGAAAAGCTGGTCTCAGAATTTGGAACCCTAACATCAACGAAAGTTGAAGGGGATATCGCGTCCAAGCCTTCTGCATACCCAAAAAATTCAGCAATTTTTCAGATACAGGGATGTTAACCATCTGAATTACACCACCATCTGATGAGACGCATTAAACATTAGGTACCTACATATCTACATGCTTAAATAAGGTTATTGGGCCATTTTTTAAATCAATGATGTTTCCTTGCTGATGGTGGCTACTAGTTGGGTTGTTGCAAAAACTGTGACCTGTGAACTGTGTAATTCTGCACCCCTTTTCTGCACATTTAAGTCATAAAATGCTCTTGTATTGGTCTTGTATTTCTGAAAATCAGTATGCTGATATTGTAGTGTGGAGAGTCCCATAAAATTTGTGTTGTTGCATAGTTGTATCACTGTCTTTAGCTACATTGTTTACATGTTTAATAGTTTGCTAGTTTAATAAAAAGTTTGCTAAATTAAAAAGTCTATTAAAGACACTGTGTGTTTTATGCATATTCTTTGGTTCCAAAACCACTTTGAGATGTGTTCAACAGGATACAGTCATGTTACATTGAAATTAAGAATAGTACAGGATGCAGTGGGGGTCTGTTTCTGTTACGTATGTCTTTGGCAAATTATTTATTTATAGTTGAAAATAAATATTTCTAATTTTTAAATAACTATATTTATAGAACTATATTATTTAAAATATAAAAGATCAAGGTATTTGTTTAGTTTTCAGTTTATGGTTTTTGAATTCAGCTTCATAGTCTAGAACTGAACTTGTGTTTTTTCCGGTAATGGAGTTAGTGATGCATTCTTGACATGGAGTTGACTTCAGTGGACTCAATCACAGCACTTTAGGCAATATAAATTACTTATGAAATCATGGACATTAAGATATACTCAAGGAAATACAATGAGACACCTCTTTGGTGGGGATAAATGGTGCTAATTGGCATGTAAGTGAAATGTGCAATAAATTAATAGGTGTAGTTTTAGAGTTATGTGTAATAACTAGGACTGAGCATTCAGGTAAAAACGTTTATTGGCTTTCACATTTTCAGTTGATCCATCCAGTCTTTTTAGAAATTGTAGAGGTTGGGAGGTGGGCGAGGAGTAAGAATTAAATGAGGGGATGTCCGGGGAATACACTGTTGTCATTCTCACAGCACCTTTTCCATTATTATTATTATTAATAATAATAATAATAATAATAATAATTAATAATAATGATAATAATAATAATAATCATCTATGTTTTGTTGTCATGTGACAGTGTGTAACAGTATTCCCTTCCATTCTAGGCCTGCGTGGTGTTCATTTCCTGCCTTGGTAGCAAGTGGTTGGAGTGTAACTTTGTGACTCTGCTGGCTCTGGTTCTGGAGCTGGTGTCATACCCGCGGGTCACTCAGAACCCGGCCGAGGCTGCTTGCTGCCGCTGCTGCATATCCTTCATCCTGCGGGCCACTGTAGGGAGACTGTTGGGGGAGAGGTCCCAAGTCCTGGCTGCCAAGGAGATTTGTTGGGTCATAGCCAAGCAGAAGATGGCCGTAGGTCCGTGTTTGCTTCCATACATACACACATACAGATATGCGTATGCTGACCAAACTCCTGTACACTGCTGCATGTGACCAGATGTATCTAGATTAACCTTAAACAATGAACAGTGGTACTTATCTGTTTCTGCACAATAGTATCTTTACAGATATTGGTGAGATTAAAGTTCATCTCATGGCTGGTTTCATTCTGCCCAGTGGCAGGGTGTGTGCACATTAAGTCTCTTATCAATGCTTTATTATTATAGTAATACTTTATTCATTCCCTGGAGGGAATTGTCTTTTTATGTATCTCATCGTGCTCTTTATGAGACACACAGAGTTGGGGTTAAAGGCCTTACTCAAGGGCCTAACAGTGGCAAAGTCTACCAGCGTTGAGATTCAATCCGACAGCCTTCTGATCAATGGCACATTAGTCATAATCTACTGAGCTGCGCACAGTAAGGTAACGTCTCTGAATGTGGTGCCTTTTGCCGTCATTTCCCTATCAGATGCGGCCTTGAGTGACAGCAACATGGAGACCCGGTTGAGTGCTACAGATGTGGTGGTGAGCCAGCACATTCTGGTCTGTACCCTGCAGGAACTGGGCAGCTTGATCCTGGGCCTGGGCTCTACTGCTGAGTCTCTGCTTCAGGACCCCAGTGCAGGTGAGCCTACTGAACAAGTGGGTGTTAAGTGGTGCCATCATTCTTATCATTGTTCAAGTTTACCTCAATCTTGTTGGTCTCCAACCAATCACATATGCATCGGATGCTTGTATTAAAGAAAGTATAAAGAGCATATGGTACTATTCTCCTGGAGATATGTCAGTATTATTTGGGATGCGGAAGTAATGGATGTTAGAAGCACCATTTATATTCCCCGGGCAGGAAACTGATAGCAAAAATACAGGGAGTTTTGAGACTTGATCCTGCTAAGATGCTTACTTAAAAATTATTTGACTCATCTTTTTAAAATTTTGCAGTGGCATTGTATGGTTGACAAACTGGAAAGGCTTATATTTTGAGACAGATTGCCCCAAAATTGAAGCAACGCTGCTTATGCTTGTCAGCATAGGGCAGGGTGAAAGCAGAAGACATTTGACCTTGTGAATGTGATCAGTCAAAAAGGACTTGATGGATATTATTACTGCTACACAAAAACATTATATGGATGAAGTCTACACCTGGTTTCATTTTCAGACAAATTGCCCCAAAAATGAAGCAGCAGTGCTTTGTGGGGGCAAAAGAAGGAAACGGCTTGTCTTGTGAACACAGTAACTCTAAAAGTATTTTATGAATACTTTTAGAGGAAGGAAATGGCAAGTAAAAGCAGAGATTAATAGAGGTGTGAGAGCTATGCGTTGACACTGGGGCTTCTTTAGAAGAACAAATGCTGGTTTATTGTTGGTTAGTTGCAGTGAAGAGTTAATCAGATGGAGATTTCGGTGCCAGTACTGCTGGCACATCTTGTTAAAAGGTATAACACACAGTTTGTTCCTTTATGAATGATGTTCTTCTGTACACAACATTAAATGCAGTCAACTGATCATATTGCAGTTAAAAAGGTAAAAATAAAGCTTATCTTATTAAAGTAACATTTGTTATTCTGTTTCACATGACTGTCTGAATCTGAAGAAACATCATTACAGAAATTAACTCTTGTCTTACAGTACTTTCTCTGAAAATATAAAAATATAAAATGCCAGAAAAAATTCTAAAATGATACATTTGTTTAATTGTTCCGGAGAAAGTAAAATGGTGCATTTTTCAATTTTTCTTTTATATGGAAGGTATTTTTATAAATACTGAGGTTGAAATGTTTTCTGGGAGAGAGACTTTGAGATTATTCTTTCCTAAGTGATGGTTCTTTTGTTTTCTTAAATTCACTTTTTCACTGCAAAAGTTCACTTTGCTCAGTGGTACTATAGCAATACAGACAGTTTTTTAATAAAATGTGTGTGTATGAATCTAGCAGCCCTGAGGTCCATGTGCTAATCATTACATTTCATCTAAGAGCTCTAAGACGTAACAAATATTGTGTGTCTAAGGAGAAAAGTCAAGGAGTAAAATGGCGGGGTGTAGCCAACAGAGTCGGAGTTTCCCAGGCAATAAGCATGCCTGTTTCTGGCTTGTGTGTCTCTGTGCAGGGCTTCTGCAGCTTGGTGCTACTTGATCCCACCACTTTGGAGTGGCCGGTGATAAGCTACTGTTTTCCAGGGGATAAACATGCCTGTTTCTGGCCTCGTGCAGGGCTGCTGGACGCAGTAACGTCAGTGCTGCTGGACCCCAGTGCTGTGGCACGGCTGACAGCTGCCTGGTGCCTGCGCTGCATTTCCGTGGCTGTGCCGGCCCAAGCGGCCGTGCTCATGGACCGCTGCCTAGAGCGCCTCACTGCCCTCAAGTCCTGTCCAGAGGCTGTAGCTGGGTACAGTGCTGCTATTGCTGCCCTGCTGGGAGCAGTACAACATTGCCCCCTGGGAATTCCCCATGCAAAAGGCAAGGTATGTGCGCGCCTCATGCTTTGTTCATTTTCTACTATGAAGTATTTATTTATTTATTTGTTTGTTTGTCTGTTTGTTTGTCCGAAACTTAGGCTTGTGTTTCTTTGTAATTTCCATCAGATTTCATGCACTGACCAGCAAAAATGTTAAAATGTATAAAGACACTTGTGAGAATTTTCTTCAACCGAATGTATGCATCCAAGCATTTCAAATTGGCTTAAATTGATTCCGTTTTCAGATTTTTTTCAGACTGTAGAGGTCTCTCGAAACTAAGTAATAGCTTGAAAAGCTATGTTCCACGTCACCATGTGAAAGAGTAGATTTCGCATGAAAATCTGTGAAGCTTCAGCCAAACAAATTTCACTTTGGCTCATAATGTGCTGCTTCTTCATCACCATGCTGGGCAGAAACCGCTGAATTATTGCCTGTAAAAATAATTGCTGTTTAAAAATTCCTTTAAGACCTTTTAGTCAAAGTCACTGAAATCAGCACCACTCCAGATTCCTGATAGGAGAGTCATTTTTTTTCCACAAACTGCAAACTTTGCAGAAATTCGGCATCCAGACTTGTACTTGTCTTTAATAGATAGTCCACCGTCTTTTTGTGAGTCTCTTCTCTGGAATCAGAGACCCATAACCACTGAGTAAATACATCCTATCAAATGGTCTGTTAGAGCTCATTGTATGCAACATAAATATGAAGGGCAGGACTTACTTCTTGATTATTAATCTTCATACACTTTACGCTTCTTCTTCTGAGTCAGTTGTTTGCTTCTGTGTACATAGCACCCAAAAAACTTGCCACTATGAAGTTGTGTTGTCATGGCAATGAGAGCTTAAAGTTTACAGGGAATTTAACTTTGGAAACCTTTTTTGACTTCTTTAACTTTATTTTCAAGCAAGCAGTGTAACAAGTGACTATTGCATAAACTATATGGACAAAAGTATTGGCATATCTGGCCATTACAGTCACAGAAACTTTTATGACATCCCTGCCATAGGCATCAGTATGGAGTTAGTCCCCCCCTTTGTAGCCATAACAGCTGCCACTCTTCTGGGAGGCTTTCCACAAGATTTTAGAGTGTGTATGTGGGATATTTTGCCCATTCATCCAGAAGAGCATTTGTGAGGTCCAGCACTGATGTTGGATGTGAAGGCCTGGCTCACAATCTCCATTCTAGTTGCCCCCAAAGGTATTTGATGGGATTGAGGTCAGGGCTCTGTGCAGGCCAGTCAAGTTCTTTCACACCAAACTCACCCAACCAAGTCTTTATGTGCACTAGGGTACAGTCATGTTGGAACAGTATAGTGGCTTCCCCATGGTATGCATATCAAAACATTTTGGACAATTCTGTGCTAGTAAAGGGTACATAAGAACATAAGAACATAAGAAATTTACAAACGAGAGGAGGCCATTCGGCCCATCAAGCTCGTTTGGGGAGA
>JAODJU010000025.1:7197703-7208794 GCA_026776725.1 Gnathonemus echidnorhynchus
CCGTTTGTGGGGGACAACATCAAAGGCCTTCTGGAAATCTAAGTAGATCACATCATAGGCCTTTTTGTGATCAATTTAGTAGTAACTCATTAATAAAAAAAAATGACTTTACTTGTTTATGTTGTCTATTAATTATTTCTAATGTGTTACTACGTAGTTAATAACCTCAGTTCACTTCATTTTGTTTTTGTATAGTGTGTTGTATAATGCATTTTCTCATAATGTTTTACATTGTCCCTGCCCAAGACCCTCAGGGAGTAACCTGATTATAAACCTTGCATAAACCTTTTATAAGGGTAGTCTTATTATAAAGTGGTACCTCCTCAGTTTGCATCTCTTCTATCCACCTCATGTGTTACTGTAGGTCCCATTGCAGTGCCTTTGCTTTCTCCTTTTCTTTTCTCCTGCCATGGCTAGCGTGCTGAAGCTGTCACCAGCCAAAGATTAGGTTGCACTTAATCGTACCTGGAAACTGACCTGGAGTGGGTCAGTCAGTTCCTGGGCTATGTATGGCTGTGTCTTCTTTGAGTGAAGCTCATTGTTTAGTCAGCTTAGCAGTAAGTTGGGTCATGGATACACTGTTTTTGCCTGAAGTAGCTTCAGTGTTAACAGTCCATGGTATTAACCAGCCATGGCAGTGACTTTGCCAGCTATGCTAGATTGGGTTGTTGCCGGAGCAGTCATTGATTTATCTAATACTGATATTTTAAAGCCTACTTTTCTATCTCTATTGATTTTGCCATCTTCAACTTCAATCTTATACTGGTAGTTAAATGGTGTGAATGGCATTTTAAATGGTAATATAAATAAATTAAGAGGAGTTCTACTATTTTGTATCCTATCTCCTCATAACCGAACTGGGGATCCTTTGCTGACCTCTTAGTTGCATAGGTGTGTTGTATGCTTTATACTTTTTGGGATAGTTGCAACAAGAGTCACTCTTTAATCTGAGAACATCAGGAATATTTGAGGTAACCAGAATTTCTGATCAACCAATGAAGATGAGGGAGAGAGCTGATAGCTGTTAGCACAGGACATAGTCTGGCTTTGGGAATTGATTTCGGTAAAACCCTACTTTTAAAACCTAACTTTGTATGAAATATTCAATTTGTAATGAAGACCCCAGTTGAGATTGAAGTATATATTACTATTTCTGTGTGCAGCATTCTCATTTAATAAAGACATGAGTTAGGAATCTCCCCAGTGGTGTATGTCCTGCACTGGGATCTGCTGTCTGAATTAGAGAGATCACCCAAGCTGTGTTTTAAAAGGTAGGCTAGACATCTGACTTCCTGTCAGAAATCTGCAGGGATGCCTACTGGTGACTGGGCTCTGGGCCTTTAGGTAAACGTGAGCAAGTAGTGTTCTTCAGACTCAGTCAATAAAGCCGGCTAGCCTTTTTGGTTAAAAGGTGTTAGTGCTTGTCCATCTCTCCTGAGTCAGTGAGCCAATATGGGCATCTTTCCAATCAGGAGAAAATGACTCTTTCCAGGAGGGGGGGTAGTGGTATTGAGTTATCCTCCATATTTGACAGACCAAAGGATCCTCTGTGTAGTTCAGCATGAAACATTTCTGACTTTTGGTGACTGTTGTTCTGCGTAGAATTTGCCGTCTTGAAATGTTTATGACCACAATGGCAAGATGTGCCTTATGTAAGCTGATAATGCTGTGGTTCAGTAAGTTTTTTAATTAAACTTAAAGGCCATGGAGAACCTCAATGTTCCATCATGCCTTGCATGCGATTGACTGTAATCTTAGAAACCACAGTATTTTAGCCAGATTGAATAAGCAGAGAATATAGGTTCACTGCTAAATCTGCCAAACATTCAAGCAAAAAAAGACTAAATATCTGATTTGAGGAGGAAAAAAAAAAGAAGTGGCAGTGCCAGAAACCTGAAAGCTGACAGCAACGTTGTGCATAGCAAGTGCGCTCAGGAGGTTATGATGATGAATTTCCATAGCCTTCTGCCATTTTCCCTTTATTTACTCAGGCTTCAAAGGCCAAATGAGAGCCAGTTTGCTTTAGAGAAAAATGGATGAATCAGAAGCAGATATACACTGCATCAAGCAGTCATAACTGTCTATATCAAAATAATGAAGTTGGAAACAGCAATGTTTAAAAAAAAAAAAAAAAAAAACTATTCTTAAAAGCCAAGATGATGGTGGGGAACAGATATCCATTTCATTCTGTGTTCTGTAAGTATTTTATTTAAGTATCTTAAATAAATCAAACCACCCAGATAATATTACTGTTGCAGTTTGCATGATCTTCTTCAAAATGATACTAGAGAGATCCATGCCTGGGTTTGTGTGCCTGGAAATTTATTTTGTTGCTAGACTCTCTTTTGGTGTTTATTTGTGCAGGTTTGCTGATATTAGGTTCTACACTGTGCAGTTTCATTCTTGCTCAGGCTTGCAGTACTGGTGGATCCTTGACGTGCCTCCCTTGCACGTTGTTTTGGACAAGAATTATCTGCTAATAAATAAATGCAATGTCGCATCAGTCCTTAATGAAATTTTAAAACATATAGATGATGTGTTCCACAGTGTAATATGATTGTATAGGTATGTAAATAAATATGAAATTATCATCATAGCAGTAGTTTTAATATGATATTAACTATAATGATTAGCATAATAATCTGTCTACTCCTTATCCCCTTCATGGGGTGGTGTATAGGTCAGGACACTGCGTCCGTGATCAGAAGTTTAAATCTCCAGTGGTTCCAGGGACTGTCTGACCCTGTTTTGTCAATAATTCATCGCTTTGGATAAAATGGCTGCTAAACGAATAAATGTAAACGTCTGTCCAGGTACCAGACAAATCATGAGAGTAACCAGCTTTTATGTCGTAGGATAATTGTGTCAAATGTCACCTTGGCGGGGGTGAGCTCTGTGTAAAGTGGCTGTATTTTTCCCATGGGTGCTTTCCGTCCCTCTTTAGTCATTCAGCAGCTGAAATGCCTGTTACTATCTCCACATTCTCCATGTTTTCCAAGTTCTCCACATTCTCTTCGAACCCCACAGATAGTTCTTGGCTTGGCAGAAGACCTCCTGCGCTCGGCCTCCCAGAACAGTCGTTTAGCGCTCCAGCGTACCCAGGGAGGCTGGCTACTCCTTTCTGCACTGATGACTCTGGGTGAGTATAACTCCCTTGGCAGTGCTGATGCTTTGGTGTGTCTGTCTGTATGTTCAATAAATGGTCATTCTATTGTGGGAGTGATTTTGTATCTATGTAAACGTGCTAAGATGTTGCCCCCTCACAGAATGGTGTCCTAATGGGTTGACCAGCCTGTGTGAAGTATTAGTTCTACGTAGTTGTTTTCTCATTTTTTTAATCATTTGTCATGCAGGTCCGGCTGTGGTGGTGCACCATCTCCCCAGAGTTCTGCTGCTTTGGAAGTGCACCTTTCCCCTGTCCATCCAAGAGCTCCATTCTGAGTGTGGCCGTGGAGATGCCTTCACCTGGCAGGTGATGCTGGAAGGACGGGCTGGAGCACTTTGCGGTAAGATTTCCCTTCATGATGCCACATAAGGGATGTTTTTCTTCAGTGACTGTGTTTGGTGGCATGGTGGCACAGTAGGTTTAGAAAAACTTGTTTTGGGTTGTGGGTTTGAGTCTCACCTCTGCCCTGTGTGGCTGCAGTTTGCATGTCCACTCCATGTTGGATGGGTTTCCTCCTGTTACTTTGGCCTGCAGTTTAGGTGTTACTCTATGGTGTGCCTTTAGATGTTTTAACACAAGCAATTTGATCAATAACGTGCTGTCCCTTTCTCCTCTTCACTCTTCAGTAGAACAGAACTTACAGTCTCCTGTACTTCTGTTATCGTCCCTTACTTAAAATTTGTCCAAACTGCTGACATTCTCCAGGCATACTTGCCAATTTGCCAATGCCGGTTGACAAATTTCTTGCTAGATGCTAAAATCTGATAGGAGAGCAAGATAAAATTCTGTGGCTATGAGTTTTAAAGTAATGTTGCAATTAAGTGGTATTGGTTCTTGGTATCAGTCAATTTTTACGAGTACGATTATGAGCATATGAGCGCAGTATTGGCCCAATGTCAGTATCTGTATCAGTGCAACCGTAAAAATACTTAATATTTGGTTGCATACCCCTTGCTTGAATTAACTGCATCAAGCCTACAACCCAAGCCTTTTACCACAGCATCCTTTAGTTGTTGTCTGTTTTGTGGGGTTTATACCTTTAGTTTTCTTTTGAGAAGGTGAAATGCATGTTCATTTTGGTTAAGGTCTGGTGATTGACTTGGCCTTTCATCTTTTTCCCCCTGATGAAGTCCTTTGTTGAGGTGGCAGTGTGTTTTGGATCATTGTCTTGCCACATGATAAAGTTCCTCTGATTAGTATCGAAGCATTTCTCTGTAAAGTGGCAGATAATGTTTCTGTAGACTTCTGCATTCATTCTGCTATTACCATCATCAGTCACATCATCAGTAAAAAGCCTGTTCCAGAAGCAGCCATGCAAGCTCATGCCATAACGCCACCTCCACCGTGCTTCACAGATGAGCTTCTTTGTTTAGGATAGTGATCATATCCCTTCTTTATCCATACTTTGGCCTTTCCATCACTTTGGTAGAAGTTACTTTGTCTCATCAGTCTACAAAACTTTGTTCCAGAAATGTTGTAGCTTATCTCTCATGTACTTTTTTGCAAATTCCAATCTGGCTTTCCAGTTTTTACTGCTAATGAGTGCTTTGCATCTTGCAGTATGGCCTCTATATTGTTGTTCTGTAAGTCTCCTTTGGGCAGTGGACTGTGATGTTTCCATCCCTTGCTCTTTGGAGGTTGTTCATGATGTTACAAACTGTTTGGGGGTTTTCTTTTCTGTTCTCACCATTTGTCCTTCATCAGCTGTTATCTTCCTTGAAAGCCTGTTGCTCAGTACACCAGTGATTTCTTTCTTTTTTCAGGCATTCCAAATTGTGGTACTGGTTATACCCAATGTTTTTGAAATACAGTGGTACCTCAGTTCTCAAACTCATCAGAACTTGAATTTCAAGTCGAACCAACCAGTTCAAAAAAAATGACCTAGAACTCGATCTGAATCTCAGAAGTCGAACCGTGAACGCCGACCTAAGATAACTTGTATGTGCGGGGAAATGAGTCACGTCTCTCAGAGGAAACAAAGGGTAATGCTTCAGTCTCAGACTCGCATTCGCTGTGATAGCATCGTTTGTTGGTGATTTTTTTATTGAAAATATCAGGTAATACACTGTACTTTATATTTTGGTAGCCGTTACTCACCAAAAAATGACGCAATAGTTGTACAAATGTTACAACCTGAAAGTTTGCGATTTACGAAACAAATTAACGAATACAGAGTAATAATAAAAATAACAATGGACCGCATGGCATAGTTTGGTGTTGGCGCAGTGTTGGGGCATGGCTTGGGGTTGTCACGATCTGCCGAGCTGGGACTGGGGAAGCAGGGACAGGACTCAAGCAATCGGGAAACACAAGGTTTAATTGAGAACAGGCAGAACAACACAATGACGTTACAATGACCAGACTGGGAAAACAAACTGAAATGCGGACTAAATACAGAGGAGAAATTACAACAACCAGAAACAGCTGATCACACGAGGATTCCACATGAGGTTACCGAGGGGGCGGAAGGAGCTGACGATCAGGGCAGGACAGGGGTACTGTTGGGGTACATTCTTTATAGTTTTGGAAACAATTAAGAAAAAAATGTTCTTCTTGTTTTATCCTGTTCATTTTGTGTTTAAATGCTAAAAAAAATATTTAGGTGTAATTTTTTGGGGCTGGGAACCATTTAGTTGGTTTTCCATTATTTCTTATGCGGAAAATTCGATCAGAACTCGAACTTTTTAGTATTCGAACCCAAATTCTGAATGGATTAAGTTTGAGTTCTGAGGTACCACTGTACCTCAGATGGATTTCCCCCCAGCTTCAGAAGGACATGCTTTTCTTCCGTAAGCAGCTTTCTGGTCTTCATGTTGGTCTACCCTTCTTAACTACAAGTGAGCCTTCACAGGTGAAAGCCAAAGCTTAAACTGAGAGCAGATATCCAGGGCTACTTAATGATTAAGTTGAATGAATGAAACAATCTTATATGACACACCTGGGTAACAAGAAATATTTGTCGCTTGTCATGTTCAAATACTTTTGTTCACTTGAAAAACCGGGTGATTTTGATGCAAAATATGTTATGTTTTATGTTGCTTAACATATCTAGATGTAAATACCAGGCAATAAAAGCTGAATCTCTGATCTCATTTCTCATATTCATCTTTTGATCTCACACACAAATGTACAGCAAAAACAAATTAATTGGCATTAATGTTCCAAAACTGTACACCATGGGCATGCCGCAAGTAAATGACAGTAGACTGTACATGTGCCCTGTGGTAAAGTTAGTAATATTAGTAACATGGTCTGAAAGATTAGAATGCAACTGTCCAAGCAAGCTTATATGCTACAGAGTAGACTGCAATGTACAGTATTATTCCAAACCAATTGCTAGTCACTGCCACTAAAATCCCACACATCTGCCCCAATTACAGTAGGTCAGTGTTCTGGTCAGGTTGTCCCGTTGGGGATCCCTGACCTACTCTGTGTAGTGTATGTTTAAAATGTATAAGTACGAAAATATGGACAAATGGAGTTGCATATTGGTTCACTGAGCGTGTCACAGTACACCTGGAAACATGCGATGCATTCTGTCAGTCAGTTGAAGTACATCAAGACGAGGACCTCTCAGTCTGTCTCACTCTCGAAGGAGTGCAAGTACATGCACTGTGGTTGAAGATTGCGAGGACTCACTACTTCCTTTGAGCCTTTTTCTTTCATTTGAACCTGTTTTTAATTAACTAGTTGTTTAGCCTAATTGATTTCCCTACTAGGTGTGTTGGCAAGGCTGATTTTACTCGAATCCTATGTATTGGTATATATGAACTATGTATTTCCATGTACTGTTTTATTATATAATTCTTATATAATCATGTAAAAATTATTCACATGTGTTTTGGATTATAACCTTTTATTTCTAACTGTATTGGAAAAAAATCGTTTTGTTACATGTCTGGCTTTCTGAGCACTGCAAAATTGTGTTTGGCTATGAAGATACAGCCCTCCAGAATGCATGGTGGAAAATGCAATTAAAAGCACTTAAGTGCAGAATCTGCTTAAGTGTCTTTTATTTGCGGCATTCCCATGGTGTTTTTTTGGTGTTTCTCTGCCCGTGGCGTGTATCTAGCCTAAGTACACATAAACCCCATACTTAAGTCCATGGGAAAATATACTTAGCTACTCACTTTTTATCTTAAGCGAATGGGAGAATCAACCCCATAAAGCAGGGGTGGCCAATCTTATCCGCAAAGGGCCGGTATGTATGCAGGTTTTTGAGATAACCTTTAGGTCAGCTATTCAAACCCAGCTCTGAGGACTCTTCAGCCAACCAGTCCTCTAATTATGGAGTTGCAGCGATAAGATTGGCCACCCCTACCATAAAGAATATAAATAATATAAATGACATTTTAAGACGTGAACAGTAAGACATTGAGAAATACAGGAATCTACCTAATCGGCTGTAAAAGATTGTGCACATTGTCATACTAGTGGAATGTGCAATAAATGACGTGTAATTTCGGACCTACGTATCACTCGGAGCCAATGGCGGAGGCAGAACATTTTCATGAGGTGGCCAGGATGGGACCAGAGGTCATTTTGGGGTGGCACATAAATCTAAATATACATATAAGGCATCTGGAAAATAAGGGAATATTTAAAGTACCAATACTCTATAACTCTACATTGTTTATAATTCAGACAGTGCTGGAGTTTTCAAATACAGATTTAATATATTAATTCCTTGCATTTAAGGCAGCAAGCTATGTAATGTAAAAAGTGCAAGATCCCCAAACTTCTGCATTACTACTGTTCTGAGAGCACATGATGATCTGAACCACTATGAGTTACACAGTGAAACACTTACATAATAAAATGATTTTTAAGTCTGATTAAAGAAGAAAAATGGAAATATGGCTGGGATGGCCAATGGGGTGGCAAGGTTTCAGTCTAGCGTGGCCACGGCCAGCCCTTGCCACCCCTTGCCACCCCCCAGATCCGCATATGCTCAGCATTCAGGTAAACAGACATTTATTAGCTTTCACATTTCCAGGTGATCTATCCAGTGGTTTTAGAAATTGTACAGGTTGGTGAATATGGGATTAGATGGGCGGAGCAAGTGATGGGGCTGTCTGGGGAATATATTGTTGTCATTTCCAACACCTCCTTTCTGGTTTCCTTTTTGTAGGAAACATCTTAGTCTGTGATCAGACTTACAAAGTATCCCCTTGTATTTTTCTCTCAACAGCCATGAAGAGCTTCTTTCTTCACTGCAGGGACCTTATGAATGATGAGGTCATTGGTCGCCTCCTTCCCCCCTTGACCTGTGCCATTGCTCTGCTGACTCAGTGAGTTCTAACACTGGCAAAAATTGTGTAATTGAACTGAATGTAACTTCCATAAGCTTAAATTGAAACAAAGTACCAAACACAATGCAATATTGTTTTTAAATAATAATTACTACTTGGATATGATGTTATTGTATTTCCCGGACTTTTGGGAATACATATGATTTTGAGACCTGTAATCTTTTTTTTTTCCAGAATAATTCATATATTAATAATTATCAATAATTAGTAAGTAGAATTACTATTAATTATTAATAATTATAATAAAATCTGGCTGATCAATCCGCCAGTGCTATACCCACATTTCACTCCCATCCCCACCCTGATTTATAGGTTTAGCACTGGCACCCATCACTTTGATCAGCATATTATTAATGTTACATCATTATTAGTTACCTCTTGTTTCTTTATTGGCTCCAAAAAATCCCTCAATTGGCCCACTTAGCCGTCCCCTACCTATGACAGCCTAGGGTCCCCAGAGAAGTTAGTCTGCCCTTCTCTTAGTGCTCTTAGTAGCTTTGTAGATATGTGTAATGCATTAGTTTATACATGAAGGGAAGCCTTAACAGTCTTTCAGATTAACTAGTTTATGTTTTTTTAAAAACATCTTCTTTAGAAACTGTTGAAGGTTCCCTCAGAAATATTTGGGAAAATAAAAGGTAGCATTTACAACTGTAATTACAAACCAGTCCTTGCAACAAAATAAAACAAATATTGCAAATTACAATATTTTAAACCTGTGAGCCGTTCAATAATATTTTAAAAAGAAAAGAGAAAATTACTATTTCACCTCCATCAAGTACTTTGTGTGATGTTTACTGAACAGTTCAATTTTAGCTGTGAATTCTGCTGTGGAGTCTGTGTGTCATGACCAAATCTGTCGTGTTGTATAAACCAGGAAGCAATTTTATTCGTTTTAACACACAATATAAGATATATACTGATATAAACAATATTGTGTCGGGCATTCTAGATATCAGTTATCATCACCAAAGCAGCCACAGACCATCGCATTACCTCTACCGTGCTTGACAGATGTCATCAAGCACTCTAGCGTCTTTTCATTTGATCTGCGTGTCACAAACGTTGTTCTTTGTGATCCGAACACCTCAGCTTACTAGCAACTTAGAATTATCTCTCCATAGCGCTTGTTTCCAGTCTTCCTCTTTCCAGTTTCTGTTTTCATTTGCCCATCTCAGTCTTTCCTTTTCATCGGCCATTCTTTTTCTTTGCAATTCTGCTTAGAATACATGTCCCGGAGTTGCCTCTTCACTGTTGATGTTGAGACTGATCTTTTGTGGGTACTATTTAATGAAGCTGCCAGTTGAAGACCTATGAGGCGTCTTTTTCTCAAAGTACACACACTAATATATTTATCATCTCACTCAGTTGTGCACTGGGGCCCCCCTCTTCTCTTTCAGTTCTGGTTAGATACAATTTGCGCTGTTCTGTGAAGAGAATAGTACACAGCATTTTACGCAGCAAGAGATCTTCAATTTCCTGGCAATTTCTTGCATGGAATAGCCTTCATTTTTCAGAAGAAGAATAGACTGATGAGTTTGAGAAGAAAATTCTTTGTTTCTGACCATTTTGACCTTTTAATCGATATTTTTAATTGCTGATGCTCCAGATACTCAACTAGTCCAAAGTAGGCAGTTTTATTGCTTCTTTAATTAGCACAACAGTTTTCATGTGTGCTAACATAATTGTAAAAGGGTTGTCTCATGATCAACCTTTTACAATAATAATCTTGAATTAGCAAACGCAACATTCCACTGGAACACAAGACTAGTTGTTGCTGATAATGGGCCTCCATACAGCTATGTAGATATACCATTAAAAAACAACAGTTTCCGGCTATGATAGTCATTTACAACATTGGCAAAATCTGTGCAGTATTGCTGATTAATCTGATGTTATTTTAATGCACAAAATACTTGGTCTTTTCAAAAGCAAGGAAATTTCTAAGTGATCCTAAAGTTTTGAATGGTAGAGTGTATTGTGCCCACAAAAACACTGTTTGTGGCTCCTCCAGGGTTGGAAAATGTTGGTCATAGTGCAAATGAGAAATTAATAGAATATACATTTTTACACATGTAAAAAAATATGAATACTGTCGACCCTTCCGCATTACAGAGGTCAGGGGTTGCAGGCCTTCCGTGACCTGGAAAAACCACGTAACATTTTTTGCTGCCCTTGGCAAGCAAAGTGAGTTTTTGAGCACAGCAAAAAGCTACGAAAAACACGAGATACAAAGATCACTGTGAGATCTCACGTCAGAGGCTGTAAACATGCATGACATCCTCCAAAATTTCCATTGAATTTTTTATGTTGACCCCGCCAGGCCTATCGAAACTGCAATGGGGAAAGTGTACTTAACCCTTGGGAATCTGAGGCCTCTCAGCCACTTTCGGGGTAGTCTGCCTTGCCAAAATATTTCACCTATCTAAAAAACATTTATCCCAAAGTGTTACATTCGCACAAACTCAGCACCAATAATCTGAGACCACTTAGAATTTTATTATACTATTTTTTGTAAAAATCAACTTTAAACATTTGCTTTTCAAAAACCTATTTTCAGACATGCTGAGAAATTGTAAAAAATCACATTATAGACATTTCTAGCCAAGACTT
>JAODJU010000025.1:7213161-7223857 GCA_026776725.1 Gnathonemus echidnorhynchus
AAAATGAAAAACTGTGACCATATAAATATGATGCAGTGCCTATGCAGAGTTGACGGAAATAAAATAATTCACTATTAACGCTCTGGGGACGAGGGCATCATCGACCGCCTATCTTTCTTGTGTATTTCAGTTTATATCTCGCTGAAATTATTATGTAGAATCATAAAAAAAACACCGACTAAATCCATAATCTGTCGTCTTTTCAAAACTTCCATTGTCGGAAGTATTAAAGTTTTTTAAATTAGGTTAAATTGGCAAAAAAAGCAAACCATGTCACCTTTCTTTGTTTTACCTGCATCGGGGGTGCATAGTACCGCTCTCAGCTGAAGATCGCTATTCACGTTCTAAATAGGCTGGGTTTGAACTGGCAACCTTATGATTACAGGCGTAGCCCACTGAGCCATGAACACAGGTATGAGATTCGCTGCTGAAAGTGGCAACACTGGCGCAAAGCTTCAGCGGCAGAGACGTATCCATGTGCCATATTGTAGCCGATCAGTGTAAACACTACCCAGACATGTGCTCTTGTTTATTTCAGTCACAATGGGCATATTCACATATTTCTTTACCCAATACTAACTGTTGGATTATCATGTAATTATCATGCGAATAGCGCAATTTGCAGGTGGGCAGGCAATCAGAGCTGCTTTGAGATGCAGACACTTAAGTCAGTCACTCTTGTTCTTTCTATTCGTATCATGAAGCTGTAAAAATATATTTAGTTTCTACCTATATATATATGAAAAGTAGACCGTCCAAGGTTTCTGATGGTGTTTTTTAAATGTGTATATGACAAAAACTCACAGTTATTTAAACGGTTTGGCGAAATTTCTGGCCTTCCCCACTGACCTTATCCCTTTAATGTGTAGTACTTTTTACTTTTGATACTTAAGTAGTTTTTTAAACCAGGTATTTATTCCTTTTACTTCAGTAGTATTATACTGAATAATTTTTACTTGAGTAACATTTTAGTATGGTATCTTTACTTTTGCTTAAGTTTGAACATTGAGTCATGATGCAGAATGGTCAACTGTAATATAAGTAAGGGTTAATGCACGACAAGCCATGCATTATTTGTTTTAAATGCATGGCTGTGGGGCAGAAGAACAGCCTGAAACACGTTTAAAAATGTCTAATGCATGGCTTGGAGTGCAATAGCACACTTATATCATGGTCACTACACATTTGCCTTGTGTATTTGCACTTAAAAACATTATATTCATGTTTCCAAACCCAAAATGTATTTATTAGTAGAACTAATACGGTGCAGTGTTTCCTTCAGTGTTTTTAAAATACCATATACCAAAATACCAAGTTTGGACGGGATGAAAATTAGATACCACCCTAACCTACTACTGTTCATCATTTTAGCTTATATATGACTTATATGGGACCTGCCACTTGCAGGGTGAACCATGGGGGTCCACTGCATTGTACGTTGGGTGGCGGTCAACTTCAGGGGCCTCAGAAGACCGAATGTTGGGCACCAAAACTGGCTTTAAGGACATGGAGTGTCACCTCTCTGGTGGAAAAGGAGCCTGAGCTGGTGCAGGAGGTGTAGTCATGGGCAAAAGTTTTGAGAGTGACACAAGTGTTGGTTTTCACAAAGTCTGCTCTCTCAGATTTTATGATAGCAATTTGCATATACTCCAGAATGTTTTAAAGAGTGATCAGATTAATTGCAGTCATGAAAATGAGCTTAATCCCCAAAACCCATTTCGACTGCATTTCAGCCCTGCCACAAAAGGACCTGCTGACTGCTCATTTAAGTGATTCTCTCGTTAACACAGGTGACAGTGTTAAGGACAAGGCTCGAGATCACTCTGTCATGCTGATTGAGCTAGAGTAGCAGACTGGATGCTTTAAAAGGAGGGTGATGCTCCTGTTAATCATTGTTCTTCCTCTGTTAACCATGATTACCTGCAAGGAAACACATGCAGTCATCATTGCTTTGCAGAAAAAGGGCTTCACAGGCAAAGACATTGCTGCTAGTAAGATTGCACCTAAATCACCATTTATTGGATCATCAAGAACTTCAAGGAGAGAGGTTCAAGTGTTCTGAAGAAGACTTCAGGGCATCCAAGGAAGTCCACAAAGCGCCAGGACCATCTCCTAAAGTTGATTCAACTGTGAGATCGGGGCACCACCAATGCAGAGCTTTCTCAGGAATGGCAGCAGGCAGGTGTGAGTGCATCTGCACGCATAGTGAAGCAAAGACTTTTGGAGGATGGCCTGGTGTCAAGATGGGCAGCAAAGAAGCCACTTCTCTCCAAGAAAAACATCAGGGACTGACTGCTATTCTGCAAAAGGTACAAGGATTGGACTGCTGAGGACTGGGGTCATTCTCTCTGCTGAATCCACTTTCCAATTGTTTGGGGCATCGGGAAAAAAGACACGAAAAGGTGAGCGCTGCCACCAGTCCTGTGTCTTGCCAACAGTAAAGCATCCTGAGACCATTCATTTGTGGGGTTGCTTCTTAGCCAAGGGAGTGGGTTCACTCATGAATAAAGAATGGTACCAAAACATCCTCCGAGAACAACTTCTCCCAACCATCCAAGAACAATTTTATGATGAAGAATGCCTTTTCCAGCATGATGGAGCACCATGCCATAAGGCAAAAGTGATAACTAAGTGACTCAGGGAACAAAACATTGACATTCTGAGTCCATGGCCAGGAAACTCCCCAGACCTTAATCCCATTGAAAACTTGTTGTCAATCCTCAAGAGGCGGGTGGACAAACAAAAACCCACAAATACTGACAAACTCAAAGCATTGATTATGCAAGAATGGGTTACCATCAGTCAGGATTTGGCCTAGAAGTTGATTGACAGCATGCTAGGGTGAATTGCAGAGGTCTTGAAAAAGAAAGGCCAACACTACAAATATTGGCTCTTTGCATAATTGTCAATAAAAGCCTTTGACAAATATGAAATGCTTGTTACTATACTCCAGTATACCATAGAAACATCTGACAAAAAGATCTACAAACACTGAAGCAGCAAATCTTGTGAAAACCAATACTTGTGTCATTCTCAAAACTTTTGGCCACAACTGTAGAGAGATACCATCTAGATATAAAGTTCACCTCAATGGACAGTGTAGGCTGTGGATCCAAACTCCTGGAAAGGGGCTGAACTCTATCCCACAGTGGAATTTGCCTTGGTGAGAGGTGTTGGGCAAGTGTGAGTGAACTCATAGTTCCCTAGATAGGCAACTGCAAATTCACCCCAGTGAGCAAGACAGTTGCCTGTCTTCAACTTTAAGTCAGGAGACATGAAGTTGTGTCTCTTGGAGACCTTGGTTGGGGTGCTGGATGGCACATCCTCCAGGGGCTCTCCTGGGGGATTCTATTGTTCTACTAGGGAGCTTTAATGCTCAGTTGGGTAACGACAATGAAACTAGAAGGGGTGTGATTGGGAGGAATGGCTTGCCCAATCTGAACTCTAGTGGTGCTTTGTTATTAAACTTCTGTTATTTGAAATATATCTGTGCTAACCACAGTTTGTGCTAACATCATGTTTGAATGACAGGGTCTCACAAGGACCCTGGAGGGTTCATGGGAGTTTGCCCAACCAGTCTACATGTGGTTTGTGGATTTGGAAATGTCATGTCCCACAGGGGGTCCTGTGGGGGTGCGCTTTGGGAGTTTGGGATGCATGGTCTGTTGTTACGGGCCATAAGTGCACCTGGCACCAAGTACCCTAGGCCACAGCTTGATGATCAATTTTGTAATCGTCTTATCGGATCTACATCCACGTTGTAGACACTCAGATGAAGAGAGGAGTTGAGCTGTCAACTGATCTCCACCTGGTGGTGCTTTGGATCAGATGGCACGTGAAAATGCTGGATAGACCTGATAGACCCAAACACATAGTGAGGGTGTGCTGGGAGCATCTGGCAGAGATCTCTTTTTAGGAGATCTTCAACTCACACCCCAGGCAGAGCTTCTCTTGCCTCCTGAGGAAGGCTGGAGACATTGAGCCTGAATGGGCGATGTTCTGAATCTCCATTGCTGAGGCAGCTGTGCAGTGCTGTGGCCGTCATGGTAGCAATCCCTGAAGACATCAGTGGTACCACCAGGCTAAACGGAATGTGGCTTTGACCGTTGCGTAAGCAAAAACTCGGGTGTGGGTTGAGTTTGATGAGGCCTTGAAAAATAACTTTCAGTCACTCTGGCAGATTCTAGCAAAGTGTAAGAAGACTAAGAAGAGGGAAGCAGTTTACAGCAGGGATGGATCGCTGTTGACCTCAAATGAGAATTTAGTCAGGTAGTAAGGAGAACTTTGAAGACCTCCTCCCACTGACATGCCTTTCTTGGTATAAGCAGAGTTGGAAGACTCACACTTGTCTGAAATTTTAAGGAATGGGACTGGAGGATGTGTTCATACTTCAGGGGGATCACACTCCTCAGCCTCCCTGGGAAGGTCTATCTTGGGGTATTGGAGAAGAGGGCCCGTCTGTTGGCCGAACCTCAGATCCAGAAGGAACAATGTGGATTCTGTCCTGCTCATGGAATGCTGGATTGGCTCTGCATTATCACAAGGATCCTGGAGGGTTCATGTTAGTTTGCCCAACCAGTCTACATGTGGTTTGTGGATTTGGGACTGTTGTGTCCCTCAGGGGGTCCTGTGGGGGGTGAATTGGGAGTTTTGCAGGGTCTGCTGTTACAGGCCATTAGGTCACTGTATAACTGGAGTGAGAGTTTGGTTCACATTTGCCGGCATTAAGTCAGACTTGGTCCTAGGGGGTGCTGGACTCCACCAAGGCTGTGGGGATAGATGACTGGTGGGGATAGATGGTGCAAACTGACATGTAAGTGGAATGTGCAATAAATGAATAGATGCAGTTTGAGAGTTTAAGCCAATTCATTCTCTAGTGGCAATTCCTCAAATGCAAGATAATTGGCTATATATTTCCAGTAGGTGGCAGCGCCGACTGTCACAGATCAGCAGTCAATGATGAACGTGTAGAGAAAGAATAATTGTAGTAGTATTTATGGTGTTAAGCGATATAAGGAGGGTTGGAAGTACACACATATCTAATTTTTCATACTCTCCAGACAGTATACAAGATGTATTGTATTTAAAAAAGCATCACTGTTCCAGCATTTAGAGATCCTGGAGATTAAATTTGCCAAGCAGGGGTGGGGGGGGGTGGTCCCTGGTCTGTGCTCTCCTAGTCTGGTGGAATATTACTGCTGTATGCATGCACCAACCATGACCATCCGCATCCACAGTCAGATGTAGTATCAACACAAGCTGCCTCGCAGACAACCATCTGCAGCTCAAAAGCACGCATGGAAAACTGAAGTATGAATTGGCCTTTACATATCACAGCTATGAGCTTTCAGTTAAAAACACCTTTAATGGTGTTCATATTTCCAGTTGATCCATCCAGTAGTTCTAGCACAGATTAGATGAGCGAAGCAACTAACAGGGCTGTTTGTGGAATACGACACTGTGGTTTCCAACAACCCCCTTTCTACTACTTTATGGGCTACGTGACACATCTACAGTAAAATGGCTAGATTTTTCAGTGGAACAGACAAGTACCTTTCTGAAGGGTACTACTGCAAAACTCATCCTCGTGTTTTAGCTAACATGGAGAGATATTCCAATATTTTCACACAGCCTGTCTAATTTTGGCACATCATGTGACAAAATCTATTGTGATGTCATGTTGATTGTCCTGTCATTTTGTATATTTCATCTCTTATTCCAGGCTCCCAGCTCTGATTAAGTGCTATGGTACCCAAGTAAAGAATTCCTCAGTTGTGTTCAGACTGAGGATCTATGAGGTCCTGTCTCTTTTCCCTCCTAAAAGCTATGAAGGTAAGAGTGGCTGTGTGTGCTTCACTTAAAGCTGCTATGTTTAGTGAGATGCTTCGACACAGGGCAGGGGGATACCCTGGATGGGATGCCAGCCCATCACAGCACACATGCACACACCTTTACGTATTTCAGAGAGACTGGTTTTCTTCATTGCTTGTCTTTGGAGTGTGGAGGGAAACCCACATGCTGCAGGAAGAGCAGAGTGGGCTCTGCATTTACTGCCACATGATCCTGTATGTGTTAAGTGGCAGTGTTTTCTGCTGAACCACCATACCATTATGGTCTAGCATGGGGGTGGGCAGTCTTATCCGCAAGAGCCGGTGTGTACAAAGGTTTTCGCTGTAACTCCCTAATTAGATTACTAATTAGAGGACTGATTGGCTGAACAGACCTCTCACCTGGGTTGGAACAGTTGACCTAAAGGTTATCTCAAAAACCTTTCTGGATAAAATTGCCTACCCCTGATCTAGCATCTTTCTGCATTTTCACTGCTAAGTGACCGCAGATGTTTATGTTATACTGTAGGTACAGTTAGTACCAGAAAGAAGCCACGACTCTGGGTAGAGTTTCATCCTCTGTGTTTGCCAGAAGCTTCTGCTGTAAAACCAACAGCTTTGCATTTAGTTTTTCTGACCAGATCCCTGGGGGGGCTTCCTGATTATTATCCTCTCTGTTCTTTTATTACTCTATAATTGAAGAAAAGGATCCAAATGAAAAATGATCATGACATTGCAAGTATAAAAAGTATCATGATAAACTAACAGTGGGTCTGTTTCAGACAGCATTTCAGTGTATCCCCTTTTCCTTAAAGTCATTACATGGCATTGGCTCAGAAAGACAGCGGGTCATTTGCTGAGTCATAGCAGAGGCTTGACTTCAGCTTTAAAGCTGCTTTACTGCTGCACAGGCCTGCACCCCCTGTTTTTCTAAATACATTTTCCATGGTTATAGCTTGCATGGTTGTAGCAAGTTTGGAGATAAGCGTTAATTTATTGTGTTTATATGCAGATATTTAACAAGCATTTTTAAAATCTTGCGTCATTACCTACACATATTAAATCATTGTGCTTTATTGAAAAAGACAAGTCCAAAAATAGTGAAAGGGGGGCTTTTCACTAGCCTGTCCTAAATTAGTTATGGTTGTTTAATTTTTGTCAGCTGTCTGTAGGACTGTCAGCCAAAAATTCATTTGGATTTGGGCATTAAGTTAGCCTCAGTGGCAGAGAGATTAGACAGCCTGACTGCGTTAGCACTGTCAAGAAATATATTCATTCCCAAGTTGAAACAGACCATATCAAAATCATGTGGATAAATTAAACTTTTTTAAAAAAAAGTTAAATTGTGCTCCAGAATACCTCGGGCTGGTTTTTAGTTTTTTGCTTCATTGTGATCAGATTACCTTTCATTAGCTTTTAACTGTATCTTGCTTCCCACACAAAATTCTTTGTGTACTTTCCAGCTTCATAGTTTTTGCACATGCCTTTCTATTTAATTCAGGTCTCATCATTTCCATGAAATGCCCTTCACAACGTAGTTGCCGAAGAGCAGAATCATCATCCTCTTAAGTACAGTGTAGTGCACATTCAGCCTAATATGTGAAGTATTTTTCTTTTATTAAGTGAATAATTAAACAGTTAAACAATTTAGCAAAGTTATTGAGCTAAAAGTTTGCTTGCATAGATTAGCTATAATTCACTAGCTGCTAAAAATGTTTAACCTTTTACAACTTTTAACTGGTGTTGTGTATCATGCGAACTTAGTATAGGGCTAGGATGTTGGTAATAAAGTGAGTAAAAATTAGCTTTAGCAGAAATCCAGTTTGCAGACATGGTGCTTTGACTTTTGGAACACCATGTAAACACTGTGGGTTAAGGCTTCTGTCGTGGTCTGAATGTGTTGGACCTGTGTGCACGCTAAGGAGCATCTTTAATGTCTGATTGGCTGTAGCAGAGCACATCTGGGGTTTAAGCAACAGTGGGTTTGCTCAAATTCTCACCCTGGTTAGAATTTACAAATACATGGGTATGACTATTAACTACAGTTTACTCAGCACATTCATTAGAAGAATAAAAGCTTAGAGATGCTATACACTGTTATTTCATGTCCTGTGTTTTTTTATATGCTTTGTTATGGCTGTTTCCTCCTGTTTGCTCCCACTGTCCCCCTCGCCCTGTCCTGCCTGGGACAGGCTCCACACTGCCCTGCAACCCTGCCAGATATATGGTTGATGGATGGACAGACAGTTCTTACTGGTGCCCTGTCTTCCTGGCTGCTTGCGGCACTGACTTTCTGCTCTATTCTCAGAGAGTTTCGGCATTTTGGTGAAGCAGCTGCTGAGTGACCTGACCAGCTTAGAGAGCCCAGCGTGCACAGGGCTAACGCTGCTGCTGTCATTCTGTCACGCCAGCGACACACCCCTGCTGGGCCTGGCCACGTCTGACACTGACCATCTCTTCATAGAGGAGCAGGTGTTTCTTGGCTGTTCCTCATTCGCTCACCACCCGTCTGCCATGATCCGCTCTCTCAGGCAGTTTATAACTGTGGAAGATATATAACTAGTAACAGATGATTTCTCCCCCATGGACATTTTTCCATGGGCTCTGTCAGTTTCAGTTCATCATGCAAAAGATGCTGGAAATACACCAAGAACTTGGTTTCTCACAAAGTGCCTCACCATGGCACCATCATTTGTGACTTTCGATATCCTGTTTGCTGTTTAGTAGGGGTTATCTAACCAGCATGGATCATCCATTGACAGCATGACTGACACGTGTTACATATGGCTTGTGAAATTAGATCAGATATTTCTAACATGTTTAATTGATGCTGATACTTTTTCCATGAGTGGTTAACTGGATAGGTGTGCTGTCTCCATGATTTGCTGCGTCTTGCCCCCAGCTACACAGTGGCAGTGGTGCTGGAGCAGGCAGCCTGGAGCATGACCCCTTCACCATCCACCAGCAGCCCCTGGATATCCCCCTGCCATTACCCCCGTCGTGCCGCCTCAGTCAGGCGACGGTGCAGCTCTTCGGGCTCCTTTTTCCCCACATGGCTGGTGCCCAAAGGTACTCTTTTCATTCTGGACATGGTTCTGTAAAACGTATCATCTTTAAGGAAAACAGTTTTGTTCTTAAAAAAATATTTTAGATTCATTTGAGAAAGTTTTTATGCTTGTGTTAACGTTTTCCATAATTTTATTGATCAGACTAGGATTTATCTTTACTGTGATCAGGATGGCAAATTGTACACCAGCTGTGCTCCTGCAGGCTCTAATTGTATTCCCTGGACTACAGGGAATATATATGGTTTTACTCTGTACTCTGCCCCTGCCACAGATGCTTTGGTATGCAAAGTGATAAGTCAAAAATCCTTTGATGGATCCTTTTCAAACTTTTCCCAATCATAGTATGGTTGAGGAGCTAAAGCTGTTTTACATTTTGAGACAGATCGTCCCAAAATTGAAACAGTGCTGCATAGTGATAGCAAAAAAGGGCAGTTTCGACATTTGATGATAATCCACCTTTTCTTGATCAAACTTTGCAGAGGCATTTTATGGGTGCTGATCTGGAACCGACTAGATTTTGAGACAGGCCCAAAACTGAAGCAGCAGTGTACAGTGATGGCAGAAAGGGGCAGGTTGGGGACTTGATCTTGTCAACAAGATAAATGAAAACTTATTTGGCCAATCCTTTCCAAATGCCGCTGGCACATCATGTGGGTGAAGATTTGGACCTGTACCTGGACCTTTGTGATTAAGAAATTGGTATATTTTAAATGAAAGATCCAACAGGTGAAAATACATTAGTTTGTAAATATTGTTCTTGTTGATTGTAGCTAATCCTGCATATAAACTGTGAATAAGAATGTTCATATTTGTTCAGTTTTTATTGCACAAAAGGAGCATGTCAGTTTAATCATGCAGTTAAGTGTCTTTATAAACATGAGGGTCAGTGCAGTACCGGTCCTAGCCGGTGTGGCGCCCTAGGCGAGCATCACCGCCTGCGCCCCCCGCTTGAAAATGAAATTTGCTGGCAGTTCCGCGCCTCTTCAGAAGTTGGCGCCCTTAGCATTTGCCTATATTGCCTATGCCACGGGCCGGTCCTAGGTCAGTGTTTGCAACTGTCACATGTATTACTCAATCATCCCATATTGAAAAACTAAATGTTTTGTTCTTGTTGTATTTTTAAATGGTGTCCCCGAATGGCCTCAGTTATTTCTTAAAAAAAATTTGCAATGCTAGTCAAGATTGATAGTTTGATTGATGAATGTGTGTGTCTCTAGTTAGCCAAACACAACAACACAGTGAGGAAAAACTATGAGATTATGAAAAGGCTGATTGATGTGATTTAATTCTTCAGTCAACATGAACTGGAATTTTATATTATAATATTGCCTTTCCACCAATGCAATGCGGATGCTAGTGCTGAACTTGTGCTTAATTTGCAATGGATTCCGCTCTTTTCCAGTTCTGTATACCTGGTGCTGTGCTTGACATATTGGCTCCAGCACAATAGTCAGTCTGAATCTGTGAACCTTTGCAGTTGTTATGTTTGTGTTTATGTGGGGGGGAGGACTACATTACGCTGTCAACTTCAGCAGAGCCGCATTTGTGATCTCCAGTGTTTGATGAAGTATGCAGATGTTAAACTAGAGCTGCAAAAAGCAAGCTTCATGTATGAAGCAAATTATTAACAAAATAAAATAACATTTAAAAAAAGACTACCACAACCACAAAAATGACCTCTCACAATATGACCCAGATTGAAAACGGTTTAAAAGTGTCCCACTACAGTGGTACCTCGGTTCTCGAACTTAATCCGTTCCGGACTCCGGATCGAATCCTAAAAAGTTCGAGTTCTGATCG
>JAODJU010000025.1:7236256-7249022 GCA_026776725.1 Gnathonemus echidnorhynchus
ACCGCTCCGCGCTCTGACCAAATTCCGCCCGCTCCGCTCCTCGCTCACGCTCCGCTCCGCTCCGCTCACATGCTCTGGTCTGCAGCTATGCTTTGTCCCCTCTATGATTTTACATGGCCTACCACTTCGTGGATGAGTTGCTGTTGTTCCCAATTGCTTCCACTTTGTTATAATACCACTAACAGCTGACTGTGGAATATTTACCTCGAGGAAATTTCACAAATGGACTTATTGCACGGGTGGAATCCTATCATTGTACTGTGCTTGAATTCATCTGAGCTCCTGAGAGAGACCCATGCAGATGTTTGTAGAAGCTGTCTAGGTGCTTGATTTTATACTGTATGTGGCTATGGAAGTGATTGGAACACCTGAATTCAGTGATTTGGAAGGGTGTCCCAATACTTTTGGCAATATAGTGTATGTTAACATTCTTGGACATACATTTAGGAGAGCTAATACCAATTTTTTTATTGGTCTTACCCAGGAGCACCCTAAGGGGGGGAACGGTAGGACAATTCTAAGGGCTTCTGAATGACAGAGGCCCTAAAAATTTGGAACATTGGAATTCAGGGAATATGTATGGTTTTTTTATGACTTGTCTGTCACCACTTTGCTTGTTGAGTTTTTCATTGCATGGGTGCCAGATTGGAATTTTGAGACAGATCGCCCCAAAATTGTAGCAGTGCTGCTTAGTGGCAGCAAAGGAAAGGGAAAGTAGATGACATGACCTTGTGAATGTGATCAATCAAAAAGGATTTGATGGCTCTTATTACTGCGCTGCACAGAAATAAAATATATATGAAGACTTACACCTGATTTATTTTTTAGACAAATAATAACAAACATTATAATTGTATATTGTGTTATCAGTTTATGTTAAAGCTGTTAAGGGATGTTTGGATGTTAAGGTGTACTTGCATGCTGCTTATGAATGTTCTATGAAAGCATTATGAAGTTGCACTGAATGATCTATGAATGCATAATGAATGCATTATGAAGGTGCACTTAATGTAAAGCATTACCTTATTTTCTTTAGACTGCAGTGCTTTCGTTTGGTGAAATTTATAGTGAGCAGGCCCAAGGTGACATTTTCTTCGGGGTTCCAGAATTTCTACCTGCACTCCTGTGTGTACTCATAAGTAAACATGTTGCAGTGGCACTCTGGAGGCAGGCCTGCCAGACAAAGGAGGGCACTCGTTTTCTTTCCCGTGCCTCTTTACTTATATTAAACTTCAAGAGATGACCAAATTGCTGACCAAAAGCCTTTGACCCCTTATTTTAATGTCCATGGTCATGTTTTCATCAAATGCAGCTCTGCTGAAGTTTACAGCACTTTGTAACCCCTCCCTGCACACCCATGGAGCTAGGAGAAAGCTGGGCACGGCACCAGTTAATCGACAGTGGAAAAGCAAGGAACCAAATCCAAATTAGGCAATAGGACTAATGTTTTTGCACAGTACTGTATATAACATGTAACGTTTAGTTATAGACATTGTATTAGTCATGTTCAATTTGTATTAAAATAATGAATGAATCAGAATTGTTGATGTTATATTTCCTCTCTAAGATCAGGTATCAGGTGTAATAATGCAGTATGCACAGCTAGATTTCAGATATGTCCTGACTGATGCTGTCTCCCACCCAACTAGCTGAAGGTCCCTTCCGAAGCTTGTGCCTTATGGGCTGCGCTGTCATGCAGGACAGCTCCGACTGCCTGCTGCAGGCCCAGGCCATCTCCTGCCTGCAGCAGCTGCACATGTTCGCCCCGCGCTACGTTGACCTCAGCAGCCTGGTGCCCTGCCTCTGTGTGAGTACAGCAATATACACATTACACACATTACACACATTATCACGTCGACCTCACCAACCTGGTGCCCTGCCTCTTTGTGAGTAGAGAACACAGCAATATACACATTATCCAAAGAAACAGGATGGCAGCGCGGTTGTAGTGGCCTCTCTGGGTCCAACACGTTGGTGCAAAAGTGTGGTTTTACTCGACTTTCATACCAAATATTTGCTCATGTATCAGAACAACTGGTGCACATCTATTACTGCCAGAGCCTGCTAAAACAAAGATACCAACAACAAAATTACCTCGAGGATGGACTACTGCACAAGTTACCCAACCTTGGCTTGCTACAGGGACCAGGTGCTCAAACCGCGGCATCTCCTGATGCTGCTGGCCAAAGGAGGGGACATCGCAAGCAGTGCATGAAGAAGTGGAAGTGCAGAAAGCAGGCAGGGGTCCCATTCTACAGTAAAAGCCAATGCTAGCCAGCCAGCTATCCCATCCAAAATACTCGCTAATGTTCGCTTGCTTAACAATAAACATGACTACGTACAACTCCAGCGGACTACCCAGCTTGAGTCCAGAGACTGTCATGTTTTTGTTTTTATGGAGATATTGCTTAGTGATGGCGTTCCGGACAATGCAATATAGCCAACTGGTTTGCTAACGTTTCGTTCCGATAGAGATGCAGCTCTGTCTGGTAAGACCCAAGTAGGGGGCTTGTGTGTCTACATCAACACAGAATGCTGTAGGAAATGCTGTGCTAGGCTGTAGTTACTGCTCACCATCGCCGCAGTTTGTGGCATAGACGCAGACCATTTTATTTACCACACAAATTCACCACCGTGTTCATAGTCGCGGTATATATCCCACCCAACGCTAATACCAACAATGTGCTGACCGAACTTTATGGAGCCATCAACGAGCTCCAAAACACACACCCAGATAGACTGTTAATTGTTGTCAGAGATTTCAACCATGAAAATCTAAAGTCACATCTCACTAACACACAAACATCACTGAAGCGTCCTACATCCTGCTTTGACCCCTGCCCCCACCTTGGCTACTCAGACCCACATCTCTTTTATGCTGATCCCAGCATAGAGATTGCTCGTAATTCATGCAAAACCCATTCTGAAGCAGAAGAAAACTTGGCCCCCAGAGCCATCTCTGTACTTCAAGACTGTTTTGAGCACACTGACTGGGATATGTTTAGGGAAGCTGAAACCTATGGAGGCTCTACCAACTTGGAGGAGTACACAGCGTCAGTGACTACATCTGCAAGTGCATTGACGACGTTACTGTCTCCAAGACTATCGTCACACACACCAACCGGAGACCATGGATGTCTACAGAGGTGTACACACTGCTAAGAGCCTGACACACTGCCTTCATGTCAGGTCTGAGAACAGCAAGGGCCAGCCTGTCCTGGGCCATCAGAGTGGCAAAGTGTGCACATGCTCAGAGAATCCACAGCCACTTCCAAGACACTAGGGACATACGATGCATGTGGTATGGCACCCTGGTCATCATCAACTACAGGACTTCTCCACTTGCCTCTGACAAGTTGGCCTCCTTTCCAGATACACTGAATCACTTCTATGCATGGTTTGGAGCACAGAATGACACAGCGAGGAAGACCACCCCACCCCCCTAACGACCAGATGTTCTGCCTGACCACAGCTGATGTGAGGAGAACTCTGCTCAAAGTCAACCCACAGAAGGCTGCTGGACCAAACGACATTCCTGGTCATGTGCTCAGGGGATGTGCATGCCAGATATTCGCACAGACATCGGTCTGAGCACTACTGTCGTTCCAGTGTGCTTCGAAGCCACCACCATCATTCCTGTGCAAAAGAAGTATTCAGTGTCCTTCCTCAGTGACTATTGTCCTGTCATACCCATCATCGTGAAGTGCTTTGAGAGGCTCATCATAAGGTACATAAAATCACAGCTGCCCCCTTCACTTGGACCCTCTACAGTTTGTGTATACCGACTACTCTTTGAATGATGTTATCTCCACTACCCTCCACCTGGCCCCCTAAGGCTGTGTGCTCAGCCCTCTAAAGTTTATGCTGTTGACCCGTGGCTGTGCAGCTAAGCACAGCTCAAAGCACATCATTGAAATCACTGATGACACCTGATCAGTTGAGGTGGTGTATAGAAAGGGCCTTCACTACCAATATAGGAAACAGTTTCTTCCCTCAGGCCTTCAGACTTCTGAATCAGAACTGAATTATAAACTGTACACTCACTCTCTCTCTCACGCGCACACACACACAGACACAGACACACACTGTATATACCAGGGGTCTCCAACCCCGGTCCTGGAGAGCTACCGTCCAGTAGGTTTTCTATCATACCCGGCTTCTGATGAGCCACACCTGTTCTCAGGTAAATACCAGGAACAGGTGTGGCTCATCAGAAGCCAAGTGAGACAGAAAATCTACTGGATAGTAGAGTTGGAGTTGGAGAACCCTGGTATATACCCTCTATGAATTATATCCTGCAAATTCTCTGTATTCTTTGGACAATTATTTATTTGTTATCTACCTCAATCTTGCATTTTTTGCACGTTTCTGCTGCTAGAAGACAGCATCTGTCATAACATTGTATTCATTCAAACTAGTACTGTTACTGCTTTTGTCAACTGCACTTTGTGTCTTGTCCTGTAGTATTGTTCTTGTGTTTATTTTGCACTCTGTCTCTTTGCTCTCCCTGCACTCTGTATAGTTCTGTCCTGCCTGCACTTGTGTAGTCTTGTGTTGTTTCTGTTTTTGTTCTTTGTGTTGCAGCTTGGTTCTGGAGGAACAATGTTTCATTTCACCGTGTACTGTGTATGTGGCATATATGGTTCAAATGACAATAAACCTGTTTGACTTGATTATACACATTACACACATTACCACGTCAACCTCACCAACCTGGAGTCCTGCCTCTGTGTGAGTAGAGAGCCCAGCAATACACACATTACATACAATGCATTCATTTACCATTTGTTGATTGGACTTTTTGCATGTGAAAACCATTATTTTCATTCATGGTGATTATTTAGTATTTATTACCAGTAATTTGGCAGCATCTGTATCTTTCTCTAGTTCTGCATTATATATTGTCATGTTCTTTTCTGTCTGAACTGAAAGGTCATTACTGTCAGAACTAACAGTCATGTTATTGTGTTTAGTGCTGCAGGAAAATCTATACTTTGCTATAATAATAATAGCAATAACAATAATAATAATAATAATAATAATAATAATCGATACTTTATTGATCCCCGTGGGGAAATTGTCTTTACACCTTTGCTCTTTTTTTGTAGAGTAAGTAGTCTGCAAAGGGTAGCCACCCGTAGCAGCACCCAGGGACATACACAGGAGATGTGTGTGTTTGTGAGGGCATAAGTAATAAAAATAAAATCATCCGACAGGAAGGTCCAGTCAGCAAAAATAAAATGCACTGGCAGGAGGGCAGGAAGCCTCAGGGTTTACAGGGACGTGCTGCTGAAGTGTAGTAAGCATCATTTCTCCATGTGTTGGAAGAGGTGGCTGAGTCTTTGTCAGGCCTAACCCTAAGGCAGCGGTTCTTAACCTGTGGGCCACAAGCCCTTTGGGGGTCGAACGACCCTTTCACAGGGGTCACCTAAGACCATCAGAAAACACGTATTTCCGATGGTCTTAGGAACCGAGACACCCCTCTATGGTGTTTAATTAGTGCCAAAACTCGCGTGCATAAAAAGCACGCATGCGTATGCGCTCGCAAGCAGAAAACCCATCTTCTCTATGCGCTCGTGTTTGCACAGCACTGGCTCACTCGCTCAGCGATAAATTAGTGCCAAAAGTCAAACCACGTGCGCGTGTGTGTTCGCGAGCTGAAAACCCATCCTCTATGCGCTCAGGTTCGCTGGACCCTATCTACACGCTCGCGTCTGCACAGCACTCGCTCGCTCGATAGGATGAATTTTTACACTTTGGAGGCGGGAACAGTGGCCAATATCTCCGCCCTTTTGATAGTTTTTTTTTTTTTTTTAATATTGACTACGATTGGCTATTTGCTTTGGTAGAAGATTAACACAATTTTGCACAAATCACAAAATGGTTTGAAGCACAAAAATAATCGGTGTGCATCGTTGTCTATTTACTGGACATCACGATTCTGTCATTAAAAACGCCCCACCTTACTTCCGTTAAAAGTTATTAAAGCCATAAAACTGAATATTGAATATGACTTAACTGCGGTCAGTGACAAGTTATCTTCATCTTCTACCAAATCCGATCTGGTGAGAAATAAGCAGTCTCAACCTTCGCACTAACGTTGGCTTTTTACGCATACTGTCGCAAAATGTAGCAATGTAGTTTACCGTTGTTATATTAAGACTGTTACCCATGCTTCAAGACAAAACTTAATTTATTTGTAATTAGAAATAAATATTTCACAATATATAATTACATATTGTTTTTGTGATTAATCACTATGCTTTAATTATGTTCAATTTGTAACAATGAAAATACATCCTGCATATCAGATATTTACATTACGATTCATAACAGTAGCAAAATTACAGTTATGAAGATAATGAAAATAATTTTATGGTTGGGGGTCACCACAACATGAAGAACTGTATTAAAGAGTCACGGCATTAGGAAGGTTGAGAACCACTGCCCTAAGGGATGTGAGTGTGAATATCCATCAGTCAGTGTGTGAATTTCTAACACATTTATAGTAAATAAATCCTTCATTTTTAATATATTGCTACATATATTACTTGAATTACCTTCACTGGAATAAACATGACTGCAAATCTGAGTGGCAGGTTTTGAATCAATGAGTTTCTGGTGCTGGATTCCTGGTTATCTACAAATGAGGGTGACTGGGGGCCTTTTTTTTGTCGTTGGGTGTAGTCTGTAAATGTACTAATGTTGGTGCAGTTGTGAGCCCTCCCCCTCAGTGATGGACCTGTGTTCTGCTCTCTCATGCAGGGCATCTTGTTGGATTATTCTGTGTTGGTAGGTTCTTCCCCAGATTTGCAGATGTACAATGTACACATTGTTCTCTTGCATTTGTCGTGCACTCAGCTCTAATTTGACATGATTTATTTATTCCTGCTTCTTATTTTCCTCGCCCCAGTCATCCTGATTTTAATTTTGTTTCATCTACTAACCCTAAGCAGACACAGCATGGGATATTTGTTTTGCAGCTTTTCACACCTTGGGTCATGACAGCAGCTTGTTGCTATGTTAAAGTTTGTTGATGTATGCTCTTCATTGTTCCATTTATTTAAATTAAATTTTGATAGTTTTTCTTCTTTACTTGACAGGTTTCACACACCTGTTGCAATGTGTAAGCAGTATTTGTTGCCAGAACAAGCAAATAAATACTAGATTTTTCCCCTTCATATTAATAAACAGTCCATAATGCAATTATCATGTATTACTGTCAGTTAAGAAATCGCTTTTTACCGCT
Source organism: Gnathonemus echidnorhynchus (assembly GCA_026776725.1). NCBI lineage: Eukaryota > Metazoa > Chordata > Actinopteri > Osteoglossiformes > Mormyridae > Gnathonemus > Gnathonemus echidnorhynchus. Next base: position 7,243,506 of record JAODJU010000025.1, read on the forward strand.
ATAGCTTTACTGCTATGACTTGTTTATGAGTCTGTTTTGTAAATATTAAAGATGGAGCATTACTACAGCCCCCAAATTGAGAAGAGTAGCTGGTGCATTTGGTTAACCAAGCTTTAACAGTATCCCTGTCTGCACACTCCTGTCACACTGAATGTGCTTCTCATACATGATTAACCATCGTTTGCCCCTGGTGGATTGTGTATTTATATATATTATTTGTTTTGCTTATTGTTTGTGTTGTGTGTACAAACTGCTTGGGCTGATTGTTTGCTTATGATGGTTTGTTGGCGTTAAAGGCTGAATATCGGTATCTGCTCATTCTCATTTTTAAAAAAAAAAAAGTTTTTTTTTCTGCAAGAATAACAAATTTCTAGTCTTAGTTTAGCTTATATGTTTGCATCCTTTCTGCCTTTCACTGAAATTGGCTAAAAACAATCCTCTGAAACAAGGAAAGCTGTACACAGCTGTTTTTTTTCGGCAAAACTTGTTCATTGTAGAGGCCTTTTCTATAGTTTCCATAACTGCAAGTTGAATATTTTATTTTCTAAAAAGCATGTATTTGCATTCAGAGAATATCTTAATAGCAATTTTCTGTGTAGGTGGGTTTTGAATTATTTTTAAGGTGTATTTTATATGAAGTACAACAGAGAAGTGCTGCTGTATCTACAGGCAAACCTTTGCAGTTCCTACCTCTCCCTCCGGAGGGCAGTGGTGGCCTGCCTCAGGCAGCTGGCCCAACGGGAGGCTGTGGAGGTGTCTGAGCATGCAGTGGCCCTGGTCAAGGATCTCCCACGCAGGGATAACAGTTTGCTGGGTGAGCAACACAGCTACAAGTCATAATGGTTGCTTTTGGTTTTACTCTAAAGCCATTGTATTAATTGAAATCTTTAAGGCCAAAAAAAAAATCACTGCAGTAGCTCAAATTCTAATTTTCTTACTGTATGGTCTTTTTAATCTGCAGATATCACTATAAAGGAGATCGGCCTGGAGGGGGCACTGTTTAGCCTGTTGGACCGAGAATCAGATCCACAGCTCTGTCAGGATCTCCGAGAGACACTGAGTCACATGCTGGGTTCCATGGCTGTGGCAAAGCTGTCCCATTGGCTCAAGCTGTGCAAGGATGTCTTGTCAGCCTCTGCTGGTGGGTGCAATGTAGTCACAGGAGTGATAAGTGTGATGCTTTACTTACTGTGAGGCATTGCGACAGCTGATCCAATGCGCAGCTCGCAGTGTACAGTCTGTTTTCATATTGAGCCTAGGCTTTTTCCTACCGTGGTTTCCCTGTTCTCCGGCATCTGGTCTAAGTATCTGTATTGGCATCTCAGCTCTGTATGGGACATGCACTAAACAGTCAAACAGCCTGGGGGAAAAGCTCTACATGCGGAATCATTGCTGTTTTAGCAGAGACTGCCACAGCAGCCACTGTGGAGACACACCAGGAAGAGGAGAGAGGGGACCGTGCTGACGATGACTCCATCTATACCTGCACGGCAGAGTCCAACAGCCCTTTCAGCCACCCACGCTGGTCCACACGCGTCTTCGCCACCAAGTGTGTGTGCCGCATCATCGCGCAGTGTGAGAGCGGCGACCGTGCACATTTCAACATGGCCCTGGCTCAGGAGCGCCGCCTGCAGGAATCTACCGGTGAGCACCGCACGGCAGAGCCTGTTTTGATTCCCAGTGCTGGCCAAAACCTGAGCCTTTCCTCGCTGATCCTGACACTGACACTGACACTCACACTAAGTGCATGTCCTCTCTTGCTGCCTTATATTAGTTCACAAAGAAATCTGCCAAAAGCAGATTTTCAGGGCATCATATTTACTATATGGTATGTACTTTTAAGGTTTTCCTTATCCCCTTTTTTAAATACCAAATATCACACCACACTTATGGTGGACGAAATGGCAGTATTTTATCCTAACCCCTTGCACCTGTGTCCACAATATGCATTTCAAAGTTATTGTGAGAATTGTGATACAGCACTACATTTACATGAAGGTTTTTTTTTTTTATTATTGTTTTTATTGGAGGAAGAACAGGGCAACATTGCATTTACAAGGATTTGACAAAACTCCACTTATTTTTTACTTTTCCCCCATGAAGAACCCCCCTCCCTTACAAAAAAAAAATATACATAATCACAAAGTTTGATAGTACAGTGAAGAAATACTTAACAACAATGAATGCCCATTGAGTTTGGATACCTTAACCTTTTAAACATATACCTGACATTTTAAAGGCGTACATATGTGAGGATGTCCGTATTTTACTCATGGACAATGCAGTGGCCCAGTGCAGGCCTGGGTGCCGAGTGGTGAGGGCCTGCTCAGAAAGCAGCAGGGCGGCACCTTGCAAGAGGAAGTGGAGCTAAATGATTCTGTCCTGACACGGGTGTCCGTAGGAAGCAGCTCGCTCCGGCATGCTGTAAGTACTCCCATCCCATAGGGGGGGCTCCAACAAACAGGTCTCGGCAAACTCGGAGAGTAGCAAAAGGAAATGGTGCAATACCCCTGCAGGATCTTACATAAACAAACAAGCTCCCTCATTCCTGCGGACCCAGTCTGGGCCCCACCCGTCTGGCTACTGACATGAAAGGATTCTTCCTGTTCTCTCTGCAGGGGTGGCTGCGAGTGAAGTGACTGAAGAAATCCTTAAACATGCCTGGGAAGAGCAGAGCAAACGAATAAAGTTTGGCCCAGCCGCCTGTCAAACAGATGCGGGTCACGCTTTTCCCTGACTTTGATGGAGAGCAGCCCTCTGGTGGAAGAAATGGTAACTTCAGCACATGAACCACCCAAAAAATTAGAATGTAAGCTGCTAAAACATGACAGAAAACAAGCAGAGGCCTGCCCAGTGAGTATATGCTGTCCATGTATACTTCAGGATGGCGATGGGTCTCAGTAAACTTAGGGAATTCTCACGCATTACTATGGATGCCTCCCCTCACACCTCCAGCCCACAGTCACACACGGACAAACGGTGCCCTCTAATCCTGACCCCCAATCCGAGACACGGTGACAGTGTCTGGGGGAATCCCAGGCCAGAGAGACCATGTGACTGTGTCTGGGGGAATCCCAGGCCAGAGAGACCATGTGACTGTGGACACTGAAGGACCACAGTAACCGTCATCTGCCCACTCTGTGAACACAAACACCATGGCACCTGTGGGGTTAAAAGCCTCCCCCCCCCCCCCACACACACCGCCTGGACACATTCCAAATTCCTGGCCGTGTTTTCGGCGACCAGCACCTCAGCTGCCGTGTGCCTGCCTGACAGAGGCGAGGAATGCTGTGTTTCTCTCCGGTCCTTAGAGTTACTGTGCTGTACCTGTTGTATATCTTGGGACGTCCTGCCAAGCTGGGCCAGATAAAGTATCGCCGCTCGGCACTCCCAAGAAAGAGACAGGCACCATGGGAACCACTCCAGGAAAAAGGTGTTCTTTGGAATGCAGCCCCCCCCGCCCATGCTATCCCATAAGCCTCTTGGGCTCCTGCCAAGGCTGGTACACACCTGAGAATGATATGAGTGTTTGCTGCTACTTCTTTGTGGGATGTTTTCCTTCAGCTCATCCTGCAGAAGGCTGCGAGAGCCGGCCTCCATTGCGATTTCAGGTTACAAGCTGCGGGATGAAGTGCTGACGTAGATCCTGTCGCTCATGAAAAGCTTTTCTGTTGAGAATGGGTTGGTGTTTCAGTGACACCTGGCCGGGGAAACTCCAAACACTAGATCAGGAAACTGAAGCCACCTTGTCTGTAATTGCTGACATTTTCACCTCTTACACCATAAGATAAACTCAGCATCAGAATTTTATTTGTATTCTTTCGCTATCAATCACCCCTGTGTCACACGCACTGTCACAACTGCCTTCAGGAGAGCCCAAAGGTGATAAACAGGACAGGAACCGGTCAGCAAACACAGAACCTCCCACAAGTCAGCTGAGACCTTAGATGAGAGACCAAGCCAAGGCTATTAATGGGTCTGTGCCAGGACAGCATGGCTAAGCATGAGACCACAAGTACACTGTAACTTTTAATTGGTGTGTGTGTGTGTGTGTGTGTGTGTGTGTGTGTGAATGGGTGTTTATCTGGGATAAGTTCTTGCATACCAGTTAGCCTACTTGTCTGTTTTCTTGTGATCTTGCATGTTTGTTAGTTGAGCCAAATTGACATTACACTTACTCATCCCAGAATAACTAGATTTTCACTGCTTTTACACGCTAGTCGCCAAAATGCAGCTTGAGTCAGCATGTTTCCTCACCTTCCAGCAATCTCCCGCTGTTTAGAAACCTGTCGCAGCAACTTCACATTAAAGGAAACCATTTTATTGCCCTCTACCAATATCTTGATTTTGTCAACTGAAAAGTAAGTGTTTTGCCAGCAAGTCTGTGTTTGTATCTGCTAAACAATCTCCATGATCTCCGGCTGTAAAGCACAATAATGGCGGGACTGTCGGTGCAAAAATGAACTATGACGCTCTGGCACCACCCAGTGGCTAAAAGAAAAGCAGAACTTTTTTTTTTTTTTTTTTTTAAGGCAAAAGATAAAACCGGTATGACTTTGCCAGTTGGGCACCAAGTTATACCGTACATGTTAGGCAGCCAGGACCATAAAATATATAGGGGTTTAGGTTAGGGTTAGGTTTTTGTATTCTGAATTATTCTTTTTTGATAATTGGGCCGTTATTGTTTTAACACTGCAAATAGAAATGTTTTTAATCAAATACTATCTATCTATCTATCTATCTACCTATCTATCTATCTATCTATCTATCTATCTATCTATCTATCTATCTATCTATCGTATTATTTAACAATAAAGCAACTACTGCCAGTTCCATACACTCACCACTAGAGGGATGCTCCTTTGTAGCCTCAGACAGAAAAAAAATGATTATATTTTTCCTGCTGTTTGGTATTTCTCATCTCCGTGTACTTAGATTATGTATCTTATGTCTAACCTGACTAATCTGAATCCAGACTTTTGCCGGAACAAGATGGTGAATAGAATGAGACGACAGCCTGTGGATCGTGGACAGGCACAGTCAGTCACATGGTGTCCGGGCCTGGAGCAGAGCATCCTTACTGAGTGGGAAGCGAAAAAGGTGTTTGTGAGGCAGCATAAAAAAACTCCTAACTGTATAACTAGATGTTTTAGGTAATTAGGTGGTGTGTATAGAAACCAACAGAAATATACATCAATGTCCGAAACTGGGCAGTCATGATGAATTACCCCCCCCGCCCCCGCCCCCCCACCTGTGTTTATCATAATAATCATTAATTTCCTGTGCCCTGTTCATTTTCTCTGAAGCTGGCAGCAGGATAAGGAAATGGCCGGGGGTGTGGGAGGGGGGTGTCCGTCCAGTGGGGCCAGATCATGACCCACCCTCAGCCTGCCCCCTCGCCGGACCGTGAAGGTGGTACGTCCCCCAGACGGTCACAGCAGACATTTCTGCTCAGTGTCTGCTCCACACACTGCATCACTTTGTGCTGTGTTTTTGAGGCATCCCCCCCCCCCCCCC
>JAODJU010000025.1:7298201-7312008 GCA_026776725.1 Gnathonemus echidnorhynchus
CACACACATACATTATTTTACTTATATTTACTAGTTCAAGATCTTCATTTGTTCATTATGAACAGTATGTTCATTAGTCGATCGGGGCAATGTTGTAACTTGTTTACAGAATATTTTGCACTGTATTACTGCTGCTAATGTGCCTGTCCGTTGCTTACAGAAAAAAGTTCTCTATTTTTTTTACATTGTTTAGAACAATGGTTTTATTTATAATATCAGCGGCAAACTATTAAAATGTTTTTGAGTGAAGTATCTTTCTTGTCTTTATTATTTACCACATAATTTAAATAACCTCATGCTAAATGTCAAAGCTGGTAGCTAAATAGGAGCCAAATTGCATTATGCAATTTATAATCCAATTAGTCGACTAATCATTTTAATAGTCGATGACTAGTAGTTGCAGCCCTACTAATGAGTTTGAGAACTGAGGTGCCACTGTATTTGTCCTGAGATTGCACTTCACTTTCACATTTCTAGGTGATCCATTCAGTACTTTTAGAAATTGTACAAGTTGGTGAGTGTGGAACAAGTACAGATTAGATGGGCAGAGCAAGTGACAAGGCTGTCTGGGGAATACAATGCTGTTGTTTCTGTTGTTTCTAGTACCAATTCTAGTTTAAATTATAATAACTGCAAAAAAATTATGTCCTTGCTGTTTTTTTTAGATGTCCTCCTAGAACATTTCTACCAGCACTGTGTAAGATCTTCTTGGATGAGAGTGCCCCAGACAATGTTCTGGAGGTGACAGCCCGCGCCATAACATACTACTTGGATGTTTCTGCGGAATGCACTCGGAGGATTGTTGGAGTGGATGGTGCCATCAAAGCCCTATGCAACCGGTTGGTGGTTGTAGAGTTGAACAACAGGACCAGTCGAGACCTGGCAGAGCAGTGTGTCAAGGTACTGCAGGCACCTCCTTCCTGCATGTGTTCTTCTGTATTATATAAATATAATGTACTATTAACAGTGTTTTTTTGTAGATTTTGAAATTGCCCAAGTATGTTTATACATCATGAGGTGTTTGTAGAACATGCTTGTTTATTTGTGTGTTTGCACGTTTGTCAGGTGCTGGAGCTGATATGCACACGAGAGTCTGGTGCTGTGTTTGAGGCAGGGGGCCTTAACTGCGTCCTGACCTTCATTCGGGACAGTGGTCACTTGGTACACAAAGACACGCTGCACTCAGCGATGGCTGTGGTGTCTCGCCTCTGCGGAAAGATGGAGCCTCAGGATGCCTCCCTGGAAACCTGCGTGGAATCCCTGTCTAGTCTGCTTAAGCACGAAGACCATCAGGTTAGGGGTGTGACCGGAACGTCACTGATCCCACTGAGGGGCTCTGCAGTAGAGTACTGATTGATGCCATACAGGTCTTATCATAATGTGAAGCAACAATAAATTCACAGCAGTCATTTGTACAATATTTCAATTTTCTGTGCACAGGAATAACATGAGTTTTTCTAATACACCTTGCAATGCATTACCTGCAGGTATCTGATGGGGCCCTGCGGTGTTTTGCCTCCCTGGCGGACCGGTTCACACGCCGTGGTGTGGATCCTGCGCCTCTAGCCAAGCACGGGCTGACTGAGGAGCTCCTGTCACGAATGGCCGCAGCCGGGGGCACCGTCTCTGGCCCCTCATCGACATGCAAGCCTGGTAGAACATCCACCGGCGCCACGCCCTCTGCTGCTGACTCCAAACTCAGCAACCAAGTTTCCACCATCGTCAGCCTGCTTTCAACCCTGTGCAGAGGCTCCCCGCTGGTCACCCATGTGAGCAACAGGCTTTGTGCTTTTTTTTTTATTGGCCTTGATGGACCCTCCAGACCAAAGCTGGTTGGGTCTGTTTTTATTTAGGGGACATGTTTGAATTGCTGACATCATTGTATTCATTGATTTAATGACAGAACAAAATGTGACCAAATGTGTTTGCGTGAATATCCATCAATATCCATAATTTTTTATAAGAACTATATGTTCATTACAATTATTTCTTAATAGTAATGATATTGCACATTGGATACAAATGCAGCACAAAGTGTTTTACAATAAAATTAAAATGCCAAAAAATAGTGGCATAGACAGAATGGTAACTGAACGAGACAAATACTTAAAGATAATTGTACAAAAAGTACTAATTAAAAACTAAAATAAAATTTGAGCAGTTTTTTAAAACTAGAAACATTGGATGCCTTTCAGATGTTTGGGGCATAAAAACAAAAAGCTGCTTCACTGGTTTTCTTTCAAGGAATGTCTAGTAGAACAGAACTTGGGCATCTTCCATCCATCCATCCATTTCCTGCTGCTGATCTGGGGTCTGGTCACGGGGGCAGCAGTCTAAGTAGAGATGCCCAGGCCTCCCTCTCACCAGCCAGCTCCTCCAGGGAAACACCAAGGGGTTCTCACGCCAGCTGAAAGATAAAAGAGAGAGAGCCGTCCTAGATAGATGCCTGAACCACCTCAACTGGCTCCTTTAGATGTGGAGGAGCAGTGGCTCTACTTTGAGCCCCTCCCGAATGTTCAAGCTCCTCACCCTATATCTAAGGCTGAGCCCAGGCACCCTGCAGAGGAAACTCATTGTGGGTAGCAACGTAGATTGACTGGGAAATCGAGAGCTCAGTTTCCTCTTCCCCATGACAGAACGGTACAGCGTCCACATTACTACTGACACTGAACTGATCCATCTGTTGATCTTCCTCTTCTTCCCTCTATTGTGGACAAGACCCTGAGATACTTAACATAAACTCCTCTAAAACAGTAGAGGAGTCTAACACAGAAGTTCAATAATTGATCACCACTCGGATTCCGATCAAGCAGGCCATTCCTCCCAGTCACACTCGGTATCTCCCTCACCAGCTCATCCCCCTTTCCCACCAGAGAGGTTACGCTCCTTGTGCCGAGAGCCAGTTTAGGTTACCGGCGATCAGTCCTTCGAGCCTCTTGCCTTTGACCAACACCCAATCTACACAAAATTAGGCATCTTAGGAGTCTAAGATACAAGTATGTATTAAGGTACTAAATCATTAAGAATTTTAGAAACCAAAGAAAGGGTTTTTAAATTATTTTTAAACAGAAAGGCAGTGCAATTATGGTAAGAATTCTTTTGTGTGTGAACATTCTTGCTGCATCCTGTTCTTTTTTTGCATACTCCTGTAAACAAAACATTAGAGTGGTCCAGGTGAGAAAAGATGAAAGCATGAATCAACTGCTCGGCATCACGCAGTGTTTGGTTGGGGTTTGCTGTGTTCCTTAATTCAAATTCAAAATGCTTTTATTATCCCAGAGAAAATTGCTTGTGATTACAGAGCACAGCAACACGGAAAGGACACAGAATAGTTGTAACGTGCCGTAGCTAGGCTTACACCTACACAATGGTGAAAGAATTGGAAGAAGGCACACAGTGATGCTGTCAGTGTGTATCAACTTATGCTTTGGTCTGTGGAGCCAGATGTCCTTGTCTAATTCCTTTTTCCTCTATTCTTCACTTAGCTAAAACAATTATTCATACAATTATTGATGCTTGATATGTGTAAAGTACTGGTATCATCAGGTGTTACAGATATTTATATAGCTGTTTATATCATCTGCATTACTATGGAAGTAAACCCCATGAATGGAGGTAATTTGACCTCATGACTACATAAGCAAGGAGACTGAAAGTGGACTAAATACAAAGCCCTGTGGCACTTCATTAAAAAGTCCATGTCTTTTGGAGATTTGTTCACCTAGAGTGACAAATTGCCTTCCTCTTAAATGTATCATAGAGTATAATAGTTTCTCCAGTGTTGTTTTTGCAATGAATCAGCAATAAATGGCTGATTGTCCTTTGCAATCATCTACATTATTTTTGTAGTGATGTCCGTAGCTCTGGTACTTTTAATCCTTAATAATTAAATATCTCCTAGCAGTGTCAGCCAAAATTTACAAAAAAGACCAACACTGATATGGTAACTGATGTATCATGCATCTCTTATTTTTACTAATGCACTTTGGCTACATGATGAATGGCTGAAAGTTCCATTTGCAATGCATTTTATTTCTGGATTTGTTTATTGGTGTGGCACATTCATTTATTTTTTTAGCATTTAAACACAAAATGAACAGGATAAAACAAGAAGAGCATTTTTTTCTTAATGGCTTCCAAAACGATAAAGATCTTATCTCAACATTACCCCTGCCCTGCCCCAATCGTCCGCTCCTTCCTTGTGCCACGCCCCCTCGTTAACCTCGTGTGGGATCCCCATGTGATCAGCTGTTTTTGGTTGTTGTCATTAGTCGTCTGTATTAAGTCCACATTTCAGTTTGTTTCCCCAGTCCGGTCATTGGGTACGTTCGAACTGCTTACAGTTCGTGAACCGAGGTACCACTGTATATTGTTTTGTCTTTGTTTTATCTGCACCACGTTTTCGCTGTCTAGTGAAAACCACATATGTCCTCTTTTTGGTGATTCTGACTTCTTACTATAGATGTATTTGTCCATTCTTCTCTCTACTGTTGTTTGACATCTAACTGACTAATGAGGTTTTATGAAGTCGGCACACTTGCCACACTTCACACAGCACCACTACAGCGCAGGCGCGTGTGCACGCATGCACGTATGCACACGCACACACTAGCGCAGCCCCTCCCCTCCTCTCAATAGCCGCTGAACGCATTTACACTGGTTAGCACACACATACCGAGTTGGCCAAACATGGCATATGCTGCAGTTAAAGGCAAAAGTGCTGTTTGGAAGTTTTTTGCAGACAAGCAGAAAAGGCTAAGGATGTCGATAAGCCTCTATGCCAGGGGTGTTGAACTAAAATTTAAAGAGGTCCAGTTAGAGAAGATTTCTTGAAGCAAAGGTCCGGAAGATCTTGTCTTAGTGGGATATATATTTAAGTAGCCTATTAGTTGTATCAACATTGCATGTAATCAATACCTGACTGTCAAATCAAATTAATTCAGTATAATTCAAAAACTTTTTGACAATATTTTTTTTCATGTGACATAGAACTGAACATATATGTATGACTGCCGATATGTATAAACAGTGCATTTTACTTTTCATTTCAAATTAAACGGTTGCCAACTTCAGCCAGCTGGCTGGAGTGAGATTTTTAATTCGAGATGTCTGCACACATATATAACAGTTCTTACCATGTAAATAGTCTGCTTTTGTATTTAACCATATAAACACACTTTTGACGTAGTTAATTTTGGGTTTATAATGGAATTATATAGATTTGCCGCAATATTTTCTGCGTGAGTCTGACAGCATGAGTGTCATGACAGATGCTTGAGATTTGGCAACCCTGAAACATTTTTTTGTTTCACCTGAGTTAATTTATATTAACATTTCATTATACAGTTTAAAAATTGCAAATTTCAATGAACATGAAATCACCAATAAACTACGTCTATTTATCCAACATGTTATATAATACATACTGTATTTGAAAACTTTTCAGCTGTAGGATTTCAGGACAGAGCAGCCTCTCTGTTAGGAACATTATGGCTTTTTGGTTGCGGGAGTTAGCTTCGCTGCTGCTATTAACACTAATGGCACATTAGCAAACAAAGGGCTACATACGCCGAACTACGTCTTGCTTGGCGGTTAAAGGCGTTTGACGTTCATTGGCGTGGGACATGGCGGTTATAGTGCTAAACCACTACCGAAAAGATGACAGATACTGTGCCGGTAAAATAGAAGCACCCCGTAATGTTTAAATCATAACTTTCTGTTTTGGCTATCGGTCCGGGTCCATATGGTACAGCTTCTGGGTACGGACCGCGGTCCACCTGTTCTATGCAAACAGTGCTACAAAGTTGTGGTGACAAAGTCAGGTAGCACGTCAAACTTGGCGAAGCATCTTAAAGACTGACATCCCGGTCTTTATGAGAAATTTTGCGAGATTAGTAAAGCTCGCGTTCCAGCAACACTGAACTATTAAACACTTATCAAAAATGTTACCTTGGCCGGCACACACCTTAACATTAGCCGTTTATCTATACGCAGTTAGCCAACAAACATGTTAGCCGTATGTTATCATTAAGGTAGCGGATAGGCGCAATGGCTAATAATAAAATAATATAGTTAATGTGGGAACAACGCAAAAACATAAAAAAGAAAAAAAATGTGTCCTGTAAAATGTGTTAATACTTTAAAAAAAATACGGTTGTATACCGTGAAATCGATATAACTGAAAAATACCGTGATATAATTTTTTGGTCATACCGCCCAGCTCTAGTTGTAATAGTTAACATTTTAATCATGATGTTCATTTGTATGAATTACTTTATATTGTTAATTTTATCAACTTAACAAGCAATCTGGCTATCAATGTTAACTAACATTATTCTTGATTGTGAATATGAAGTAGGATTAGTTTGTATCTTGTTGACTTCGGCATATCTGGCAACAATCCACACAAGTGTATTTAAAACATTAAACCATTCTCTGATGACTGTGTAAGAATTTCTATTTGTAGTACTAAAGGTGTCTCATCACTTTATTTTGGGTTTATTTTGTGACGTAGTTTCTGACGTATTTCACGGTCCTGAAATAATGGAATTTTGGATATATTTTGTTTTCATCGGCTGTGGGTGGGAGGGTGGAAAAAAGAACAGAAGAGACAGAGAATAAGCTGCTAATGGGCCTGAATGAACTTGGTGCTGTTGATTTAACTCACTGTGCTATTCACTATTGTCTGTCTTCAGGACCTGCTGCGCTCCGAGCTGCCCGACTCCATGGAGAGTGCACTGCAGGGCGATGAGCGCTGCGTGCTGGACACCATGCGGCTCGTGGACCTGCTGCTTGTGCTGCTGTTCGAGGGCCGTAAGGCTCTGCCAAAGTCCACCGCTGGCTCCACGGGCCGCATCCCTGGCCTCCGCAGGCTTGACAGCTCAGGGGAACGCTCACACCGACAGCTCATTGACTGTATCCGCAGCAAGGACACCGACGCGCTTATTGACGCCATCGACACTGGAGGTACTTGCTCACTTCCTGAGAGCTTTGTGGATTTATGAAAAGGGGATTTTGAGGACATTCTCAGATTTTACTGTATGTTTGTGGTCAATTTTTGTAGTTTGAAAGTGAATTTTTAAAATTCTTTTGGGAGTATAGTTTTTCTGTTGATTTCTCCATTTTTTTTCTTTTAGCTTTTGAAGTGAATTTCATGGATGATGTAGGACAGACTCTCTTAAACTGGGCTTCAGCGTTTGGCACACAAGAAATGGTATGTTAAAATGTTTTCTTTTGTTGTATATTAAAAAGATACAATAAAGGAAGATTAACATGACAAAAAATGGTAATATTCTTGAAGTTGCAAAGCAGAATATTGGAATTGGGTTATACTGTGGGCACAAATTTAGCATGAGGGGTGCGTCCCAAAGGTTGAACCAGTGTTAATTTAGTTGATTAAAGAAAATTAGTCAGTGACAATAAAAAATACAAAATATATGAGTCAAAAATTACTAAATGTACTGATGCTTTAATCATCGAATAAAAATTAGATGAATATATCAGGGAACAAATTTTAAACTGAGCCAACCAGAAGTAGCATATATTGTGTTGATTTGTAGTTGCACATCATTTGGTTAATGTTGCTCTAACTGGTTTCTAGCATGTAAACTATGTATCAATCTGACAAGTTGAAACCATGCAGTTTTGCCTTTGAGGTCTTTCTGTAAACTATTTTGCCATGATTTCTGTGCCACAGTGGGCTTTAGACAGGGAAAAACGTACTGATAAGTTTCACATTTGAAGCAAAAGAAAACAAGCCAAACCATGGGAAGCAACCATTTTATAATTAGTGCAAAGTTTCATATTACTAGCTTGATAGTTAAATCTGTATCCTTAAAGACTTCCTGTTCCAACCTAATGCCTTGCCGTAGCCGCTTTACAGATGTTTACTTCAGGAATCTGTACAGAGGATATAGGGAGATCTATGTGTGTCTGTGTGTCGGGGGTGGAGGGGAGGGCATGAAAAAGGGGGGTCTGGCAGGAAAAGTTTGGGAACCTCTGGGTTTAACAATGGTTAAATAAATTGAACCTTGGTTGTTGAATTCAAAGGTCTTATTCAGAGAATATAGCTTTTAATGGATGAACATGAATTGCCTTATCTGTTTACTAAAAATATTCTGAAACTGTACAAATGATATCTATAATGACCTCAAATGGCATCCTATACTCTGTGCTTATTCTTATGAAGAGTTATTTTTAAAATTAACCATATTGAAACCAGTCAGACCAATTACTCATCTTTTTCACAACAGTATATCAGAAATAGAGATCAAGCATAATGATGAGGAATGTTTTGTGCCTGTTTTGGAGCCTGTGAGGAATGGGGCTCCATTTGGGTTTTAATTACTGTTTTAATTAATGCAATAAATTGACACTCATATGGTTTATGTGAATTACCAAGACTTACTAAATGATTTTTTTCCACTAGTGAATTTGTTTGCCTTAGGTCTGAGGTACCCCACTGTTTCATTAGGAGATAAGTGTGCATATCTTGCTAAAGTAACCTATATATAATGGTGAAATTGGGCTGGGCTTTATGAAGCAAAACCCCAGTCTCGATATTTTTAGGCAGAATAGAAGTACCTGATATATGCAGTACAGATATTTTCATTATTGCAAACAGAAGTCTCAAAATAAAGTCAAGAGGAAACTATGCCTAAGTTTATATCTGTATTATGGGGGTTTAGTAAAGCCTCCACACTGCTCTTAAAACAGAAGGTGAATGTTTAATAACAAAAATTAAAATCTAAATCTCAAACCAATTTGCAAAATGGCTCTAAAAACAGAAACCTGACAACCATTTAAAGTGCGCTTAACTGGAAAGACCTTTAAGTTAATACTCTTAAAATAAATCAAATATTGCAAATTCTAATATTTTTGAGGGCAGATTTTATACTTGACCCTTACAAGGCATACACGTACGCATCAAGGCCGAGATGCGGTACCACCAAAAATTGGGGTGGCATTACGGTCACCATTTGTCATGGGACTATTTGTATATGGTAGTTAGTATTAAAGTAACATCTGATTTTTTTTTTTAGAATGAATAGCTGGAAGAACTCTATATTTGCAGATACAAGAGAGAAAATATTGCGAGCACTATTGTGTCCCTCTGTGTACAGCGTCATCAAAATTTAATGGCAGTTTCTAAAAAAAATTCAATAAAAGCAGTATCGTGAACAAAATACAATGAAACTCTAACTTGAAATTCTGACTTGTCTGTTTTCATAAGCAACATTGTTTTTCAGTATAGTTCATAAATTTTGGTTATAAAATTAGCTGAGAGCATGGGGTTTATGTTTTGCTAGAACATTTATATTGTTATAGGAAACAAAACTTAGCAATTTGTGCAGTTTTAATTACTGCTTCTTTTCAGAATTATCTAGTATATGTTTAACATTAGTTTAAAGTTTACGCTGCTATTTTTGCATAAGCTTGCATGTGCTCTTCAAGCCATTCCTAATCATTTTCATCTTTGCTATTTAAATCACTCACAAATAGACATGTTGAACTATATTTCTTTATAAATACTGCAATACTTATTGCAGAAATTGATACTTTCCAATGTCATGCAGCATAATTATGAAATACTGCTATGAGATATCTAACAACATACAATGCAACATTCAACATGGGGTAGTAAAAGTGATATGTGGCAGAGCAAAGTACAATGTGGAGCAGTGGCTAGAATACAGAGAATGCTGCTGCAGTATTAAAAAATTAGCAACTTAATCACTGTGGAGGCAGAGAGTGTACATCATTTCATGTCACAACCCCATACAAAACAAGTGAGACCAGAAAAGGAGATGGCCAAGATGGTTTTCTCGCACTGCCCCCTGTTGGACATGACCTTTAACTCTACAGACAGAGGTAAACTACGTGTGCAAGTACGGTTAGTACACAGTTCACTCCTTGCGTTGCGTGCGCTTCGCGTTGTGTATTTGCATTGCGCTTTGCGTTAAGTATATTGGTGGCCTAACTTGTGAACCTGTTGTCATTGTTCTAAGACTAAATGAATCTCCATCAAATTCCCTGGTAAGACACTAACTGATTTGATTTTAGCTGTGGATTCTGAGAGTCACTGCAGCATCACGACTGTAGAACCCCTCATTGCTTGCAACAAGGAAGGAATATTATTGGATTTTATTAAATATCTGCAAGTTGAGTTTCTGTGTGTTTTTTTTCTGCCCAGGTGGAGTTTCTTTGCGAAAGGGGTGCTGATGTGAACAGGGGTCAGAGGTCCTCTTCATTACATTATGCTGCCTGCTTTGGACGGCCACAAGTAGCAAAGGTATTGGATAAACACTGTACAGAGCTTTGAGAGCTTGCTTGTGTTGTAAATAGGGGCTTCATATAATATGCATGCCTTTAAAATCTATTTGCTGTAGACTTTATTGCGGCATGGAGCCAATCCAGACCTGAGGGATGAAGATGGAAAAACACCACTTGATAAAGCAAGGGAGAGGGGACACAGTGAGGTCGTGGCTATCCTACAGTCTCCCGGTGAGCTTACAGGGCACAGATGATCGTATAATCACTATACCATATGATTTCTGTTTGATCTTGTTTTGTCGTCTTTCATCTTGCACTTGCATCATGGCTCTGAGATATGTGACTTTCTATGACAGGAGACTGGATGTGTCCTGTCAACAAAGGAGATGATAAGAAAAAGAAAGATTTAAACAAGGAGGAAGATGAGAGCAATGAACCAAAGGGGGATCCTGAAATGGCACCTATCTACCTGAGGAGGCTGCTTCCAGTATTTGCACAGACTTTCCAGCAAACCATGCTGCCCTCCATTAGGTACAGTTTGTCAAAATGAATGTATCTGCAAATGGTTACATTTGCTGTATTCACATGATGAATTCCATTCCCAATGTAATCTGAGTTTGTCATCATACAGGAAAGCCAGCCTGGCTCTTATTAGGAAAATGATCCACTATAGCTCGGAAGCGCTTCTGAAAGAGGTGTGTGACTCTGATGCTGGGCACAACCTCCCCACAGTCTTAGTGGAGATCACTGCCACTGTTCTTGACCAAGAGGTAATCTTGGGTCTTTTACAGACATTGTTCAAGAAGCATGTTACTAGTGTGTAAGGCATGTTTTTTAGTTAAACTTGTAACACTAAACTTGGTATATGTTTGTGTGTTTTTTGAGAGGGGGGTGATATCCTGTCTTGTCCTGCTTTGGGCATTATGCTTGCATGTTTTATTTAATGTTGTCAAAAATTAATGCAGGTCAGAAATGCCTTTGTCATTGCTGTTGGTTAATATTTTCTGCTCTCCTACCAAGGATGATGATGATGGACACCTTTTAGCACTGCAAATTATCAGGGACCTTGTTGACAAAGGTGGAGATGTCTTCCTAGACCAGCTGGCCAGACTGGGTGTTATAAATAAAGTTTCCACACTCGCTGGCCCAGTTTCTGATGATGAAAATGAGGAGGAAACTAAGCCGGAGAAGGTAACCAGGGATTGAAAATCTTTTCCAAAGTACAGACACTTAGGGATCTAAGATGTAATTCTGTCCACCTAACAAAGGAAAAACAACAATGTTTAATCAAAATCCTAATGTTTTGAATACAGTATTTTTTTTTCTTTAAATTCAATATGTTCATGAACCTCAGTTATTCTGTATCACTCTAATCTTGAATAGATTTTAACTCGTCCCATCTGGAGATAGAGTGATGTGGTGAAGGGTATTAGAGACATATAGGATGTATTTTGCATTCATATGCTGTTTCCATTTGTGTAGGAGGATGAACCTCAGGAAGACGCCAAAGAGATACAACAGGGGAAGCCATACCACTGGCGGGACTGGTCCATCATCAGGGGCCGAGATTGTCTGTACATCTGGAGCGATGCTGCTGCCCTTGAGCTATCCAATGGAAGCAATGGCTGGTTTCGTTTCATCTTAGATGGGAAGCTGGCTACCATGTATTCTAGTGGCAGCCCTGAAGGTGGCTCTGACAGCTCGGGTATGCCCTGCCCACCTTATGCAGTAATTTAATGTGTGCTGTACCTGCTGGCACCTGTTTTTCTCCAAGAAGAAAGCAGTGGAGATGTAAAGACTTTCTGCCAGCTATTAACTGTTTAGCATTTCTTTTGTATATTTACTTGAGTTTCTGTATTTTCTGTACCGACAAAGTACAGCAGTGATTTTCTAGAACCTGCACCATCTTCACAATGTTAATGGTTAAAATATTTTGGGTGATCTTTGTCCTGAAACAGAGAGCAGGAGTGAGTTCCTTGAAAAGTTGCAGCGAGCGCGGAGTCAAGTAAAGCCAGCCAGTGCCAGCCAGCCTGTCCTGTCAGCAGTGGGCCCCACCAAACTGACTGTGGGTAACTGGTCACTTACTTGCCTCAAAGAGGGTGAGATCGCTATTCACAACTCAGATGGCCAGCAGGCTACTATACTTAAAGAGGACCTGCCTGGATTTGTATTTGAGTCCAACAGAGGAACCAAGCATTCCTTTACAGCAGAAACTTCACTTGGTAAGTTTGTAGGTAAGTGTGCAGGGTGATGATCACCAGTGGCACATCTGAGTACACATGACATGTGGCCGTGCCTTTTGGAGTGCTCATTGTACTTCATTCTGTGTCTAGGATCTGAGTTTGTCACAGGATGGACTGGAAAAAGAGGAAGAAAACTAAAGTCTAAGTTGGAGAAAACTAAACAAAAGGTAAAACTACAATAAAATCATGGCTCAGCATTAGAGTATTAGCAGCGTAATATTCTAGCAAACATGGTGTTGCCTAGTACTTCAGAAAATATTTAATGATCCTACTTTTCTACCTCTTTTAGAATACTCTTTTTTAAAATTATTTTTACATTTTACATTGATTTTACATTTACCGTTCTGTTGGCCAGCCTTCCGCAGTTGTCGCACGGGTCTAAAGGCAAACGCTAACAGTGATACAGCAGACAATCAGCCATATGTTCCAGACTCATAACTTATGATTTCTAGTAATCTTGTTTGCACTGTGATGTACTGATGAGTCATGCGCTTGCTAGAACAGATCTGCTGGCTAGAACAGATCTGAGGGTGGGGGTGCTGTAGTATATTGTCCTCAGACTGTGTATACAGTGCTACAGAAGAACTTTGTACTTTTTTTTTCTTTCCCTCTTCAAATTTTGTTTGGTGCTAGGTCACTGCAGAGGGCCTGGCAATGAACAGGCAGATATCACTGCCAAGAAAGCCCTAAACTCGGATATATAAGAGTGTTTAGTGCCACCTTCACAAACCTCTACTTTTCACATCTCTAAACTACTTTTCTCATATAATGAACATTTGGAAAGCTGAATGGGATAAAAATATTAATACAGTGGTACCTCGGTTCTCGAACACACTAGAACTCGAATTTCTTGAAAGTCGAACAAACCAGTTTGTCCTAGAACTCAATCTGAATATCAGAAGTTGAACCGTGAACACTGACCTAATATAAATTGTATGCGCCAGGAAATGAGTCACACGGCACGTCTCTGAGCGGAAACAAAAGGTAACGCTTCAGTGTCAGCCTCGCCTTTGCTGTAGTAGCAGTGCTTGTTGGTGATAATGCTATTTTATTGAAAATACTGTATCAGGTAACTGATACCCACTTTATATCATTTTGTTAGCCATTGCTCACCAAAAAGTTACGTAATAGTTGTACAAATGTTATAACCTAAAAGTTTGCTATTCATGACCAAATTAACGAATACAGAGTAATAATAAAAAATAAACAATGGATCGGATTCAAAGTTTTTATTGTCATGTACAGACTACAATGCAATTCTTACTTGAATGCCTTCTTCACAGACTGGATGA
>JAODJU010000025.1:7312108-7337343 GCA_026776725.1 Gnathonemus echidnorhynchus
GATCTTTATCGTTTTGGAAGCCATTAAGAAAAAAATGCTGCTCTTGTTTTATCCTGTTCATTTTGTGTTTAAATGCTTAAAAAAAACATATTTAGGTGTAATTTTGTGGGGCCGGGAACCAATTAATTGGTTTTCCATTATTTCTTATGGGAAAAATTCGATCAGAACTCAAAATTTTTAAGATTCCAGAGTCCAGAACGGATTAAGTTCGAGAACCGAGGTACCACTGTAGCAGTCTTTATGTAATCAGTCCAATTATTGGAAAGATAACAAGCATAGACTTTACAAAAAGGTTGGGAGCGGGTCATCTATGCAAAATATTTTATGCTAACTAACATAGTTTTACTTACAGATGAAAATCCCCCTGTATGTCCTATATGTAAAACTCCTTTAACTATTAAACACTTTTTGTTGTATTGTCCTCCTTTTGTCTCCCTTGGATGAAGTTTATTTTACCAAGTATTTAAAAGAGATTCTGACAGTACTGATTCTAGTTTCATTTGTATTCATGTGCAGGTTAAGGCCATGGCTCGGGATTTGTATGATGATCACTTTAAAGCAGTGGAGAGCATGCCTAGGGGTGTAGTGGTCACCCTCAGGAACATTGCTACCCAGCTGGAGTCTGCGTGGGAGCTGCACACAAACAGACAGGTAGAGCAGCACTTATTCTGGTGCATTTCAAATGTTCCAGCAGCAGGGCCATTGCCATGACATTAATTGATGGTTTTGTTGTCATTCCTGATTTGTTTGCTCATCAACCTATAACTGGCTTCGGTGCTACTAAGTGAAACTTGGAAAATCACAGCTGTTGTTGGGTTGTCTTTGAAGGAGTGTGTGATGTTATGAAAGCATGTTAAAGGAGTTTTATGCCATTTTGTGTCTTGCAGTGTATTGAAGGGGAGAGCACCTGGCGAGACCTGATGAAAACTGCTCTAGAAAACTTAATCGTGGTCCTGAAGGATGAAAACACTATCTCCCCATATGAAATGTGTAGTAGCGGTCTAGTGCAGGCACTTTTTACTGTCCTGAATAATGTAAGCACTCCACGGAGATCCTTAATAGTTCACTGGTTTTTACTATTTCTGTTTTGTTGGGGCTCTCTTCCACCGCACCAGCGAGAAAGTACCAAAAATTCTATACTTCAAGGTGTTGGTTTTCCACTGGTGTAAATATGCATATAGCATGCTGTCCTAGTATATTAAACAAAATATTTGTTTAATTTCTTGTCTTGCCATCCTGGTCTTTTTGTTGTATCTTCATCAGACCAGATTACAATTAATTAATTTTTTGACTTCATTTATTGTTGTTTTCTGAGATCGGCATGGTTTGTATTGTGTGTCAGATGCAGGCTATTTGCATAACCATTCGACAAAGAGTGTTTTAAGTACCACACCAAAGTACCAAAAAAGTACCCCAGCTGGTTTGGCGCTTTTGCTACTGGTACTCGACTGGAACTTGATGCAGTGGAAAAGTACCCTTACTGGAAGCCCAGATAAAGAATACAGTAGTCTGTTATCATTTACAAAGAGTTTAGGTATTAATGATGAAAGTATCTCAGCTCCTAAAATTGTTTGCTCACCTTAATGGGCCTAACACCGTTTCTGAGGTGTAATCAGATTTATGTAAAAATTAATTTTCATTTTGAAAATTTATCTCAGGAAATTACTAAGTTAGGGGTACCCTAACTTTGGGAAAAAAGTCAGACATTAATTCTTTGGGGAAAAAAAAATACTGTGGTCATAAACATAAAACTCTTAATGCTCTATATAAATACTTAGTTCTGAATACTGACCTTCAGTGCTGAATCCTAGTGTAACATGTTTATCAATAAAGTATTGAAATGATTTGTAAGTGAATCTGAAAAAGTTATCAAGCAGCAATAGGTACTACAATGGATATAAGGTTCAGTTCTGTATTCCCCCTGCCATTAGTCTGCAGTCTATAAGACAGGGGCTTTCATGGTCATGTTTAGTGATGCATTTTGTTGTGTGCTTTTCAGCGTTACAGGTTAAAAACATTACAGCCATATTTTTTCCTTTTCTTTTGATAGAGTGTGGATCTTGATGTGAAGCAGGATTGCAAGCCATTAATGGAAAGAATCAATGTATTTAAAGCTGCTTTCAGTGAAAATGAAGATGATGAAAGGTAATCTCCATAGCTTTGTTAACATTACGTATGATGACTGCATTGACTTTTTTCTAGTTACATTATTTTGACCCCATCCAGCCGACCTGCAGTTGCCTTAATTAGAAAGCTAATAGCAGTGCTGGAGTCCATTGAAAGGCTACCTCTTCATCTGTATGACACACCAGGCTCAACGTACAACCTGCAGGTATTTCTTCCACTTTGGTCTTTAGTTCAGCATTTAATGAGTGTCCTATTAACAGTTGGTCCTTTATATGTATATGTTTGTTTATAATAAATGTATATGTGTGTTTGTCTGTGTATTATAAGGGCTTGCTCTAAGCCAGGGGTGGCCAGCTGTCAGCTGTTAAAACCCAGGGTTTAGAACTT
Organism: Gnathonemus echidnorhynchus; assembly: GCA_026776725.1. Lineage (NCBI taxonomy): Eukaryota > Metazoa > Chordata > Actinopteri > Osteoglossiformes > Mormyridae > Gnathonemus > Gnathonemus echidnorhynchus. Next base: position 7,314,623 of record JAODJU010000025.1, read on the forward strand.
TTCAGTCAATCAATCCTCTAATTAGTAATCTAATTAGGGAGTTGCAGCAAAAACCCACATACACAACAGCCCTTTCTGGATAAGATTGGCCAGCCCTGCTCTAGGCCCACAAGGTAGCCTTCTTTTTATTAACTTTATACTGCTAAATAAAGCTGGGTTGTTTGTTTTTGTTTGTTTGTGTTTGTGTGTGTGTGTCTTAGAGATGGGTGGAGAAAATCAGTTGTTTTTATTGTGATTCTTTTGTATGGCAATTCATGTATCACCACACTAACTCCGAAATCGATCTTTTATTGACATGCCATTTATATACACTGCTCAAAACAATTAAAGGAATGCTTTGAAAACACATCAGATCTCAATCAGGGGGAAAAAAATCATGCTGGATTTCTATAATGATATGGACTGGGTAATGTGTTAGGAATGAAAGAATGCTACAGTATTTGATGTAAATGAAAATTCTCAACCTGAATTCAAAAATACCCCAAAAATCAGTGGAAAAAATAATGCAGCAGGCTAGTCAATTTTGCCAAAATTTCATTGCAGCAACTCAAAATCATACTCAGTAGCAGCGTTAATTTTGACAGCAAATTTTTATTTAGTTTCATAGTCTTTTGACTAAAATGTAATTTAGTTTGTCATAATTTAGTCATCTAAATTATTTGTTTTAGTCTTGTTTTAGTTGACTAAATATAAGTTTACAGTCGACTAAAGCTACAGTTGATTTAGTCGATTAAAATTAAAAGTGTAAAATGTAATGTTTAAAGTTTCCCTTTGATGTCAGAAAGTCATTGTGTTCACCAAGATGAAATGAAACCAAAGTTAAGGAATGGTATTAAGGTCTGACTGCAGTACACAAATACACAGATTTCACTCTTATTTGAAACACAAACATATTTTTGTTTATCCAGAAACTGAGTACTACAAAATCAGTAGTGCCATTAGTGCAAAAATAAAATCACGGACTAAAATCATCAGTGCATAGGCTATAATGCCACCAGGCCAGCGCTCTCTGAATATTAAAATAGAAATATTAAAATAAATATTTGTAGATGTAGTTTATTGGTGATTTCATGTTTGTTGAAGTTTCCACTTTTTAACAGCTGTATAAAGTAATGTTATTTGTTATATAAATCAACTCAGGTGAAACAAAAAAATGTACGTTTTCAGGGTTGCCAAATCTCAAGCATCTGGCATGATACGCTTTGACTCATGCAGGAAATCTCACAGCAAATCTATATTATACCATTATAAATGTAAAATTAGCTACGTCCAAAGTGTATTTACATGGTTAAATACAGAAGCAGACTATTTACAAGGTAAGAACTGTTACATGTGTGCAGACATCTCGAATTGAAAATCTCATTCCAGCCAGCTGGCTGAAGTTGGCAACCCCGCTTTTTATTTGGAATAAAAAGTAAAATGCAGTTTTCGCCTGAAACGGCTCATCATTCTGTTTGCGTTGTTACTCCGACAGATATAAAAGGAATATGAGAAAAACATGTCACGTTTATATCTTTTTGAAATAAAAAGACCATCCATATCCTACTCTAACAGCGATTAAAATGATAAGTTTGTATGTATTTATATTAAAACGAGACTTTAATTTTATTACCGTTGTGGGATTATAGAAAACCAATACTTAAATCCATGAACGCTAAAATATGACATACACACAACTGTATTAGGGTTTTATGTCTTAAGTTAAGCCCTTCATTTAAACATGCACAATTTTCACATTTTATTTTCTCTTATCTTGAAATGCACCCCTACCTTTATTTAGTAGATGTTGATACAACTAATACGCTACTTAATGATATATCTCACTAAATAGTTAGACATTATGATCTTCTGGACCTTTGCTTCAAGAAATTTTCTCTAATTGATCCCTGCCTTACGCGAACTACATTAGTTCTGACTAGATCTCGTTTGGCAAACATTTTCGTCTTGTTTTTATTCGTTTACGAAATTGTCAATACACTTCATCATAGTCTAAGGCATCATGAAATCATTTTTATTTAGTTATCTCATTTTAGTCTGAAAATAAAGGTCATTGATGATAACGAGGACAAATTTTTTGTCGTCAAAATTAACACTGCTCAGTAGTTTGTTTGGCACAACAGCAGCACATGTAGCTTTTTATTTTAAGTTAACTTGTAATTTTAAGTTAAAATTTATACTGTTGTAGGGTTGGGAAATTCATCAAAACACATTCAGAACCTCTAACGTAATCTTGCCCATGTGGGTTACTTTTTTTTTGTTCTGTTCTGTTGATGCTTTAAAAAAATTAACACTTTTACACTAGCAGTATGCTTACAGTATATGGATCAAAAAGCTTGGGACAGAATCATTCCTGTAGAAATACTGTTTAAATTATTCATTTAGAGTAAACAAGTACTCCGCTTACAGTGTACTTTTCAGGTCTTTTTATACATAACATATGGAGAAAATACAATTTACGGTAATTCTTTTTATTTTTCTCTTTCTTTAATTGGCAACTTTGCCTTACAGTAACCCATCTGCTGCTGGCTAGCTACCTACCTGAGGCTAATACTGCATGTACGGAAAACATGACAGGATAAAGTAATTTTCTCTCAATGACAAATATAGACTCATCAAAACTTATGATAAACCGCCAAAAACGAGCCACTGAGTTAGCAATGAAAGTACAATAAGCTATATTTTATGTACTGTCCTGTACTGTATTATAGCATATTTGAATTATACACAGTTCAGTCATTTAATTTGTGTAGTAATTTAATTTGAAAAGCGTTTGAAACAGCTGTACTGTTTTTTGAAAGAGAATAAAATTCAGTCAGTAGCTACACTCAATGTTCAAGGTTTTAAAATTCGAAAAATGAAAAAAAAAAATCGTAATATTGAATTAGGATAGTTATAGAATAGCAGCACGTACAGAATCGCAATACATATCAAATCGACACCTAGGTATCATGATAATATCGCACAGGGAGGTCACTGGTGATTCCCATCCCTAGTGTGCGTGTGTAGTCCATGTATACATGGATGGATGGTCCCCACAAAGATATGAGTACACGGCTGTGTGTGTGTGTTGTGTTGTATTAGGGTTTTTCTTCCTCATTTTTTCTCAAAACTTTTATGGAAAAAGCTGTTTTATAGAATTCTGAACTGTTGAATTCACTACATGCAAACACGAAAACCTGTTATGTTTTGTTAATGTTAGGAATCCGTGTCACTAGCACTGTTACAAAAACCGATATCAGTAGGTAGGTTTTTCACATAAAAATAACTGAGCAACTGTTGTATGAGCAATAGATTATTTAATTTATTTGACAGTAACAATGACTTTTAAAGTTGTATAGGGTGTCAGACGGACCAATAGGAGTTGCAAGCAAATGGCATTTTTGTTTGGTGATGCAGATTCTGACCAGGAGATTGCGCTTCCGCCTTGAGCGTGCCCCAGGCGAGACGGCACTCATTGACCGCACAGGCCGGATGCTGAAGATGGAGCCACTGGCCACTGTTGAGTCCCTGGAGCAATATCTCCTCAAAATGGTGAGATTGCATGACTCTCTTTTACAGTGTCTTACCTTCTCTTGCAGTTGCTTTTTGCACAAAACTGTATTTGTCACTTTCTCTTCTTTTACAGGTTGCCAAGCAGTGGTACGACTTCGACAGGTCCTCGTTTATCTTTGTGAGAAAGCTACGTGAAGGCCAGACGTTTACATTCAAACACCAGCATGACTTTGATGAGAACGGAATTATATACTGGATCGGCACTAATGCAAAGTAAGGATGTTCTTTCCTTTTTGCTGTTGTCTTTTGCATGAATGCTTATTAAACAGGTGTAGGTTATTTATCCAAGGGTAACAAGTTCAGATTTATTGTTCCAAATACCGTATGTGTGTATCTGTAACCAGCCAATCTGCCCTTTCTTACTTTAAGAACTGCTTATGAGTGGGTGAACCCGGCAGCCTATGGCCTTGTGGTAGTAACCTCGTCAGAAGGCCGGAACCTGCCGTACGGTCGTCTAGAGGACATCCTGAGCCGGGATAGCTCTGCCCTCAACTGCCACACCAATGATGACAAGAATGCCTGGTTTGCCATTGACCTTGGTCTGTGGTTCATCCCCTCTGCCTACACACTCCGCCATGCACGTGGCTATGGCCGCTCTGCTCTTCGCAACTGGGTATTTCAGGTGTCCAAGGATGGCCAGAACTGGATGACACTCTATACCCATGTGGACGACTGTAGTCTTAATGAGCCAGGGTATGTCACATGCTGTTAACTCTATCTGGTATATTGATTTATAAAAAGTAGTGCTGTCAATTAAAATTTTTAATCAGATTAATCACAGGGTTGCTGTGGATTCTCAACCTGAATTGAACCTAAATTTTGATTAATCACGATTAAATATTCATTTTTAATCTATATTAATTGCATCTTATTTTGCATGAGCAAACAGACTCAAGAAAAAAGGGAATATATATGCACTTAATATGTTTATTGAAGATCCTGAACCCGAGTTGGATGCGTTCCATCTGCCACAGAAGTGCAATACCATGGACCCATATCAAAAAGCAAGATTTTTTTGCTTAGCCGGGCAACTTGTCGGATTTAAGGTACCTCAGTTTAAATGGTCTTTATCTTCGTTCACTTACAATTAACCTGAACTACCGTAAATCCGACAATCCAACTAATCATGAAATCCAATACTAGCCCAGTTAATTGCCATTGTTAGCAATATCAGTTGATAACACATTACGCGCGGTGCTTTACGTATAAAACTCTATAGCAACACATCCATAGATAATTTGGATGGTATAGTGTATGCTACCGATTTAATGAGCCACAAATGAGAAGTAGTGCTTAAGCAGTATAAAACTACAACTTTCCCTTCTGTTGATAAATGGCGCAGCCATCCTTGATTCTGAACTTGGGATCTTCTGTGCTGCTCCAAGATCTCCGAGAAACAGGAGCGTGCATATCGTCACTTCTGGCTTCAAAGCTCGGAATCCGAGGGCAAATGGAACGCACCAAAATTGCCCGAAATGGGTTAACAGAGACATTTCAGGGATTTTGAGTCATTCTGCGCTGCAGATGGGTTAATTGCGTTAAAAAATTTTATCAGATTAATCATGATGATGGATTAATCCACGTTAACCCGTTAATTTTTACAGCCCTAATAAAAAGCAATCAAATTGATACTGGATAATGCTTTAGTTACATTTTTCCCTTAGCAGCAGAAACTACTAGCTGAAATACAGTGCCTTCTACAGGAATCTATAGCTTATGTAGGGATGCATGATATCACATCTTTATTTACTTGTGATTATATGGCTCATGCACAATAATCACCAAAGCTTTAGATGATGGGTGAAACATTTGTCAGGATGCCGGCATTTCTGTACTATATGGATATTTACTTATGCCTGAGTGAATGAGTACTTAAGCAGATTAGCATTATGTCTAAAATATTAATGAGATGTGTATTGTGTCACCCATAAGTTAGTAATCAGTATGAATTTGGCGTATCCTTATGTTTATTAAATTTGGTTAGGGGAGCATGCCACACACTGTTTTGGCATATTGTGGAAGTGATAAGCACTGAAGTGGCAGAGAAGACAGGGACAGCTCAGCAGCCATAACATCTTTTGAAAGAGGAGATATCGTGGATAAACAAGGTAAAAAATACATGGGTGTTGTGGTGGTGCTTTTTCCAATTTAAAGTCCCGCATGTTTATTAAACATAAGGATATGCTGAATTTAATAAAATAAAATTTAATTAAAATAAAAGTGTTGGCACAATAAAGCACCCAGACTAACATCCTGCTTGCTAAACTGCCAGACATGACAGGGGTTTAAAAAAAAAAAAAAAAGGATATGCCAAATTTATACAGATTACTAATAGCTTAGGTGCACTACTAATCTGCTTACCAAATTATGGGCATAAGTAAGTCCATATAGTACCGATAAACTGGCATCCAGACAAATGTTTCACCCGTCATCTAAAGCCCTGGTGAGTATTGCAAATGTGATATATAATCATGAGTACATTGCAATGTGATATCACGCACCTGTAAGTCTGTATGTAATATAGTTTTCAAAATTATATTTGTATTCTCTGGATGGGGAATACATATGGTTTTGGGACTGGTCCTCTGCCCCCACAGGGGCACTGGGATGACCTGATCCTGCACTTGGACCCCATGTTTGTTCTCAACTCTGTGTGTGTGTGTGTGTGTGTGTGTGTGTCTCTCTCTCTCTGAAATGGAGTGATTAACCACATTTAACCATTCAGCATTCAGAGCTTGAGTTCCGCCATCAGGCAAGTGTGTAAACACTTTTTTGGCAATATTTTTTGTATTGTGTTGATTTGTCACTGATTTGTCACATAATTTAGTTCCGTTTTTTATGCAAAAGAACATCTTGGTGTAGTCATGCAATTAAGTCTTTTGGGAAATGAGAGGATTAGAGTTTGCATCCGTGTCATGTGCTGTGTGATCGCTCCTCGGTTTGGGATGCAATTTATGGAATGTGCAATAAATTAATATGTGTAGTTTCAGATCTACATGTCACAGGCAATCTGATAAAAACACATTTATTAACTTCCACATTTCCAGGTGATCCATCCAGTACTTCTAGAAATTGTACATGTTGGTGAGTGTGGCATGAGTACAAATTAGATGGATGGAGCAAGTGATGGGTCTGTCTGGGGAATACAATGTTATTAATTCTGACATCCCCTCCCTGTTTCAGGTTAAAATTTCAGTACAGCAATATAAGTAATTAAATGGTCATGGTAAAGGTTGGAGAGTTGCTTCATTACATACACACATACAGTCCACTTTGTTTATATGAAGTATGGTTTGGGCTTGAAAGTCTCTTGGAAGGCTCAGAAAGATCTTTCCAATAGGGGAGACATATTTAGGCAAACTTCAAAATCCTGTAATGACCATGACATTTTGTGTCCATGTGTCAGATCTACAGCCACTTGGCCTCTGGACCCTTCCAAAGAAGAGAAGCAGGGCTGGAGGCACATCCGTATCAAGCAGATGGGGAAGAACGCTAGCGGGCAGACGCATTACCTGTCACTGTCAGGCCTGGAGCTGTACGGCGCAGTGAGCGGAGTGTGTGAGGACCAGCTAGGTGAGTGGTGCTCCATCATGCTGCGAGGGGGCCGGCAGGGGGGGTCGGTGAGCTGGTACCTGCAGCTATACAGCGCAGTGAGTGTAGTGAGGGAACCAGCTAGGTGAGAGGTGCTCCATTATGCTGCAAGTGAGCGAGGGGGCCGGCAGGGGGGCCGGTGAGCTGGTACCTGCAGCTATACGGTGCAGTGAGTGGAGTGTGTGAGGACCAGCTAGGTGAGAGGTGCTCCATTATGCTACAAGTGAGCGAGGGGGCCGGCAGGGGGGCCGGTGAGCGGGTACCTGCAGGGGGTATAAGGTGCAGTGAGTGGAGTGTTCGAGGACCAGCCGGATGAGAGGCACTCCGTTATGTCGCAGGCAGGTTGGCGGGTGGGTACCTACAGCTGTATGATGCAGTGAGTGGAGTGTGCGAGTACCAACCGGGTGAGACATTTCATTATGCCGTGAGCGGGCGGGCAGGCTGAGAAGCAGGGACCTGAAACTGTACAGCAGAGTATGTGAAGACCAGCTAATTGAGACATGGTTCATTATGGCGTTGGCAGACAGGTGGGCACATGGAGCTGTACGGTGCAGTGAGCAGAGTATGTAAGGACCAGCTGGGCGAGAGGCACTCCATTATGCCATGGGCAAGGGGGGGCGGGGGATGGGCAGGCGGTTAGGCAGCCTTCAGGCCTTAGAAGTGCTTGTCTGTACATTACTTTATTTGACAGGCTGTTAAGTTGACAATTCGCTGATCCTATATGTAAATGCGTTCAGACATGATTATTTTTTTTGGATGTATTTTGATTTGACTAATTGACTAATGGAAATCAGTGTAGGGAATGTGCTAAACAATCTTATGAGACTTGCCCTGAACTTTGAGTGCAAATACTAAGTGTTGATGTGTGGTGAAAGCCGTTTTATGCACATTTCCGTTTCTGTGAATTAATATTTTTCTGCCGCCTGCAGGGAAGGCTGTGAAGGAGGCGGAGGCTAACCTTCGTCGACAGAGGCGCCTATTCCGCTCCCAAGTGATGAAGTATATAGTTCCAGGTGCCCGCGTTGTGCGGGGCATTGACTGGAAATGGAGGGACCAGGATGGGAACCCACCTGGAGAGGGCACCGTCACGGGGGAGGCCCACAACGGTGAGAATCGTGGCCACTTCCTTTGAGAAGCGAGTTTGTCCAGTGAAGCTGAGTAGAATTAAGCTTGCTTAAGACAGGTTCAGGAGCCTCTCCCAGTCATCCTGTGTGAGTATGTAATATAAATACTACTTATCAGAATATATAATTAACAGTATATCTCAATATTAAAATGACTGGCTTATTCGCTCAGTTTAAATTTTTTTGGAGAATCTAGCATAGAGTTTTATGGTGGCACAGACATTCTGCATTACTGGATGTTCATCAACTGTTAACCCATTTGCCTGGCCCTTAATCAGTCTGTAGTCACACCTTATCGCCCAGGTCTTTCTCCTGCTGGAAAAGGTGTCTAGTTTATCATTCCTGTCAACCCTGCTAAGATCACTAAATAAAAGACAAGCAGGAAGATTCAGTATAGTTTAACAGCACCCTGGGAACGCGTAGGCTTCATGGACTTGAGTCAAAGAAATGGAGTCGGTGCTAGAATTTATGTGGTAGAAAAACAAATTGTGAACATCAAGTGCATTTATGTACTTTGAGGAGTCGAGGATGTTAATGATATGGGTGAACATACACCACTTTTCTGTCTTGTCTGGCATTTGTAGTGGAATGTTTAGATCTGACATTTATGTTAGTTGTTAATATATGTGGGTAAAATATATGTGACAGATACTTATGTGCACAGTTAGTAAGCTGTCCGCCAGGTTTTTCAAGTCTTAATGTATAATCTAAATGGCATTCTGCTGTTCCTCACGGAGCTGAAGTATTGCAGGATCCATAGTGCAGGGGTGTATATCTAAAGGCATCCATACGAAGACATAACCAGTGTTTCTCTGACTACTATGTGACACTCACTCTTTTCTTGATGTTGGTCTATCATGATATATGTAATTTTTTATATACTACCAAAAGGATCAGGATATTTTCTTTCTACTCAGATAAAAATAAAGTTCCCTTTTAGGTATTCTTTTAACTAAACTTGGAAATTGTTACTTTTTGTTACTATTAGTTTGCTATTTTGAGGTGCCCCCTCTCCCAACTTTTACAGGTAACATTTTTATACTTGTATTTCCTACATAGCAGTTGGGTCTTTGGGCAGTCACATTTCAATGTGTAGGGCGTAACAGATTGTCTCCATCAGTCAGCTAAGTGCATGTTGATGTCACAATTTGCAAGCACTAAATGGACTCCATTGCAAGTGAATATTTACATTAGCAAAATATTCTTCAGTTCTTTTTCTGAGTGGCTTTTAGCTTGGCATTTGCAAAATTCTACATGGCTTTTTTGTCATTTCTGTAACTCATGTTTCTGTCCCATTGCTTCACCTGGACCAGAGCCTTTGAATTTTTAGTCTGACTATAAAATTTGTTTACTTTCCCGGCCAAATGGTTCAAACTAGAAAACTTGTGTATTCTGCTTTTCCTTTTTAGAGAAAGCCGTATTTTTTCATGATTTCCATACTCCTAATGGTAATGTGAAATGGCTTAAGTGGCAGAATACACAGAGAAGTTCTAAATTAATCCCTGGTATTTTTAAGGGCTTTTGAGACTAAGCGCAGGGTCTGACCCTTTGCTCTAAAGGCCCCTGTCTTCTGGTCCAGTGTCGAGTGGAGCTGCTGTCTTGACTTGCTGCTGCTGTCTGCTCTCTGCTGGGTCTCACACACTCATGTCCCTTTCCAGGCTGGATTGATGTCACCTGGGATGCCGGTGGCTCAAACTCTTACCGTATGGGTGCAGAAGGAAAGTTTGACCTCAAGCTTGCGCCAGGGTACGACCCTGAGTCTGCGCCGTCACCCAAAACTGTCTCATCCACTGTTTCAGGCCCAGCGCAGTCCTGGAGCAGCCTGGTGAAAAATAACTGTCCGGACAAGGGTGGCTCCTCCTCGGCGACGGGGGTCAGCTACTCAAGCCGGAAGGGCAGTAGCAGCTCGGTGTGTAGCGTGGCCAGCAGCAGCGATATCAGTCTGAGCTCCACCAGGCTGGAGCGACGGGCCGAGAGCCTACTTGAGCAGGGGGGGGGCACAGTGGGGGGTGCACTGGGGGCAGAGACTCAGGAGCCCATTGTGGTGCTGTCCTCAACTGAGAGTGGCTCTGCCTCCAGCACCAGCACGCTAACCGCTGACATGGGCAGTGAGAGTGCTGAGCGCAAGCCTGGGCCAGACGGCACGCTGCGTCCAGCAGGTGACTCCGCTGCCATCTCCATGGGACTGGTGAGCGTGAGCTCACCGGACGTCAGCTCCGTCTCAGAATCCTCCAGCAAGGAGGCAGCATCGCAGCGCCCCCTGTGCTCCGCAGCCAGTGCCCGCCTCTCCGTCAGCTCCCTGCTGGCAGCCGGCGCACCCATGAGCTCCAGTGCCAGCGTGCCCAACCTGTCGTCGCGTGAGGCCAGCCTCATGGAGTCCTTTGTGCGCCGGGCACCCAACATGTCGAGAACCAATGCAACCAACAATATGAACCTGAGCCGCAGCAGCAGCGATAACAACACCAACACGCTGGGCCGCACCGTCATGAGCACTGCCAGTGAGTACCGTCACACCACCCGAACATCGGCTCAGTCTGCTCTGCCACTAAATGAGGCCTTGGCCTGGTCTTCCTGCTTCACCTGTGTGAGCTGCTGTGTTGTGTGCAGTAGTAACTAGCTGTAGATTTTCTTTTGTTCGCTGCTGTTTTTCTTTTGCCTGCAGTATTATACACTCAGCAGTATTCTATATCAAAGAACAATATCTTGTGTCATCGCACAGTTAGAAGTATATCTCACTCCTAAAGTCTTCTCAGATTTTTACTTTTATTCTACCACCCCTAAGTTTAACATTTTTGACCTAGAATTCTTCTGTTACGTAGCATACATAAATATAATTATTCAAATAGTATCATGCTTTAGTCAGTGTGTATGCATTGCAATATATGACTGTGAAATGTGTGTTGTGGCAGTGCATGCTGGATTTTTACTTAACTGGAGTCAGTTAATACTTGCTTTTTTGTTTTGAGACTAATCGCATTTTTGGTTTTGTTTGCAGCTTCTCCTCTCATGGGTGCTCAGAGCTTTCCTAACCTCACAACCACTGGTACCACCTCAACCGTTACAATGTCCACCTCCATAGTAACCAGCAGCAATAATGTAGCCACGGCAACCACAGGTTTGTCCGTCGGCCAGTTGCTCAGTAACACTCTGACGACCAGCCTGACCTCCACTTCTAGCGAGAGCGACACAGGTCAGGAGGCTGAGTTTTCACTCTATGGTAGGCTATGCTAGGATTATACCAACTATTTAAACATCATCCTTCCACCTAACCCTGCTTCCCCTGCCACATCCTACAGACTACACATACCCAGCATTCACAATTAACATTGCTGTAAGCCTAATGTTCCTTTTTATATATTGATCTCACCCATTAATCCCCACCCCAGTCCTTTTCTGGCCTTCTGAATTCCTTTAAATTACAGTTACTTGTTTGCCTATAGTGCATATTCATGGCCTTTTGCCCCTGTCCCACACCGCAGACTTCCTGGACAGTTGTCGTGCCAACACGCTTCTAGCAGAGTTGGATGATGAGGAAGACTTGCCTGAACCAGATGATGACGATGACGAGAATGAGGATGACAATCAGGAAGACCAGGAATATGAGGAAGTTCTGGTATGATTGAGGGTTGTCCTTGTCTTAACACTAGAGTTCCTGGAAAAACTCCAAGACCCTACCCCCTTACTCCCCACACAAGCTCCCGCCCCTCTAACACCTTTTATTTTGCAAATGAATCACAGTCACTCAATCAAAATCATCCCCTAGCCAGAAGTCACATCCTCAACTCAAGTCTGCTTAAGGAATCATATAATATTCGCATTGACATATAGTAATTTGAAATACAGTGGAACAGAGGGTATGTATTTGCTGATTTGGTTACCGCAGTTTATCTAAAAAAACTTTATATCATAAACACATAAATTTTATTTGTGTTATTTGTCTACAACTACAGTATCTGTGTAAAATTTTGCTGAGGTAGATGTTTTGTACACAGTGCTAAAAGAGAAAATAATGATATATAATAAGGAAATATTGTTAACTTCAAGTGTAGAAGAATGTTAATGATTCTTTCAAATAGGATAAAACCTGTGGTCGTTAATTGGCCTTAAATATGTATGTGACCCTGTGGTAAAAAATCGTGAATGTACTTTGGAGAGTTTGCTTTTTATTTAATGTATGGAAATCAATTTTTCTGTCATCATTTAAAAAATCATTTTGGTTGTTCAGACCTTTTACATGCATTGTATTTTGTTTTTGTTTGCTTTTTAAAATAAATATTACTTTTTTATTTTTTATTTTCTATCCTTAGCCTCAGTCCCAGTTTCAGTACATAGTACTACAGACAGGCTGCCATAGCTTTGTTTCTGACTTTCAGATAAACTTTGAGTCAGTATGTGGAAGTCATTGAATTAGTCCATGTGCATTTATCATATCGCATTAATTGTAAAGAAACTGTACAGTTATGACTGTACAGTTATGCTAAGATGGAGTCTCATGGAAATATTTGTTACCTCAAATCCTCGGATGAAAATTTTCCATGCTTTTCATTGTCTTCTGCTTGTTTTTCTGTCTATCGTCTACATTAGGAGGAGGAAGAGTACGAAACCAAGGGAGGCCGGCGTCGAACCTGGGATGATGACTTTGTGCTGAAGCGTCAGTTCTCTGCCTTAGTGCCAGCATTCGACCCCAGACCTGGCCGGACAAACGTCCAGCAGACCACTGACCTGGAGATCCCTCCGCCAGGTAGTACAACATGTTTTTTATTATAGTTCTACTGGCAAGTTCCTAGTGGAGTTTCTGTAACATTAGTATTTTTCAAATAGATATTCTAGATCAGGGGTCATCAACATGGTGCCCACGGTGCCAGCCTTGCTTTACTGTAACAGACGTGTTGACCTGGTGCCCACAGGTACTCCTCGCTCTGAGGTCCTGGAGGAGGTGGAATGTGCCCCCTCTCCACACCTGACTCTTATTCTGAAGGTAGCTGGACTGGGCACCACCCGAGAGGTGGAGCTGCCACTCACCAACTATAAGTCCACCATCTTCTACTATGTCCAGAAACTCTTGCAGCTCTCTTGTAACGGGAGCATCAAGTCGGATAAACTCAGGCGGATCTGGGAGCCCACATACACGTAAGCCCATTTCATGGTGGTGCATGACACAGAGCTGCATATGGTTGGGTTGTTCTGGAACACAGTGTGTGTCATGCACGCTTTTTGTTTTTGTTCTAGGATAATGTACAGAGAAATGAAGGATTCCGACAAAGAGAAAGTGAGCGGAAAGATGGTAATAGGCTTTTTCTGTTTCCTTCGCTTTCATCCCTCTTGCTAACCCATCTACTCTTGGCTGTGAATAACTGTGGCTGTTTTTAATGTCTCTATGCCCTTTAGTGGACAGGGACCTTACTAATCTCTATTCAAAAGTAAAATTGTTAGAGATTCCCCCCCCCCAATAATTGCATGGGTCTAGTGGTATTCCTATTGTAATGCATGTCTGTTGCGTGAGACTTTACAATCAGGAAAGACCAACATTTGGTTCTTCCTGTTGTAGGGTTGCTGGTCTGTAGAGCATGTGGAACAGTACCTTGGCACTGATGAATTACCAAAGAATGACTTGATAACCTACATGCAGAAGAATGCAGACTCATCTTTCCTGCGCCACTGGAAATTAACCGGCACTAATAAAAGTATTAGGAAAAACAGAAATTGTTCACAGCTCATAGCTGCATACAAGGTATAGAACGGCATCAGATGGTGTGTGTGTATATATATATGTATATATAGGTATATATATATACACATATAAAACATTTTTCATTTCCCCTTTTCTGATGTGGTTTATTTAATTTTTTCCTTCTTGCTTGACTGTCGCTTATGTAGTACCTATTGGACAATTGCTCCTGTTTACCTAACTTAAGTGGCTCGTGGCTGTAATGCATTTCGAAATAGATATCCTTTTGGATAGTTCATTAATGATGGGTCATGTTAATGGGTCATTCTGAGATGCCCATTTGGGTTGATTTGAGCCATCTTTTATTTTAATGGTGTAAAAACAGATAATTGTTAGTAAAGCTAAAGTAGAGTGTTTCTTTGCTAAATGACCATGGTGCCCCCTTGCAGGACTTCTGTGAGCATGGCTGCCGGTCCTCAGGCCTGAGCCCCGGCTCTCTGGCTATGCAGAGTTGTGACATCCTGAGCGGCACTCTGGAGCAGGCACAGGCCAAGGCCGGCCCAGGCCAGAGTGCATGTGGGGTCGAGGACGTCCTGCAGCTGCTGCGCATCCTCTTCATCATCGGGAGTGAGCCGCATTCCAGCCGCACGCTACAGGAGGGTATGAGCCATCTGTCCTCAAATGCACCGTTTTTACCTGACTAATACTGCAAAAGAGAGAATGTCACCAAATTTTGTAACATTAATAGGCTTTGTAGCCTTCTAACAAGCTTTGTGACAAGCATGTGGCTTAAATTAAATGTCATTTTCTATACCTGAGTATAGAATAATTCCTCATGAATGTTTTTAATTTGAAGCATAGTGGAAGGAATATATGTTTTCAGGTATAAGAGCCTGGAAATTCTATGATGCAGTTCTCCAGGTACTCCTGCAGTGCCAAGAGGTACAATATAACAGTATTTCAGTGTTCTGTGCTTCTTATTAAATCTTTTCCTTTCTTCCTTTTTTAGAAGTAGATGATGTGCAGTTTAATGCACCACCTGAGGAATTCACAAGCAAAAAAATCACTACCAAAATTCTTCAACAGATAGAGGTGATTAAGTGAAAATCGTTGTTCAGTCTGCAGGTCTTTAAACATGCATTCGTGCTGTTTTTAACTTAAAGCCATACTGCCTTGCTGTGCCTCTGGCTTTCAGGAGCCGCTGGCACTGGCGAGTGGAGCCCTCCCAGACTGGTGTGAGCAGCTCACCAGCAAGTGCCCTTTCCTCATCCCTTTTGAGACCCGGCAGCTTTACTTCACATGTACTGCATTCGGAGCCTCAAGGTCCAGCCTTGTCCTCTATTTGTATCCCCTGTGTTTGTTCATCTATCATAAGTCTGTGCCTCAACTGAAGAAGCATTTCCTGCTTATCTTGCAGTAACTTTGAAACTCCCTTTCTGCAGGGCAATCGTGTGGCTCCAGAACCGCCGGGAAGCCACAATGGAGCGCTCTCGCCCGGCCACCACAGTACGGCGGGATGACCCAGGCGAGTTTCGTGTGGGACGGCTAAAACACGAGAGGGTTAAAGTGCCCCGAGGGGAGAACATGATGGACTGGGCCGAGAGCGTCATGCAGATCCATGCAGACAGAAAGTCTGTCCTCGAGGTAAGCTAGTGCTACAGTTAAAAGGTGAAATACCCTGCAGCATTCATATTATTAACTACTTGACTGCTAAATATACCTTTTGAATTTTTACAGAGTATTTTTACTTGAAAGATTTCGTTTTGGACACTTAAAGCTGTGCTGTCCTACTTTTTCCACACTTAAGTTATGATTACAAATGATATGACATTTTCCATCATCGTGAATGAATCTTTATCTCATGCTCTTTTTTTTTCCTTGTGAAAACCCACAATGGTACAGGGGGGCACATAGTGTGAAATGTAGGATGTTTACATACAGTAACACACTGTCAGACAGCTGCAAGCAGGACTCAAACTTCGTGATCCAACTGAGCGCCACCCAATCGAAGGCAAATTTGCCCGTTGATCAAATAATTAACCACTTTTGGTTCTGAATTCTCTTCAGCGATGAATCTATTATATCTGGATGCAAGACATAATAGCAAATTGTTATTCTTAATTATTATTATGCGCATAATTCATGTCTGTTGTTTTCAATTATATTGTATTAAAATAATGCTTCATAGTGTATAATGGATGCTGTTTTTTACTTGAAAGAAAAAATTTTTTTACCTCTCACATCATGTTAAAAATACCAAATACTAATTTTAACTGAGATGACTGCTGATGGTGGTGATTTTCTCCTGTGCCAAGGTGGAATTTTTGGGAGAGGAGGGCACTGGACTTGGGCCCACACTGGAATTTTATGCACTTGTGGCGGCAGAGTTCCAGAGGACCTCTCTCGGCATCTGGCTCTGTGACGATGACTTCCCAGATGACGAGTCTCGACAGGTTTGCTTTATTTGCCAAATGACATATCTAATGCAGTATTGCACTGTGGTCACCTATATGGAAGGGACCAGAAGCTTTGTTCTTTTCATAAGAAGCTGTCCACCTATAGAGAGGTGTTGTGGTACCCTTAAGAAATTATTTTTAAGACAAGAAAGAATATGTTACAAATTCTCCTTATCAGGTCATTTTTATTTCAGTGTAGTAACCTTTACAGTAATTAATCATAAACCAATCTGAGGTGTGCTTCAGCCTTCTGTGTTACTTTACAGGTGGACCTAGGAGGGGGTCTGAAGCCTCCAGGCTACTATGTACAGCGCTCCTGTGGCCTTTTCCCGGCCCCCTTCCCCCAGGATAGCGATGAGCTGGAACGCCTGAGAAAGCTTTTCTTCTTCCTGGGCATCTTTCTTGCTAAGTGCATCCAGGACAATAGACTCGTGGACTTGCCTATTTCCCAACCCTTCTTTAAATTGCTGTGCATGGGCGACATCAAAAGCAACATGAGTAAGCTGCTGTACCAGTCTCGTGGTGAGGCTGACCTGCACTTCAGCGAGATCCAGTCGGAAGCCTCCACTGAGGAGGGCCATGATACCTATTCGGTGGGCAGCTTTGATGAGGATTCCAAGTCAGAATTCATCCTAGACCCACCTAAACCCAAGCCCCCAGCCTGGTACCATGGTATCTTGACCTGGGAGGACTTTGAACTAGTCAACCCCCATCGGGCAAAGTTCTTGAAGGAGATCAAGGAGCTGGCAGTGAAACGCAGGCAAATCCTAGGCAACAAGAGTCTGTCAGAGGATGAGAAGAACACTCGTCTGCAAGACCTTGTACTGAAGAACCCTACTGGCTCTGGACCCTCTCTGAGTATTGAAGACCTGGGGTGAGTTCTGACTCTTACTTGTTACCTATTTTTACCAAACATTTAAATATTGACAAGAGAACCTTCTACACTTTGTCATAGAGGTACTTGCACTTGTTCAATGCAATCATAAAATTAATTAGCAGGCTACTGTTTTAAAAAAATAATTTCAACTCGATGCTTATTTTCCAATGTTTTTCTGCATTTTGACATTGGTGCCTTCATGTCAGTTGAAATCATTAAGTGGCTTTAACTTCTGGCCAAATTTTGTATTTCATTGTCAAAAAATCTGCCTTCCACACTCAGCAGAAAATTCCAGAATTAAAAAATGTAAAATTGCTAGTGGAAATAAAGAATGGTGCATGAGTGTGCCTTGAGGTTGCCTTGTGCCCATAGCCTCCAGGATAGGCTCTGGACCCCCGCAACCCTGAGTAGGATAAGCGGTTACAGAAAATGCTATTTGCAGTGATATTTGCAGTGATAGGATTGTAGTATAATTGTGTGTGTACTTCTGAATTTAATGACAAAGAATTTAATGGTTAAAGAAATATGTTTTATACACACACATGCACACACACACACATATGACATAATCAGCTGAAAAGTAAGCGATACCTGTGAAACCTGTAACAGACAGCTGCTGGAACAAGTGGGAATACAGCAGTATCTGTCTTACTTAGATGTACCATACCTGAAATTGATTGATGAACTGGAAATCAATCTTGGCATTTACAGCCAAGTGCCAAATACCCATGCTCTAAATTCTTCATTGAATTATATTTACCACAGCGCTTTCAGATTCAGCTTTTCACCTTACCTTACTTGTCATGCATATTAAGCAACTTAGGTGTAATTTTTTACTTCCCGGTTGGTTGCCTGAATTTCAAGTATCTAGTAGTCTTCCTTTCTCATTTCCTAATAAGCGTTCATGGATCCAAAGAAAATGAATGTTTTAACCTTAAATGAACCAAGCATATAATATATTGCAAACTGCAACCTGGTTCTTCTATGTTTCTCATTAATGAAGGGGTTCTTTCTTGCTTTATGGGACTTTAGTCCTGCCTTTAGGAGCCTGATGCAAACTATTGTAGCAGTGCACTTCACATCTGCACTTAATGTTTCCCATTCCTTTTGAAGGTCACTTGATGTCATCTTACAGTTCATGAGGCATTGTTGGATAAGTTAAGGGTCATCTCTGGTATTAGAAAGTTGCTTCCTCCCTTTAACCTGGCTGGTTTCTGGTCTTTCCTGGTGTCTCCAGTTTCACCTTATTCTTGTGTACTGCAAGAAATTTTATTCTTGTGTACTGCAGAAATTTTGATCCTGGAAGCAACCTGCTGCTCATTGTAGCCTTCTGCCAGCAGAACCATGATTAAACCAGGATTTAAAAATGCAGATTTGTTTAAAAATATAGAGTGGTCTCTGTATATTTTTTTCAGCAGCTTTACACACAAACAGCCTGAACAGGCATTTGTTCAGTTATCTGAGTTCAGTTATTTGTTGTTTTTTGGAAATACTGAAAATTGAATAGTTTTTTTTCTGAAAAATAACTTGTGCCTTTTTCTGCTCTAGATTAAATTTCCAGTTTTGTCCTTCATCTAAAGTGCATGGATTTTCAGTTGTAGACCTGAAGCCCAATGGAGAAGATGAGGTAGGCCCAAGTACCACTTCTGATCCAAGGTACGGAGTCGTCTTCTGTGGTCCAAAACTTATGTGCATCTATTCCAGATGGTGACCATGGAGAATGCAGAGGAGTATGTGGAGCTCATGTTTGATTTCTGCATGCACACTGGGATCCAAAAACAAATGGAAGCTTTCAGAGGTCAGTCTGGTGCAGTCTACTTTCCATTACACACAAAGCAGTCTTTATGTGTGCACTGAAGTTTTTGATTATACCTTTATTTGCAGCTGAACTGTTGATGTAATAAGTTGCATGCGTAGTATTACTTTGCCTGTGTAGTATAATGTGCATCATTTTCTCTTGGAAGATGGCTTTAATCGTGTGTTCCCCATGGAAAAACTGAGCTCCTTCAGTCACAAAGAAGTGCAGATGATCCTGTGTGGAAATCAGTCCCCTTCCTGGACCTTTGAAGATGTCGTAAACTACACTGAACCTAAGTTGGGTTACACCCGAGACAGGTATGTAGAATACTCATATCAGTGACCTTGATTTGTTCAAGGAAACATAATATACATATCCTCTAGTCCAGTGACACTTAAAACTGTCTTTTAATCTTCTTTTTTGTGTCAACACCCCCTTAATCATGGGGGACACACCCCAGTCGGCAAATTTTATGTCAAACTGCATTCCTGGAGGGCTGGAGCCCTGTGTAGCTTAGTTCTTTTCCTGTTCCACCACAAATGATTCCGCTCAAGAGCTGTGCGGTAATTAACACAAGGAGATGAATCGGGTGTGTTAAATGAAGGGAAACCCAAAAATGCGCAGGGCTACAGCCCTCCAGGACTGGAGTTTGACACCCATGAAACAGAGCATCTGCTGTTAGATCAGTGGGTTGGGAAAGAGAGGGGTCACAATTTTTTTTTCCCAGACAAAAGTTTTGGAACCATTGCACGAATCCCCTTTGATGTAGAGCACCTGGTCACAAGGCCCTTATTGTAGTAGAACAAATGTAATGTTAGTGATTCTGTATGAGCTGGGTGAAGCTGTTTGAATTTCAGTCTCAAAGATGCAGTGAGACTTACTACATGTACTAGTTGTACTTCTGTAATGATGTCTATACCCAGCTTTTAATCATCGTAACAAGTGCTGAAATTGCCTTTCAACAGCCCTGGGTTCCTGCGCTTCGTGCGTGTACTCTGCGGCATGTCTTCAGATGAGAGAAAAGCATTCCTCCAGTTTACTACAGGCTGCTCCACTCTGCCCCCGGGTGGTCTTGCAAATCTACACCCCCGGCTCACTATTGTTCGGAAGGTATGAATGAATTCTTTGATCCAGGGCACCTTAGATACCCCTGACCAGTGTGCTTGCTGGGTAATGACATTTATTACTGCAGATAAATTGAATTTGACCAACTCTGTTGTACTTCAAGATTACATTAAATGTGTAATTTAAAAGTGAAAAGCTTGGATAAGAGTAACTAGTTATGTACTCGGATTGGACATATAGTTCAGCTTTGTGGACAAGGCCCTGCTTTCATACAATACAAATCCTTTTTATTTATTTATTTTTTAAACATTCAGTCATTTTATGTAAAAGTGTATTTTGGATAATATACCATACATGTAAGTGGCAAGAGACATTCAATCTTAGAAATGAGCAGGAAAACATCACCATAAGATTGCTTTCTGTTTAGCATTACTGCTTTTGGGAATTTTATTTTTAAATGATTGTACTGGGAACACAAAATGTGGTCTCTCTCTAAACAGGTGGATGCGACAGATGCTAGCTACCCGTCGGTGAACACATGTGTGCACTACCTGAAACTACCCGAGTACTCATCTGAAGAGATCATGAGGGAGCGTCTCCTCGCTGCCACCATGGAGAAGGGCTTTCACCTGAACTGAGCATCTACGCAAATGACAGACCCTCCTTCAAAATGGTGAAGCCTATAGTGTTTTGTTGCAGAAAAAAAGCTGTCCTCCAGACTTCCTATCTGCTCCCCCATTACTTTCTCAGAGCTTTTAGAAAACATTTCCATGTTAACTCTACTAGCTACTGATGAAGAGCAAGTGGAGCAACTCATCACGCCACCTTCATCACCAAACCATGTCCCCTTGCACTCTGTGCTGCTTCAAGGGCTTGAGAGACTGGAAGCCAGGGCAGTCCCTTTGTTTTCTCTAGCGTTATGCTTTTATCCCCTGGATGTGAACATCTTTGCTAAGTTCCACATAGTTCTCTGGGTTGAACACCGGCAGCTTGTTCCGTTACTTTCCTCAGTGACATGGGGTTGCTGGTGGATGTCAGGCACCTGCTTCTGTAGAGCTGTAACTAGAGTGTTTGGGCATTTCCTCATCAAGTTTTACTAGTGCCTGCACTGTTTGAATATTAGGTTTATTTTCTCTGTACCTTACCAGCATAACCCCCTTTTGCTTTTGTTTCCGTGTGAGTACATTTTGATTGATTTACTGCCCTGCGATGAAGTTAAACCCTGAGTGCATTTGTGTAATTTTACAATAAAGCTATAGCAACAAAACACTGGTTCTGGGTGCTAGGCACATTTAAAAAAAAAAATGAAAAAGCAAGCTAAGCTTTCCCTTGTATTTTCTTTGTATATTATAAACACTTATTTAACTCGTTGCAGTTTGAATTTAAAAAAAAATATTTTCAAATGTGTATGCTCCAAAAGTAATCATTAAAATGTTTGCAGTATCAATCCTGTTGTCTTGTTAATAAGCCTGAAAACTATGTTTGGAATTATGAACCAACAAAGGTTATTACTCAATTATATTTATTTCCAGTTGAATATATGTAGCCAAGTAGCCATGAAAATGACTTTGCACTTCAGCTCTCATGCTAAGTCTCTGCCACCTTATCCAGAACCAGTAATGGAGTGAGGATGCTGGTCTTATTGGTCTCCACAATGTGTCCATTCAGAATCATCTCATCCAGTATGATATGTACTTTCTCCAGGTTGAACATGATCTGATGACCTAAAGTTAAGACTAGTCACAGCCAGAAGCATTCCCTCAAAACATATGTAGTAATATTAGAATTATATTCTATTCTTTAGAAAAGTGTTAAACATGATAAAATATAAACAATCATTTGCTTGGGTTCTCTTGTTTTGAAAAGGATACATCCAGCTCACTCTGGAGGGGAGAAAACATTTACATCTGTTAGACCTTAATATTTATACACAAGATCATCCTGCTTGTTTGGATCTTTAATGTAAAATTGTATGCAGTATTAAAGACTATATACAGTTGCATCTTAAATAATTTAAACCTTCATGGAGGTTTTTGTTCTGATTTAAATTAGACTGGAACTAGCTTGTATTTATATTCCTTAATCGTGTTCATGACTCACTGTGCAAAAGTCATCATTCAGGGTTGATCTCAAGATTTAGTATACAGTGGTACCTCAGTTCTCAAACTCATTAGAACTCAAATTTCTTAAGTCGAACCAACCAGTTCGAAAAAAAGGTAACTTGTACACGCTGGGAAATGAGTCACGCGCAGCACATATCTCAGCAGAAACAAAGGGTAAAGCTTCAGTCTCAGCCTCGCATTGGCTGTGATAGTAGGCATATCAGGCTCAAATTCAAATGTGACCCTATTGCACTGATATTGGTCTCAAATGAAACCAGTCTTGGTCTTGAAACCAGCATCACAAAGCACTTTACGGAATCAAAATATCTCCATCCGTTCCGGAGATATTCAAATTTGAATTCATCAAAACCGGCATTGTTTTAAGAAATCCATTCAAAGGGGAATGTGAGGAAAGGTCAAATGGACATGGATCAGCCACTTTCTGTACTAAGGAAGACATTCATTTCAGCATAACTTCTTTATTTGAC